>CM076575.1:1019783231-1020180414 GCA_034641835.2 Pinus albicaulis | reverse complement strand
GAGTATAGAAATGCAATCTCCAAGTCCAAAAATATTAAGATCCAGGACCCCTCTCTAAATGCATGAGAGGGGTTTAAATACTACTTAGCTAAATCTAAAAATAGTTTATTACAAAAATTAAGGATTCGGTTCAATGACCGTCCTTTTCCTAGGCAAAAATACAGTGAAATTAAAACTAAATCTATCTATCTATGAATTTGATCTTTAAACTTGAAGGCATCTAGCATAGTTTTGAGAAGATGCGGTTGACCGACTTCGGAATTCAACTGTCCTGAAAAGACAGAATCAGCAAGCGTAGGAGAAATCTTCTCTGTAGCATTGATGATACAATTAAGCGCACTGTGTTGACTATGTGGCTTCACCAAGTGCATCCAATATGAGTCCCAATTCAATCTTGTCAGCCCTTGGATGGATTTTCTCTTTCTTCTGCCTTTTGACTCCATTCTGTTTGCAGTTGATTTGCTTGTGGGAGATATCCTGGAACAGTTTCAAGAATCAAGTTAGCTTTGTGTAAATTGTCATTTACACAATCAGTGAGAGTGTTTGCTGCTGTAGCTGCCTCCTCTGCTGCCTTTTCCTTTTATTGGAGCTTTTTTCTCTGATATTAATTTTGCAATTTCATATTGATTTTTCTTCCCCATTTTCTCATATTATACTTTTAGCCAAATTAGTTCCTTTTTATCAATTTATCCTTTCGCAGTAGTTTTCCTTTGTGCCGAACACGCTTCACATCTTTTTCCTTGCTCAGCATTAAGTATCTTGAATTTGATCAATGTTTCCTCATTTTTTTTTATAGTTATTTCAAGTCTCTTCGACTCCCGACTTTTCTCAAGAAGAGCTTTATGTTTCTCTGAGAACTCCTGACCTCTAACAGCTTCTTCCGTAACCTCTAAAAGCTCTATAGAGTCTAATTTTGGAAAACTTACGTACCTTATTTTGTGGTAGAAACTGTGTCGATTTGCCCACTTGGACATTTGAACTCAGAACAAATAACAAAGCATCCTCTTTTTTTTTGTAACGTTCCACTCGTGTTTGATTTTCTTTCAATGGTTCATCTTCTTTGGTCCATTCCGTGTGCATTCCGATAGATTCGGGCGTTCTCCGGAAAATTTTTCCATAAATTGCTTATTATAAGGCGCCATGAGGTTCCGCAACTTATACATCAACTTCACGTCTTGTGGTGAATGACCCGATTATCTCTTTCCGCATGGAGTTCGAATTATCTCTGTCGAAAATATCCGTGCTATCTAGCACCCATCTCACCATGTATGTATATGGAGAACTGGCCTGCTGCGAGCTTGCGTAAATGAGCAAAGCAAGTTCTATGGCTGTCAGACGTATTTTGAATCCGTCGTAGCCGCAAATTTATCACTCGTGTTTTCTTCCTCTAACAGATTATACACTCCTTCCCAAGTGGATATACCGGCATCCTTATTACAGGCGGTGTCTGCATACAGCGAAGCCATTTCTTTGTTTTCAGAATTCGAGTTCTTCTCCTTCTTACCCATAGTGTTTAGTGGAAGCTTTGTATAGACGTTTGCTCCTTTGTGCCTGCGTTTTACGAGTAAATGAGAGTAATGGCATAAGAAAGGTGATGAGACTGTTTTAAATGTGAAAGTGGATGAAATATAATATTTTAATCGTGAAACGACTTTCAATTCAAACACAATCTCATTTACCATTAATTTTCAATCCAATCATTTAATTTAATCATTAAAGCGCATAACAGATTTGACATATGGGAAGATTGCCTTGGGATAGCGCGCCTACATGAATCTGTGACATTGCGATCTGCGATTTGCTGCGCAATATCGCAATATCGCAATGTCGCAATATCGCAAAATGAAGTCATCGCAGTTATGAAAATAGCGCAAAAGCGGAAATTGTGCAATAGCGAAAAAGCGCATATCGCAAAATCGCAAAAGCGCACAATTGAAAAGAGCGCAAAAGATATTCATTAATCATTTCTATTTTCTGCGCTATGCGATCTGCGACCAATGCGTTTTATAAAAGATATATACCATTTTGTTATGGATGCGCTATCTTGTTTAAAGAGCAATTTTATTATAATCTATCATAAACTTAAGTGTTTCTTGATATTCTTTCTAAGGGATTAGGTTTATGATAGAAAGTTTTATTTGAAAAGGCAAACAAATCCTAATTGATTTTTTGGATTTTTTAACTAAGGGTCCTCATTTATTTAGTATTATTACTAATATTAAATAAAAAGGGGGTTGTTGTCAGGTCACAACAAAGTTCCACTCTTGTTGTTAATTATGATGATGAGTTATGTCTTTTCCGACTGACATATAGTTGCATATACTATATTTTATGCTTGTGTTTGTTTTGTTTCTTACGTGTGCAGGTGTCCTATCACGGAGATCGTGAGGATTGTGATCTGCTAGAGCTAAGGAACGAGAGCGCTAATTTCTCTACGAGCGACAGCGTTGGATTCCAAGTAAGCTTCATCGTTAGTTGAACCTTACAATTAGAACCCGCACTATAGCGTGAACGATCGTTGCTAGACCCGATCCTGGCTATAGGATCGCCTATCCGGGTAGGGATTAACCCTCTTCAACAACAGATGGATTACCAATTGAATTAATCAGCTATTACCTAGGAATGAATTACATGAAAACAATGTGACAATTAATGGAAACAGAGTTTCAACAATAGATAACATAGTTTCAATAACGCATAAATGATTTTAGCAAAACAGAGTTTTAACAAGGCATAAAGGAAAATAACAATTAACACACTACAGAAATCGATGGGTGAATCTTGTGAGGAAGGTAGGCCCTTTCCTTCTCACAAGATTCCCCAGAAAAAGGAATTAAGAAGAAGTGCTCAAAATAATCTTTTATTCATCTGTCAAATGTAACATATTACAAAAATGATCCATGTTCCTTCTCTGTAACTCCCTTTCAGCTAAAATTCCTATAATTTGTAATGTTCTCTAATGCTGATGTCTCCTCTATTTAAAGATGAGACATCTATTACACAATTGATTACATCATACAAATCCTATTCTTAACCTGATCTGATCTTCTATGCTGGAATAGGATATTCTATTCTTCCATAGCAGAGATGTTGTTACGATGGTTATGATGGTGCTAGATTTAAGGTGCAATTGTTACGGCCAGTGTAAAAACTCCCTTAATTATCCTTTTTTGTTGCTGTTGTGCCTGAAATACTTCCTCAGAATCGCAAATCATGAGTTGTTTCAGCAACGGGATTTGCGTACTATTTTGACTGTTTCAGCAACGCGGTCTTTAGACATTAACAATGAATAATCTGCAGTCTTCAAACTATTTCAACAGCTATACATTTTCGATTCATGGCTAAATATGAAAGTAATGTAAAATTACATGTAAAACAAGTTAAACATATAGTAAAGAGAAGAAACGGTATATACCTTTGGAAGAATAAATGGAAGTGATAATATAGGCTTTAAATATGGACTGGAAAAGAGTGGAATGATAGCAAAATGTATGATAAAAAAGGTACATTATAGGGTCCTAACATCCCCCCCAACTAAAAAGGTTGCATGTCCTCAGGCAACTTCAATCTGAATCAGAATCTGGACACTTGCTTTTGGCGTGCAAGTTACTTATGCAGTAGCTATAGAAGGTACTGTCTGTTGAAGCTCTAAACCCTTGCACATTTTTCAACTTTTGCCAAGCTGCTGCTTCATCCTTTTTGGCCAACCTATGATTAGCATGATATTCCTCTGTTGGCATCCACAGAATAGGAAAATGAAAGTGATACCCTATCCATTTTTCAGCACATTGTTGAACACACTTGATGTAGTCTGGTACCCTGGATATTGTTGTTTCAAGATTAGTAGGACTGAAAGGATTGTAATACTTCTTTTCCTTAGAATATTGTTGCCAAAAAATGTTACTTGCTCTTAAGGCAGCAGTTTCTTTGGCCCTAATAAAGTGTTGACAGTCCTGGAGTATTGTTGCCCATAGTTGTCGCATATGTTGAGTCATTCCTGGTTTCTGCAGAAATTGAGGATATTCTACAACAAAGGTGGCAGGATTTTGTGGTTCTGGACGTATCCAGAGGAGACGATTATCTTCATTGTGCCTAGCCACTAGAAAAGCAGTCTGCCATGTAATCTGGTTGGAAAGGAAAGAGGCAAATGCCAGAATGTGGATATCGCCAACAAGAGGGTTAAGATTAAGATTTCTGTTTACAGGAATGGCTTCATTATGAAGATATAATTCACACAGTAAATGTTGATCACTAGTAGAGGCCTCTGCAAAATTTTGCACAAAATCTTCCGATTTAAACACCTTATAGGGCCTTCCATCTTTGATTGCTTTTATCTGAAAGAATGCAAGGCATTCTGCAATGAAAAGAGAGTAATTTAAAGATGGTTTTCTGGCAGCCAATAGTTTTTGTACCAAATCAAACATTAGGAGAAATTTTCTTTTTAACTCTTTATTCTACTTCTTGTGAGCGCGAGATTGTTGGAGTGTTTTCTCCAAAGCCTCCCAGTTTGAGTATATGTGGTTCTTCCAAAGTGATTTATGCTCCTGCAATATTTTGCCTTATGAAATGGCATACTCTTTCCTCCACTTGTTCATTATTTCCATCTCATCCCATGGTTCATTTTTTGTTTCAGCATTGCAAGTGGTAGGCTGAGGTACAGTAGGGCAGGGTACTTGTAAATCAGCTTCTTCTTCTGAAATTTTTGAAGGTCCTACTGGTTCTTGTGTAATAGTAGGGAATTCCTCTTTGACTGCAGAAGACATAGATGCTCCCAGCATTGGGATTTGAACTACTTTATATCCTACCTAATGATAAATATTCCCACATTTGCTGCACATGTATTCCTTATACTGATCATTTTCTTTGTCTTTTTTTGCCATAGATGCTGCGTGAGCTAAGGTATACAAATTAGGTTCATTGTCATAGGATTCCCTTGCCATTACAAATTATTTCTTGTAGGCTTCCAGTTCTGATCTTAGAAACTCATTTTCTTGTAAGAGGGAAGCCAGGGTGACTGGCTTTTGTGTAACAGTCACAGTCTCAGTAACTGGTTATTGTTAGCAGCTACTGAATGAGTAGCTGGTTCTTGTGTAATAGCTATGTGATCTGCAGCATCCTGGGCATCTAGTTTCTGTATGTCAGCAGTTGGTTCTTGTGTTTCAGCTGTAGCTGGTTCTTGTGTGGCAGCTATAGTTGGTTCTTGTGTAACAGCTACTGAATGAGTAGCTGGTTCTTGTGTGACAGCTACTTCTTCTGAAGAAACTGATGTCATAGTACCTTGGGCATCTGGTTCTTATGTTTCAGTGCCCCTGGGTGAGACAGGTAAATATTCCAGGATTTGGGGTTGTGGTGGTGCATGTGTTTTTAAAATAATAGGTAGAGAGTCTAGGATAGTGGCACTGGTGGCTGCTTCAGTTAATGCCCTCATTCGTCTTCTAGGTAAAAAGGAAAAAAAAGTAGTAGTTTGCTTTCTTTTATGAGTGGGTTTTTCTTGAGGGGGAGGGCTATCAGAAGTAGTGGTTGCTTTGGTTGAGGCCCTTCTTCGTCTTTTTGATAGAAAGGCGGTCGTCGTTCACCTTTTCCTTTTGGAAGCAGAGGAGGAGGGGTTATCTGTTTGAGAATCATCACTAGAGATATGAACGGTAGGATCATATGATTCTGCCAAATTGTGGGATGGAGTTGGTATGATAGGAGGGGGAATTGGATTAATTGGTTCTGTGGGTGGAATTTTTGGAGGGTCAGGGGTGTTCTGTGGTTGCTATTCTTGGGAATTTTCAGCAACTTGCTGAGGGTCTAAGGGTAGATTGTTTAAGGGAAGGTTTTGTTGAGAAAAACCTTTTCAGATTAGTAATTGGATGAGACGTGATGGGTGAGGGAAAGGAGGGGGAATTTTACCCATCTACAATAATACGACATATTTCTAAGACATCCCAGTAAATAATAAGGAATATTCAAAAGTCTACCATGTCGTAAATGATTTAACAAGACAAAATCATGCTGGTAAACTAACCGGTAGTGGCCTTCACAGGTGAGGTAATGTTTAACAAACTCTGCAACTTTTGGCCAAGGAGGCGGCAACAAGTTGAGTCGGACACCTGGGCCTTAAGGCTCAACTTGTTCTCCTGGGAGGAGAAAATCCTGCTGTGCATTAAGAATGATATGTTTCCGGCTGAACCATCGAATGCTTGTGATAGGGAGGCTCGAAACCTGTGCTATGTCACCCTGTGAGACTAGAATCCGAACACCTTGAACTATAGAATGATCTTCTTGAAGATTTCGTGCAAATTCAAGAACTTTTTGTGGATCAAATTTGAAGATCATATTCTACCCACTCGCTTACCAAAAATCTGGTATACCTTTGGGTATAATTCGAGCGGGGTTATCGTGCCAGGTTCATGTCAAATAACAGGTCCTCCCATAGCTAATCAGCTTTGGTAAAATGCACAGTCAAAGAGCCAAGTTACCGCACTCGAATAGACTAAGTTTTATGAATGATAACATGGAATGATGGTGAAGAGACGAGGTAATAAGTAAGAAAAATTACAGTAATCGACTTGTTGTGAAATGATGGCGTAAAGTTTCAATATTCCCCCCCAACTACGTCTGAAATGATGTCTTTAAATGTGTGGGGATTGTGGTGATAATAAACAAAATCTTCTCATTAACCATAGTTTAATTGTACTTACATATAAAATTTACATACCTCATGTTTACCTTTAATTCATACTTCGAAAAATATAGTGCTTACTCATAATAGATCGGCAATAGTTATGGAAGAAAATTTGGAAGCTTTTTGAAACATGAGGGAGATTATATTGGAGGTCTGTTTAATCATAGGAGAAGGCAGTGAAAGCATAGGATTAGCATGAGAAATAAGAGAAGTGAGAATGAAAGAACTGAAGAAGATAATTTCATGACAGGAAATGCTGCATGGTCATGTCTTTGAAGAAAAATGGTGTTTCAGCAACAGGAAAAGTGGGTGAAGTGTTGCTAAAGAGTGGTGTTTAAGCAATGGAAAAAATAGGGAAAATGTTGCTGAAGAGTGTTATTTTGATAATGGGAAATATAGGGAAAATGTTGTTGAAGAGTGTTGTTTCAACAATCGGAAAGATAGGGAAAATGTTGCCGAAGAGTGTTGTTTCAACAATGGGAAAAAGGGAAAAATGATATGAAAAGGGGAAAAGAAATGAGAGGGGATGAATGATGGAATGTTTGTTAGGTCCCTATATTACTAGTATAGTCCCTTACTTTTGTTAGTGTAACCCCCTTATTGTTATTATTGTACCCTTGTAACCCCCATTTTGTTATTATTGTGCCCTTAAATTATTATTGTTAGGTCGGCTAGGATTACATTGTGGCCCACTAGGATTACATTATGGCCCCATGGACTCCTATATATAGAAAGGAGGTTTTGTAATTGAATCATCCAAGAATTGTTCATTTATGTAATGTATTGGAGGTTTCTAAGTGCTCATTTCTGGCATGAATATCTATTTTCTTTTTTGGAGTCAGTTACACAACATTTGGCATCGTAGCTTTGTGGGATTCTAGGTTTCACGCGTCTAAACAGGTAATCGTGGAATTTTCGCTACAACTTTTTTTCTACGAAGCTTCAGAAGCTGAAATTTCTAGGGTGCGAAGCTGAAATCTTGAGGAAGGTTGTCTAAAAATTTCAGATCTTTGTTCGCAATATTTGAGGAGATATCATCTGTGGAAGTTAGGTATTTTTTCAGGCTCATAAACAGGTCATCGTGGAATTTGCGCTATAAAGTTTTTTGTATGAAGGGTCAGAGTCTGAAATTCTAATGGTGCGAAGCTGAAATCCTGAGGAAATTCGTCAAAAAATTTCAGAACTTGGTTCACAATATTTTTGGAGATATGATCTGTGGAAGGTAGTGCTTTTTCAGGCTCCTGAATTGCATCTCAAAGAGGTGATCGTGGGAAAACTTCAATAACTCTCTCTCTGGGAATTGGATTGAAGTGCCGTAAAAATTGGTCGCAAGTACACAGACTGAAGTTTCTGAGCTATCAATTTCAGAGACAAAGGACAAAACAGTGACACGGGGCAAGTCGTACAAGTTCGCTCTACTGAACCAGTCCAGAATTAGGTCATTGTGGGAGATTGGACACAAATTTGTCTTGGAGAATCCAAATCAGGTCAGACCTGTGGCATTTGAAAGAAGCTTCGGAGATCTACTACAGAGCTGAATTTCAGACACGAAGATGAAATAATTTACAACTATAGAGATAATTCAATTTCAATATCGAGCTCCTAAAAAGCTAGTAAAAGGTGTGTATTTTTTTTCCGAATTGCATAAGTCTTGTTTGAAGAATCAAGTTGAATTGATTCCAAGGGCATCTTGTAGAATAGATATCAATATTGGATTCTAAAATGGGCCCTAAAAAGAATTCAACACCCATCAAGCCTTCAGAAGGCTCTACCATGACTCATGAAGATGAAGAATTGCAACATGATCTATCAAAATTACAAGAACACGTGCAACAAATTTCACTCTCGCAAAGAGCAACAAAAAATGAAATGGAAGTTTTGAAGAAAGGTGTGGAAGTGAAGATGGATGGTTTGAAGAAAGGCATGGAAGCTAAGATGGATGGCGTGGAAGTAAAGATGGAAGGTTTGAAGAAAGGCGTGGAAGCTAAATGGATGGTGTGCAAGCTAAGATGGATGGCGTGGAAGCTAAGATGGATGGCATGGAAGTGGGCATGGAAGCTAAGATGGATGACATGAAAGACAACATAGAAAACATGAAGAATGATCTAAAAGCATACATGGAAGGCTTGATGACAAGCTTAAAACTAGAAATGATTCCTAATGGCGGAAATATTGGAGAAGAACCTCATGATGAGAACAAAATAAATGTTAATCATGATTTCATAAACTCAAATGTTGGTGGGAAGAACCACCATATTCCAAAAATGGATATGAGGAAGTTTGATGGAAAGGATCCTGTAACATGGATACTACATATGGAGCAATATTTTGATCTCCATAACGTGCAAAACACACAAAAGGTGCGCATTGCAACTTTACATTTAGAACAAAATACATTTGTATGGTATCGATGGCTTTGTTCCCGTAAAAAAATTGTCACTTGGTCAATTTTTACGGAGGAAATGATAGCACATTATGAGTATACAAAGAGCAACACCTTCTTTACCCAATTGATAAATCTCAAACAAAAGGGTTTAGTGGGGCAGCACATTGAGGACTTCCAAAAATTGAGTATAAGGGTAACCGATATTTCAGAGGACCACAGGATTGATCTCTTCTTAGGCAGTTTAAAGGATAACATTCAACATGAAGTTCGTGTTCTGGAACCTGATTCATTAGAGAAGGCATTCAAGTTGGCAAGAAAAGTTGAATGTAAAATTATGGGAACAAGGAAGTCTACTACTGAATTCTATAAAGAAGGAAGTGTGGCTACATCTAGATTTCCACAACCTACAAGGTTGACACCACAACAATTGGAAGAAAAAAGAGCAAAAGGGCTTTGCTACAGTTGTGATAGAAAATACACTAAAGGTCATAAGTGTGCTGAGAAGAAATTATTTCACATAGATTGTGAAGAGGAAGAAGAAAATGAACAAGAAGAGGATATACACCAGGAACCAACCCTAGAAGAGGAAGAAATGAATCCGACCATATCGTGTAATGCACTGGCAGGAATTACCACTCCTCAAACTCTCAAGATACAAGGACAAATCAAGAAGAAAAAGGTAATAGTGTTGATTGATTCAAGTAGCACCTATAATTTTATTCATTGTAAGGTAGCCAAGGAATTAAATTGTTTCCTAT
This sequence comes from Pinus albicaulis, assembly GCA_034641835.2. NCBI lineage: Eukaryota > Viridiplantae > Streptophyta > Pinopsida > Pinales > Pinaceae > Pinus > Pinus albicaulis. Next base: position 1,020,170,600 of record CM076575.1, on the reverse strand, counting down.
ACCCAGCACCAGAATGTCAAGTGATGGTTGCAAATGGAGGAACTATAAATTGCTCTGGAAAATGCCATAATATTAAGCTAACCATGGGGGAATATGTTGACTAGTCCAATGCTTTCCATTCCTATGGGAGGTGCTGATGTTGTACTAGGAGTACAATGGTTACAATCTTTGGGGACGGTAGCTTTTAATTTTCAAGAACTTTTCTTGAAATTTTTTTCAGAAGGAAAGGAAGTCGAATTACGGGGTACTGAAGGGAAGCCAGGAAGGATAATAAGCTCTAATGTCATGACAAAGCTTCTAAAGAAAGAACAACGAGGCGTAATTGCACAATTATGCTCACTAGAAGTTCCGACATCAAAATCATCTATTTCTGCAGATCTCCAACAAGTCTTGGACAATCATTCCAAGGTGTTTGAAACTCCCAAAGGACTTCCACCTATTCGTGATCATGATCATGCTATTCATTTGATTCCAGGAAGTGTTCCTCCAAACATCAGGCCTTATAGATATCCTTACTTCAAAAAGAGCGAAATTGAACGTATGATTGCAGAAATGTTAGAGGCGGGTATAATTCAACCTAGTCAAAGTTCTTTCTCTGCTCCTGTAGAATTGGTACACAAGAAGGAAGGATCATGGCGAATGTGTCCGGATTATAGGGAGCTCAATAAGCTCACCATTAAAGACAAATTTCCCATTCCTGTGATTGATGAATTATTGGATGAATTACATGGATCAATTTATTTTACCAAGTTGGATCTTCGTTCAGGATATCATCAAATTAGAATGAAGACTGAAGATATTCCAAAAACAGTTAAAGTAGACCCTAACAAAATTAAAGCCATTAAGGAATGGAAAGTTCCCACAACCATAAAGCGGTTGCGAGGATTTCTCGGGTTAACAGGGTATTATCGCAAGTTTGTTAAGAATTATGGGAGAATAGCAGCACCTCTAACAACATTATTGAAGAAAGATGCATTTTCATGGACTCCCGAAGCAACTAAGGCCTTTGAACGTCTTAAAGAGGCAGTGTGCCTAGCACCGGTCTTAGCTACACCAGACTTCACAAAAACCTTTATTGTGGAATGTGATGCCTCAGGAAATGGAATTGGTGCAGTTTTAATGCAGGAAGGAAGACCCATTGCGTTTGAAAGTCGTCCAATCAAAGGAAAGTATTTACAGAAACCTATTTATGAGAACGAAATGTTAGCAATACTACATGCACTAAAGAAATGGCGAACTTACCTAATGGGAAGACACTTCAAGGTAAAAACTGATCATGATAGTCTTAAACACTTTTTGGAACAAATACTATCGTCAGAAGAGCAGCAAAAATGGGTCACAAAGATGTTGGGTTATGACTTTGAAATAATCTACAAAAAAGGAAAGCTTAATGTTGTTGCGGATGCACTCTCAAGAAAGAATGAAGAGGTGGAAGCATTGCTTTGTGCCATTTCTATTATCCAACCAGATTGGATAACTGAAGCAAGAGATGAATGGAAGAAGGACAAAGATGTATGGACACTCATTCAAAAGTTGCAAGAAGATCCTAGTACATCTGATACATTTAGTTGGAAAAATGATTCCTTATGGTACAAAGATCGCTTATATCTTTGCAAGAATTCCCAACTAAAACAAAAAATTCTTCCGGAATTGCACACTTCTCCTTTAGGAGGACACTCAGGATTTTTAAAAACTTACCACAGGGTGAAGAAAGAATTTTTTTGGGATGGCCTTAAATCTGATATTAGAAAGTTTGTGGCGGAATGTTTGGTTTGCCAGCAGAATAAAGTGGAAACAATTAAGACCCCATGACTTCTACAACCTTTATCCATTCCAAGTCAACGTTGGGAGGAGATTTCAATGGATTTTATCACAGGTTTACCTAAGTCCGAAGGAAAGAGTGTCATCATGGTGGTAGTTGATAGACTTATCAAGTATGCACACTTTTGTGCATTATCTCATCCATTTAAAGCAAGTATAGTTGCTACTACATTTATGGACACAATTCAAAAGCTACATGGAAACCCAAGGGTTATTGTGAGCGACAGAGATCCCATTTTTACTGGAAATTTTTGGACGGAGGTATTTTCTTGTTTGGGTACTCAATTAGCTCATAGCTCATCTTATCATCCTCAATCTGATGGTCAAACTGAGATAGTAAATAAATGTTTGGAAGGATATCTTCGTTGTTTTGTATCTGATAAACAAACACAATAGGTCAAGTGGTTACCTCTCGCTGAATGGTGGTATAACACTTCCTTCCATACTGCAGCAAAAATGACCCCATTTATGGCACTTTATGGATATCATCCACCATCGATCACATCATCTTTAAGGGAAAATTCGAAGGTTCAAGAAGTGGAAGATCACATCGAGCATCGGCAAGAAGTTCTCCAACTCTTAAAGGATAACCTGAATTTGGCACAAAATCGAATGAAACAACAGGCAGATCAACATCGCAGCGAGAGAAGTTTTGACGTAGGAGATTGGGTATTTTTACGACTACAACCATACGAACAAATGTCCCTCAAGCAAGCTAAGAAGGATAATAAATTATCACCAAAGTACTATGGTCCTTACAAGGTGTTGCAAAAGATTGGTACTATGGCATACAAATTGGAGCTTCCTGCTTCTTCGCGAGTACATCCAATTTTCCATGTTTCATGCTTAAAGAAGGTTATAGGTGAAAATCTTCAAGTTCAAACAATATTGCCAGAACTTGATGAGGAAGGAAAAATCATATTGGAACCAGAAGCGGTCATGGAAACAAGAACTCGACAACTACGGAATCGATCAATTTCAGAGTATCTCATCAAGTGGAAGAACTTGCCCACTGAAGATTCTACATGGGAGGATGAGAATTTTATACAGAAGCACCCGGAGCTACTCAAGTGTTGAGGACAACACTTTTTTTTAAGGAGAGGGGCATGTTAGGTCCCTATATCACTAGTATAGCCCCTTATTATTGTTAGTGTAAACCCCTTATTGTTATTGTTGTACCCTTGTAACCCCCCTTTTGTTATTATTGTGCCCTTAAATTATTATTGTTAGGTCGGCTAGGATTACATTGTGGCCCACTAGGATTACATTAGGGCCCCATGGACTCCTATATATAGAAAGGAGGTTTTGTGAATTATATCATCCAAGAATTGTTCATTTATGTAATGTATTGGAGGTTGCCCCCTCGAAGTGGCTTATTTATAAGGCGTGGATATCTCTTTTCTTCTATTTTTGGAGCTGGTTACACAACATTCAATAGGTACTTCACAGCAGTTGATTGATTTGGTTATGGCGAAATGGGAAGAGAAAAAAAATTCATTTCATATTTTAGCTGAGTATAACGCCTTGAAAGTGAATTCAAATGAGTTTTTCTAAGACTTTATAGCTAGATTCAACAAAATATATGATTCAATTCTTGATAATATTAAGCCTCCTCCAGGCCTTTCTTTACTTCATTATCCTGATGGTTTCGATCCTTACATGGCCTATCAGTTGAGGGAAATAATTCCATCAACTCTTGAATAAATGTAGAGAAAAGCAGTGAAGATAGAAGCCAATTTGATCACCAAGAAGTCTAAAATCAAGACGGAAAAAAGAGTCACTATCAAAGAAGAAACATCCACTTCATAAGAAGGAAAATTAGATACCTTTATTAAGACCATGGAGAAGATGATGGATAAAATTTCCATCATTGATCGACAACCTGAAACCTCCATTAGAAATCCCAATTTCAGTGGTCAAAATCAGCAGCCTCAATACAGGATCAAGAAAAGGGAATAGAGGGGTCAGGATCCACGAAGTTAGAAGAAAATTTGTACTCCATTTCAACAGAAATATATTGAAGGCCCTAATGAAGATGATGAAAAAGAAATTTCTGGCGAGAACCATTTATTTGAGGAAAATAAACAACCTATTTTCCTCAATGAAGAAGATCAATTTTCTGTAGAAATTTGTGCATCGGATGATCAACAATTTGTATTATCAAATGATGACATATTACAAGTGTGCACAGAAGATTATCAGAGGGGATAATATAATTATTTTTATAAAGTGCAGAGATAGTATGGGTTGAGGAAATATGCACCATTGAAAGAGGTAGAAAAACATTCTGCTCTTTTTTCTCTTGAAAATGAAATTTCCAAATTGAAAGTCTCCATTCCTCTAAGTAAAATAGTTAGGAATGATTAGTACAAAGTTCAAGTTGCTAATTTTCTTAGATTTTATCAAATTTTCGACATGGTTAATGTGATTGATGATCACCCTACGCTTCTTTTTGGTCCTGTTGTTGATGGAAATCTAGAAGATAGTGAATTCCCTCCATTTTATCCAAGTGATCTGAATGAAAAGTGGCCTACACTTATGGTATTCATCCACCCATGGTATTTGTCCACCCATGGTATTTTAAGTGACATCTATCCATAATATTCATTCACCCATGGTATTCATCTACACATAGAATTTACCCATGGTATTGTAAGTGGTATCTACCCATGGTATTGACCCATGGTATCCACCTATGGATTTTACCCATGGTATTGTAACTCAAAAAAAGGCTATAAATGACAAGCCTCACTTTGTAAAAGGACAGATTGTCCACCAAATTGTAGCTTCTACATTTATTCTCCACTTTAATAAAAATTTTCTTTATGGTTTTATTTACTATGTGTTCTTCTCTCTTTTTTTCTGGCATTGTAATTTCGCAGATTGTCATATCCCTTTCAATTTTTTAGATCCTGGGAGCCACCCCCAAGATCCAGCTTAGTGGTATCAGATTCAACTTACGCCTCCATGGGAATGAGGGTTTGAAGCATATTTTAGTTTCAATGTTTTGCAACAATCTTTAGCAAACTCCATGAATTTTTTTGGGCATTGAGTTTGCAGATCAGATCTAAAAATTTTGGTGAAAAAATTACAAAAAAAAGACCCAATCTGGATTCATTGCGAAAAAAATACTTAAATTAAAAAAAAACAGCCGAATTGGAGTTCATATGAGGGAGATATTGTTGATTCAAAATCAGCAATGTTGCAGAATTTTTTTCTGACAAAAATTTGTGGATGGTGGCTCTCCTGTCATTTTTTTAGTTTTCGGTGCAAAATTTCAGAGAAATGGTAATATATATGATCTCCCCTTGAAAAATCACCTGATTTCAAAAGAAAATCAGTCAAATTGGTGTCCAGATGAGGGAATTATTGCTGATTTAAAATCAACTATTTGTTTCAAGAATTTTGTGACGCCGGGACAATTCCAGCGTGAATTTGAGAGTCTAGAGTCTCCAGATAGTGATTGAAAACACATGGGAAGATGCATAATAATGATTCTATTTCCAAAAAATAGGTTATAATAAATATTCTGAGTTATATTGAGCTAGTTATGCCCATTTTAAATCTAGAGCAGCATTCGGAGCAGGTTCCCTTTGGAGACGTCCCCTCCTACCCCGCTTTAGTAGGCACCTGCTTCACATTAATCTGGTTCAGCATAGCAGCGTTTGACTTGGGTTATTTGGAGACGTACCCTCCCACCTCAAGCTATGTAGGTACCTGCTACTTCATCAAAAATAAACATCACAATTATGGGTCAATCACACAAAATCCTTCTCATTGAAGTCCATTTGCTAGACTAGACGCTGTTAGTATCACAGTTGGTCACAAGAGTTACAAGGTATCTCTATTCTCGGGCATTCGTTTTTCATGGTTCTAGGTCATCCACGAACCCACACTTCATCGAAGTCCATTTGTTAGGCCGCACACTGTCAGTATCATAGTTTTTCACAAGAATTACAGGGTATCTCTATCCTTGGATCTTCGTTCATCACGGTTATGGGTTAACCACAAAAAACCCTTCTCTTCAGTGGATCTTCATATTCAACAAGGGCTTCTCAAGAGGGAACTTCACGCAACGGAGACCATTTCTTCTTAAGGAGGGAGGAATGATCTGAATGAAAAGTGGCCTACACCCATGGTATTCACCACCCATGGTATTTATCTGCCCATGGTATTGTAAGTGACATCTATCCATAATATTCATTCACCCATGGTATTCATCCACACATAGAATTTACCAATGGTATTGTAAGTGGTATCTACCCATGGTATTGACCCATGGTATCCACCTATGGTATTTACCAATGGTATTGTAACTCAAAAAAAGGCTAAAAATAATAGACCTCGCTTTGTAAAAGGATATATTGTCCACCATAATGTAGCTTCTACAGTTATTCTCCGTTTTAGTAAAAAATTTGTTTGTGATTTTATTTACTGTGTGTTTTTCTCTCTTTTTTTTCTGGCATTGTAATTTTGCAGATCTTGTGAGTTCCATTTAAAATTTTTAGATCTTGGGAGCCTCCCCCAAGATCCGGATCACCAAGCCTCAAAATCCGTGACTTTTTCCTCCATAACTCCATGCTTGATTCTAGAGCCTCTCACAACCTTATGCCTAAGGCCATTATGGACATATTAGGACTGGATATCACAAGACTTTATCACAATCTTTACTCATTTGATTCAGGGAGGGTGAAATTCCTTTGCCTCATCAAGGACCTAGTGGTGTCAATAGAGAAAATCCCAGCCAAGAATGTCCTCATAGATGTTCTTGTGGCTGATATCCCACCCAGATATGGAATTCTACTTTCTAGTTCATGGGGAGCGAAGCTTAGAGGTACCTTACAACTTAATTTTTCCTTATGCTACCATTCTCGTCTTTGTAAAAAATAGGAAAATATACCGGGAAAGTAAGATGAAGTACATGATCAACAAATGAGAAAATCCAAATAACCATCCTATTCATGTTGCTCATAAATATTTAGAGTCCTTTATATTGTTCAATGATGAATGTTCAACATCTTCCAAAGTTTTGATTGAAGAAAATGCAAAAAATTCTGAATTTTCAAATTTTGTTTTAGAATTGGAAAATGCAGAAATTTGTAAAAAAGTGCCAAATGGTTTGGAAACAAATGCATCACCTCAAAAAAGTGATGAAACAGTGAAAGAAACAGAAATTTTTAGTATAACAAAATTATCTCAAACAACAAGAAAAGTTCAGCCATACAATTTGCAATTTCCGAATGAGGAAATTATTTTGTGGACTATGGACTTCAATGGAGCTTTGGGAAAAGAAGGGGTTGGTTTTGGAGTGTGGATTCAAAACCATGTAAATCAATCATTAAACATTCCTTCCAATGTTTGAATGTCCTCCTACAAGCTCGCTTTCTAATGTTCAAACAATGAAGCTGAGTATGAGGCTTTGATAGCCAGTCTGAAAATTCTCAAGAAGTTGGGTGCAAAGAATATTTATGTATATGGTGACTCTGAGTTAGTAATAAAGAAAGTCAAAGGGAAATACTAGGCCAAGCATCGAAGGATGTGAGCTTATCAGTGTTAGACATTCTCAAGTCATTCTCTGAGTACACTTTATCATTGATCCTAAGGGACAACAATGTTATTGCCGATTCTCTTGCTACTTCAGCCAACATGTTCCAAATTCCATTGTATCCTAATAAGAAGTATGAAATAAATGTAAAACACTGCCCTGTTGTCCTAGATAATGTTTAGTATTGGGAATATTTTCAAGATGATAAATAGATCAGAAAATTCTTGCAGACAGAAGAGGAGTTTGTGAATTCTCAAATGGACAACCATTGTTATGAAGATGACCAATAAATCCATGCAGCGGGGGTGCAAGTGCTTCAAATAAAAGATAAATATATTCCAAGAGGTTTGGTTTCTTTGGAAGAGCTTTTTGATCAATATTATGTTTCATGCAAACCGACCATGTTACTGATAGAAGTGGGAGTAGAAGATCTCAATCTTGGCACTCTGAAAAAGCCAAAGGTGTTAAAAATTTCAAAATATTGAGTGCAAAAATGAAAGGTAAATATGTAGCACTTATATCTCAATTTGCTGATGTATTTGCATGGGAATATTCTGATTTGAAAGTCTATGATAAGAGCATAATTCAGCATACCATTCCCTTGAAGCCGAATTAGAAACCTTTCTTCCAGAAGCTAAGAAGAGTGAATCCCAAGTTTTTTCCCTCTATTTAGAAGGAGCTAAATAGATTATTTACAACTGGTATTATAGTGCCTCTTCACTTTTCAAATAGGATGTCTAATATAGTGCCAGTGAGGAAGAAGCCAAGAGTGATTCACTCGTACATTGATTTCATAAATCTGAACAAAGTTTCATTGAAGGACAATTACTCGCTACCGAAAATGGACCATATTTTGCAAAGGGTAGTTAAATCTTCTAGACTTTAATTGCTGGATGAATACTCCAACTATACTCAGATTCTTGTCCATCTAGATTATCAAGAAAACACAACCTTCACCACACCTTGGGGTACCTTCATGTATGCCAAAATGCCTTATGGATTGAAGAATGCAGGTGCTAATTTTCAATGAGCAATGGAAATTTCTTTTGCCAATGAAAATGATGTATTTTTGGTCATTTATCTTGATGATATCACTATTTTTTCCAAGGCTGAAGAGCAACACTTGCATCACTTAAATTTTTTTTTCAGAGATGTAGAAATTTTGGCATATCGTTGAACCCAAAGAAGAGTCTTTTCGCTATGGAAGAAGGTAAATTGCTGGGTCATATCATATCAAAAAATGGAATTAGGATAGATCCTTCAAGGATTGAAGCAATTCAGACCTTGTAATATCATAGGAGAAAAAAGGAAATTTAGTCATTCAATGGAAAAATCAATTTTTTGAGAAGGTTTGTTCCCAATCTTGCTGAACACTTAAGAAAAATTATTGACATGTTGAAGAAATATAGTGAAGTAAAATGGTCTGAAGAGGTGAAGAAATCATTAAATCAAGTTAATTTGGCTTTACCTCATGCTCCTATCCTTATTAGTCTCGATTATACACTTGATTTTATCATTTTTTCATTTACCTCGGAGCATACTCTTGCTGCTGGCCTCATGCAAAAGAAAAATCAGAATATGAAGCAGCCCATCGCCTTCTTTAGTATAACCATAAGAGATGCAGCCTTGAAGTATAACATCATTGAGAAACAGGCCTTGGAGTTAGTCAAAGCATTGAAGGACTTCCAGGTCTACATTATACATTCTCATGTCATTGCATATGTTCCAAATGTTTTTGTCAAAGATGTACTTACATGGAATTATCTTGATGGTTGGCGGGGTTAATGGATTGCAACTATGTTAGAATATGAATTGGAAATCAAGCCCACAAATTTTATCAAAGGATAGGGCCTAGCGAAGCTTATGGCAGATTCAAACATCCATGCCTTGGACATTTATTTTATTGCTACATTATCTAAAGAACAAGATGCTGAAACATTACCTAAGGTATCTGAAATTTTCTGTCTATCACCTTGGTATGATGATATAGTAGATGTTTTGCAACACTTGAATCCTCCTCCCTACTTGCCAAGTAGTAAGGCTAGATCTTTGAATTTAAAATATCTTAAGTACTGCATTCATAATGGTGTCTAATATTGGAAAGATCCAGTGGAGTATTGCTGAATTGTTTGGTTGAAGGAGAAGTTGAAAAAGTCATGACAAATTTTCATAAAGGTGACTATGGAAGTCATCAATTTTAGCATAGAGCTTGGGTTATTTGGAGACGTACCATCCCACCCCAAGCTATGTAGGCACCTGCTACTTCATCAACAATCAGCATCACGGTTATGGGTCAACTGCAAAAAATCCTTCTCATCGAAGTCCATTCACTAGGCTACACATTGTTATTATCACAGTTGGTCACAAGAATTATAGGGTATCTCTATCCTCAGATCTTTGTTTTTCATGGTTCTGGGTTATCCACAAACCCACACTTAATTGAAGTCCATTTTCTAGGCCACACATTGTCAGTATCACAGTTAGTCACAAGCATTATAGGGTATCTCTATCCTCGGATCTTCATTCATCATGATTATTTGTTAACCACACAAAACCCTTCTCTTCAATGGGTCTTCATATTCAACAAGGGATTAACGCAATGGTTCAAGAGGGAAATTCACGCAATGGAGACCATTGCTTCTTAAAGAGGGAGGAATGATCTGAATGAAAAGTGGCATACACCCATGGTATTCATCCACCCATGGTAATTATTCGCCCATGGTATTGTAAGTGACATCTATCCATGATATTCATTCATCGATGGTATGTATCCACCCATGGTATTCATCCACACATGGAATTTAACCATGGTATTGTAAGTCGTATCTACCCATGGTATTGACCCATGGTATCTATCCATGGTATTGTAAATTAGAAAAAAGGATATAAATTACAATCCTCACTTTGTTAAAGGACAGATTCTCCACCACAATATAGCTTCTATAGTTATTCTCCTTTTTAATAAAAGGAGTCTTTGTGCTATTTTTACTTTGTGTTCTCTCTTTTTTTTTGGCATTGTAATTTTGCAGATCTTGTTGAATCCATTTGATTTTTTTAGATCTTGGGGGCCTCCCTTAAGATCCAGATTAGCCTACCAAGATTAAATTGTCATATTGAATGCAAAATATCCCAATAATTTGAATTAATGACACAAAAACACACCAAAAATGAAACTGAGAAAGATACCAAAACAAGTCTCCCAAGCAATAATGCAAAGCACTCCAAAATAGAAACAAATAGGGAAACAAATCCAAAAAAATAGGAAACAAAGCCCAATCAAACACACTCAAATAAATAAAACACACTAAAAAGATAAAACACTCTGAAAGCCAAAGTGGAAACAAAAATAAGGCAACGTAAGTCAAGCTAGGGCTAGAGCACAATGGCTCCACTAGGGCCAATGTTCTACAAAGGACTAAAACATACCCTAGAGGCAAAGAGGCCTAAACATGATATTAAATAAAGATATACAGCGTGACAAAAGACTTTCAAAAGAAATTGATCAGAATACAACTGCACAACCAGTCACAACACCACCATTTGTGACACTAATGACAAAAATCGAAGAGATCACTCAACAAGAAAGGATGAAAATGAGAAATAATCTCAAAATTTCAATGTGAAGTGTAGATCAGATCCAAAAAAAATGCTAAATACAACCAATCAAAACTGATAATAAAGTCAAGAGATCAAAATCAAAACCAATCCAAAGCCTTCAATAAAAAAAACTCAAGAAGAAACTCAAGCAACAATAAAAAAAGGAAGACCTTGACTAAACCAACCAAGATAGATCAGATCAAGCTCATAAGATAGCTGATAAACTACAAAAAATGATGGATCCAAGTATGTTTTCAACATATTGGAAAGCAACAACAAGCTTGATGCCTAATGAAAGATATCAGGTGCTATAAAGAGGCACTTAACCAAACCAAAGAAAATAGATAAAAAGAACAGATTTGGACCAGATCCAACAAGTAAATGGTAATCCCAGACTGTAAAAATACATAAACATAGATTTTAGACTAAATTCTAGGGTTTCAAAAGGCTAAAAGCCTTAGCAGTGGGCACATAATGGCATGGGAGCAGCTAGCTATGGGCATAGGCTTGCCAGCCAACGACTAAGGGGTACTTGGTCGTGGGTAGAGAATTACAAGGCAAAAAATAGGGTTCAAAATATGAAATTCCATATTCCATCACACAATGACCAAAAATAATCAAAGTACAGAGGTAATGACCCTGAAAAAGAGCCAAAAATATTCACAAAAATACGAGGAAGCTCAACAGATCATAATTAAGAATATCTGATAAGGATCTAAGGAAACTCAGACACAAAAGTGAGTGTGCTCTCATTGAAATCACCAGTTCTATTGCAATTGAAAACATAAGGCATTGTTTCTCCGTGATATAGTGTTTTATAGATCAGCAAACAGATACAAGAATGACCAAGGAGATATACAAGATCCCCAATCCCACATGATTCAAAAGCTGCATGAAACTAGATCTATGATATGAGGAAGAGAAGAGTACCTTTCCTCGTCATAGTTTGGGGATGTATTTTGAGTTCAAAGAAGAATTCATTCACTCCACATTAACGATCTACCTGATTCACTTCTGATCTCAATACATGCACACAATAAAAAACATACAAGGACGAAAAATGATGTTCCTCGGAATATCATTAGATAATTAACAATGATATAATGATAAACCAATCACATAATCTGAAACATGATCATGTAATGGAGACAACATATATCTTCAGTAATCTAAAAAGCATGATACAACGCTTCTATATCTTCTATCTAGTGTCTCCTCTCCATGATCAGGAAAAGTTTCCTTACTAGATGTGATGGATGATTGTGAAGATGATGCAGGGATTTTGCACAAAACAGATCCTTTTGCACAATACAGTGTGAGTTTCCTTTTATCATGAGATCCTCAATCAAATTATTCAATAAAACCACATTTAATCCGGCTCAAAATATAAATAAAGAAGAGAGAGCCATACAAACAAAAATACTGGCATATAATAACCATAATAAAATTATAGACTCAAACCATTTTGGCTGAATATTACAATTGGTGGCCTCTTGGCTCTTTACAATAACTCTCACAGCATTTCTCCCTATCTCTCTTTGTATTCCTCACTCTGTCCTACATCCTCACACAAGCTTCATATTTATACAAAATTATGAATTAACTCCAATCCATGATTTCCTCCACACAAATCTCAACCAAATCCTAAAATATATTTACCCCTTATTTGACTCAACCAAAGTTCCATTTAAGGAACTCCTAATCCATAAATTATCTACCTAACTCAATTCCCTCATATTCTCAATTAATTAAAAGAATATTTACAATAATCCCCACACTTAGATTTTTCTCTCAAATTATTTTTAAAATGTACATAATTTATAAAATAAATAAATAAAACCTCACCCTCTAAATTACACAAATAAATAATGATAATTAAGCTTGATGCTCCTACATCAAACTCCCCATGTAGAGAAGTTTCCATAGACTCCTGTCTATGAGGTCTGTCACTTTTCTGTAGTAATGTGACAACCACAAGTCTCCATGAATTTCTCCCTCCAGGATTCCAAACTTTGTTTTGCTACTGGTCTTTTAAAGTGTCAACTCCATTTTGTAATTCATCACTTACTCTATCAATTGGATTCTATCGGTCTTTACAATAATTACTTCTGTCAATTCCTCAGAGTAATTCCTCTTTTTCTGATGCTTCCATCTCTAATTGCACTAACCACTCAACTTTCTGAAATGAAGAATAACCAAGAACTTCTTCTTGATCACAATTATAGTCATTGATTTCTCCTATAGTAACAAATTTCTCATCCGGTGATATACTTGTATTCATCAACAAACTATTAGTTTTAAAAAGATAATACCTTTCGGCCTCTTTTGATGCTTCAAGCACCAATCTCCCATCATAGTCCTTCTGGATTTCAACAAATCCTGTTTCAAATTGCCAGTTGCTTTCATCTTTATCTTGTTGGTTCAATACTTATGTTTCCTTTATGTCTCTATGGACATAAATTCCTTGCTGCTCTTGATTTTTCATCACATCTCCAAATACTTTCTGCTCAATTTCTCTGATTTCAACATCATATTTATTAATGTTATTTTTTGTACCTGCAACCACATTATTATTTGAAAATTTATAACATTCACTCAATTTTATAAATGTAAAAACATTTCATCCCTATCATGCATGGTAACTGCAATCTCTTCTTTATCAGGTTTTGCAAGTTTCATCTCCCCTTCAGGTTCCTTAAGCCATCATTCCAAGAACTCTATTTCGATGTGAAATCTTTCCAGCATTTCATCACAACCTTCATTCCCAGTTTCATTCTTCTTCTGGCAATCCTCTTGAGTTATCTTGGTTTCTGTATCATCACATTGCAAAATTCTATCAGCAATTTCATTAAACAAATTCATTTGTTTACCTCCTTGGAATATCATTTCGGCATTTTCATTATGCTTATGCTCCATAATAGCTTCAACTGGCTGTATTACACCAAAAAAGAATTCATTTATTATTTCTTCCTACTGCAACAAATCAATACTTTCCTCCTCTGAAAGGCATTCTCCTTCATACTTCACCTTAAGAGTTTCATTCATCTCTGTGACAGTTTCACCAAATTGTCCACCATCTTCCGCACATCCTGCAAACATACATAATCTATGAGATTTAAAAATACAAGGCTTTATAGCCTCATATGCTTTTCTTGTCAACATATATTCTAGTTCTTTTGAACTATTCCAATAGTCCATGATATCTTTCTCATTGATCTTGTCACCCAGAATTTCACCCTTTTCTGGGCCACAAATGGAAACTTCCATTTTCAACTCAGCCTCTCTGAGTTCTTCACATCTCAATTACACACTCATCATCTAGTCAAGCTTCCTCAGCTCTTCTATCAACTGTATGTTTACCTCTTGTTCCCTCTTTGTGTGTATTCTCTGCCATTTCACTTTATTCCTCATGGTCCAACCATGTCTCTGGTCTTTCTTGTTTCTCTGCAACAATTCCATCAATAACTCAAGGTGAACTGTTATCTCATCTTTCTCCTACTCATACTCTTCATCAGTCAACTGCTTCCATATGCCATTTGCCTTGGAATTTTCCTTCTTCTTCCTTATACTGCAGTCTTTCTCAAAACCTCTGAAATGACTATCAACAATCATCTTCTCCTCCTTTGTGAACTTCATCTATTCACGTGTGGATTTCATTCGAATCCCCTTTTTCAGCAAGATTTCATACTTTCCATTCAACAATGCAATATCTCTTCCTGCACTTGACCTCTTTTAGTTCTCTGTCTTGGAATCATTTCTGGCAACTCTCTTGCTTCTCTTCGCTGCAAACAACAACTTCAGTAATTCTTGTGTTACCATGACCAACTCTTTGGGTGTCAGGCTCCACCGATCATGCACCCAATTACATTCAAAAATTTGACTTGACTTATGACTCTTTGACTCTAGAATTTACATCAACTCTTCATCTTGGATGAAAAATACACCCTCTTGTACAATGACTCAATGGTTTAACTTGACTCAAGCTATTCAAATTTTCATTTGATCTTAACATTTGATTTAACTTCAAGGCTTGACCCAATAATTACAATAGTGGATATTTTGACTCTAATTCACGCTATACAACATATCAATGAACATCCAACTTTAATACATTTTCATGATGTAAAATCTTCACTCTCTCTCATACTCCATTCGTAAGAAAATATCACAAGTCACCAATTACCTCATCTCCCTTTATCACTTCACATGATACTTTAGCCTTTAAATCGAAATTCAATCCATTTTTCCCAAGATATATGGTGAAAATAAATAACCCATTTAATTTTCAATATTCAAAAATACCTTTTTGAATTATCATACCTTATGCTCCCATCAAGGTTATTAATAAACCTTCTCTTTGCAATTTCAAATTTCCGGATTTCACTCTTTTGTGTCGTCTTTATCACTATGAATATTTGCATTCCCTTCATACCATAACCACTTCAAAAAGCTCATCTTCTTAGTGCAAATAGTTTCCTTGTACTTCCATTCAGCTCATTCTTTGCAGTGACGATCCTCATGCAACACCATCTCTTATCAGTGCACAAAACAATTCATTCCTAAGAATTTTCCAAAACTTCCTTTTAACATGGTGGAGTCAAAATACTTCTTCGATAGCAACAAACATAAACTGCACTATCTTTGGGACAAAACAATGTGAAAACTTTCACATGCATTGCAAGCAATGATCAATCATGATCTTAAGTTATTATCTCTCTTAAAATATCTGTCTTCCCACTCATGAATTTTGGTGAAACAATCATAAAGTGTATATGGCCTTAAGCACTACTCTTCTCAATCTGAATTACATGTCCATTTTATGTTATTTAAATAACATAAAAACTTATTTGACTTACCACCTTCATAGTGTGCCCACCGATAGTTCTTGAGCTTTTGCACTACAACTCTTTTTTCCAAAGTATCAATATATATAGCAGTGCAAAATATTATCAAAATATTTGCAAAGAGAATGGCATAGCTGGACCAAATCTTATCCATGACACTGATGATACTGATGGTACTTTCTCAAACATTACTTCAACGAAGATATCTTCCCCAGCTTTCTGTCACGATCACACTATTCTCAATTTTCATGACCAATTTAAAAAAACAATACATTTCCACCTTCACACATTATAATTTTGTACCTTTGTATCCCCATGAAAAAAATTGGTTGCTCCAATCCCATCGTTCAGCCTTTAATTTTATAACAAAATCTTCTGCAGCTTCTCTTCTTGCATTTTTAAAGAAAATACGCATCATGTAAATCATCTAATGAAGAGAATTTTTTTATGATCTTTAACACAGTTCCATCATGCCAACAAACTTTATGCAAAGCTTCTTTTTTAGGTTCTGTCGAAGGATTTTTAGGGAATAATTGGCACATTCATGTCCATGCTCCAGTATATAGTCATGTAGCCAAGAAAACACACTGAGCATGCAATTATTTAAATAGACTTCTAGTATCTAATACAAAGATCCCTCTATCTGCATCTCGGCTCTCCACAGAGGTAAAACTCCATACAACAGAACACATAGTACCAATAATCTCAAGATTAGATATAGAGAGTACGTTTAAAAAAAATTACATATAAATAGCATAACTCCCTTCACTCCATATTGTGCGGTAAAAATATGTATTTTTTTTTTAATGGGCACGTTCATCAACTAGCCATGTTCCATCTGATAAGCCAGTAATAAAATTTGAGCATATCTTGTTGGGCTGTGGCGACTATCCTGGCTTGGACGCTCTGATTACCACCCGAATTTTGGTGGCGGTTAGCTGGACAACAAGACCAAAAACTGTATTTTCCAAGATCCCATTCACAACTCTGATTTTTAAACAATATAAAACTACAACTTACATTGGCTAAAATCGATAATTTCGATTCACAATTCACACTATTAATTTCAATATTCATTCAACGTAATGGCATTCTGATGCAAAGTAGACATAATGGAATATTTACCATACAATAAACATCGACATAAAAGAGAAAAGTTGTATGGGAAGGCGTGTGCGTAACGGAGTTGTGTTATTGCTAACACAGTTATAGAATAAGAATCGATGCCATCTTTGAGCTACTATGTATGCGATTACAGCGTCCCAAGCCACATGGTTATCAACTCACAACTCCACGATGACAACATTTAAACTATGACACAGTCTCGCAACAATACATGCACGTCAATGCCGAGAACAAAAATGAATGCCCAGTCTTCTGTACTGATTTGCCTCTATGACATTATCTCTAGCACTTTCCAATGCAACATTCAACATTTTGCTGCTTCTACGTTCAATCCCCAACATTTGATTTCCTCTACGTTGTCGACCATCTCAACATTCAACATTCTGCTGCTTCTGCATTCAATCCACAGCATTTTATTTCCTCTACGTTGTCTACCATCTCAGCGTTTTACCAAACATATTTGGCTCCTATCGCACACCTATTCATTGGCTACCCTTTGCTCTTTTGGCATTCATCACACTATCACTATTCTTCTCTATGCAAATCCCGATCTTTCTTCAATGCATTCAACCTCGCCAGGCATCGATCTTTGGCTTTCATACCAAATGATGCAGGGATTGCACAAAACAGATCCTTGCACACAATACAGTGTGAGTTTCCTTTTATCATGACATCCTCAATAAAATTCTTCAATAAAACCACATTTAATCTAGCTCAAAATATAAATAAAGTAGAGAGAGCCATACAAACAAAAATATTGGCATATAATAACCATAATAAAATTATAGACTCAAACCATTTTGGCTGAATATTACAATTGGTGGCCTCTTGGCTCTTGGCCCTTTACAATAACTCTCACACCATTTCTTCCTATCTCTCTCTATATTCCTCACTCTGTCCTCCATCCTCACACAAGCTTCATATTTATACACAATTATGAATTAACTCCAATCCATGACTTCCTCCACACAAATATCAACCAAATCCTAAAATATCTTCACCCCTTATTTGACTCAACTAAGTTCCATTTAAGGAACTCCTAATCCCTAATTTATCTACCCAACTCAATTCCCTCATATTCTCAATTAATTAAGAGAATATTTACAATAATCCTCACACTTAGATTTTTCTCTCAAATTATTTTTAAAATGTACATAATTTATAAAGTAAATAAATAAAACCTCACACCTTAAATTACACAAATAAATAATGAGAATTAAGCTTGATGCTCCTGCATCAGAAGAGAAATCATATAAAAACTAAGACCTCACAAGCTCTCAACATGATAGCAAGATAGAAGCAAAGGATCAAGATCTCAGTGCAATAGAATTATGGCTCTCTAAAAACCAACCTACCCATTTCAAATTATCTAGTATAAATAAGTAAATTACTGCTCCTCGGAGGACGAATGTGGATGCTCAGGACAACAAGAAGTTAGAGAAACTTATAATGGATGAGTCTTGGCCAACTCGAATCAATGAGTAATCGAGGTGATATCCTAGGGACCAAGTGATTTTATAAAGCTCCCTTGGCCACAGGCACAAAAAGAGTGGGTGAGGGCCTAAGTCGCGGGCACAAGAGGCCTAGATCACGACTAAAGGCCCTTGTCTAGGGGCACAAATTTTCCAGCCCATGGCTAAGGGTCAAACTAGAAAAAATAGGCACCCCAATTCAGGAAAAGTACATCTAACTGTGAGGGCTAGGGTCCAATGATGTAGGGGTAGAAAAATAGGATGATAACAAACATGTTGAAACACTATTCAATATATGGTTAATTCAATAATGAATTCCCTAACAAAGATACAAGTTTTTTATCTTGACCAAAGGATTTTTGTCTAGAACGAATCGTATTTTGTGTTTTAGACAACATTGACTTTAAAGATATATAGACCCAAGATAGAGAAGAGGCAACAAATAATCCAAGC
Source organism: Pinus albicaulis (assembly GCA_034641835.2). Taxonomy (NCBI): domain Eukaryota; kingdom Viridiplantae; phylum Streptophyta; class Pinopsida; order Pinales; family Pinaceae; genus Pinus; species Pinus albicaulis. The sequence goes on along the minus strand of CM076575.1, from coordinate 1,020,151,743 downwards.
ATTGTTCTTCATCACAATTTTCCTTTTAAAGTTTTCCCACATGTATTTTGAGCCAACAAGAGCATATTTCATGGAAATTCTTATTGAATAATATGAAAATAGAAAATACATGAAAGAAAAAAAAACAGAACCACAAGAGCAAAGAAAATGGAGGTGGGACGTAAAAAAATGTGTAAAATATACAATAAGAAAACAAAAACATTCAAAGACTCGATGGAGAGAAGGTTAGAGGGTGGATGCAATGCAAAGGAAACTAAATGAAAATAAGCCTACTCCTAACCTAACCAACTAGAAGGTCAGGGTTAAGTGTAATGATATTTCCAATGAAGCCAACATAATTTCTCCCAACCTACGATAAAAAATATATGAGAAATGAAAGCTAATATATGATAATGTGCATCATAAATGAGAAAATATTTAATATCTTGCACAAAAAAAAAAGATCTTTATTAAAGAAAGAAATATGTGTCAGATTACCCATATTTACCCAACCTGCAACCTTGCCTTTTCAATAAGAAAACAAACCATACAAACCTCTACAAATCCTTGTGAAAGGACCTGCATATATATTGTCTTGCTTAGAAAATTGGATCGCTAAGTAATATTATTATAAATGATGATAGATTGGATCAAGAAATTCAAAAAAAATTCCTCTTGGAAATCCTAAAATCCTTGGGAGAAAGAATTTTCAATTGATAGTGTGGAATCGAGATGAGAATATTGCGGGGGGAATTAAATATAATCATATTCAGAAAGATTTTCAAGATATTGAGGGTCTGGCATAACCATAAACAGAGGCTGAAGTGCCTCAGCTACTTGAAAAATATCTAAATATTGAGATGGTAAACCATAAATATTAGATGATGTAAAACAACCTTCATTATGGACACTAGTGGGAAAATTATCAATTGAATGACAGATTTTAGAAGAAGAACAATGATCAAATGGACTGATTAAGGCATAATATTTTCGATGGGAAGAGAACAAATATAAATCTGTTTGAAAAACTTTAAAAATTCTTAGAATGAAATAATCATATTCCTCATATGATGGATATGAAAAGCCATCTACTTATGACCAGCTACAACGAGGACCGACATCATAATCATTAAAAAGGAATTACAACATGGAAAACACATGAAACGAGTCAAGATGTAGCGTGTTATCACAAAATTCTACTTGATTGGCTGCTTATCAAACAACTCAGTGTAACTGCTTCAAACCACTTCTAACTGAAGCTTAGCCTCTTCAGTTTGAGAAGGCTCTCTCAAGGGGGTTTTATAATATTGAATAATGATAGTACTAGATAGCTAAATCTATGGAAATTGTAACCTTTTTTTTATGATTGTAGGTTGAAAAGAATGAAGGCTTGCTACCATTGGGTTTATGGAGTAAAAAATCAGTAGTTTCAGTGACAATGTTTCTTGACATGGAAGTTGAGGCAAATAGAGGTATTTAACAGAGGCAACTCAGACATAAAACATAAGATAACAGAGTCATTTCATCACTAAAGGAAGTCAGAGCATAAAATTATGAATTATGAGTAATAGAGATGAAATCTACTGCAAATGGTAAAACATAAAGATATAGATAAATAATACATCAAAAACCTCATGAGAATCTCAGGTCCATCAAGAAGAACGTCACTCTCTATTACTGATATAAGTCAAATACATAAAAGCAGCAGTTTGGTGCAAAAAATCTCCAACCATTTACTACTTCGATGCTTTGTCTTTAAATAGACATTCTTTACAACAAGGATAATTTCCTTGATGGCTAGATCATCAAATTCTCCTATGAATCCTTTCATAATTAAAAAAAATAACTTCTAACAGAAAAATGACACCTACACCTTAAAGAAAACATCTCGTAATAGGACTCTAACTAATATTTATTAAATAGCTCTACCTTATCTCTAAAACAGTTACATGATCATTGCAAAATAAGTATCACATGCTCAGAAGACACATGACAGAGTTCATTACCACTTTACATATTTAAAACCCTCCTAGACTTGTGGAGCATAAACCTACTTTTTAGGAATCCACGACCATTATCTTCAAAGCTGTTTTGGCTGATGACTTATCTTCATAGCACTTCCTTTGAGTCACAAGTATTTGATGATAATCTCCCTTGACATGTTGGAGGACTCCTGCTATCTAAAATTCCCTTTAAGATGCTTAAAAACCTTCAATAATTGTTTAATATTCCTAAATTAGCCTACAACTAATGGGAATATTAAAATTTTGTTTTATCACTTAGATAAGTGAATAAGTGAGTAGGGAGACCCATAAAACTCTTTATTGTGAATAAAACCACTTCTCATGTGAAAGTGGATCATATTTTCAGCTGAATAAAGCACCCTAAGGTGTGGATAGGGGCTAAAACATGTTGACTGGGTCAACCTTGACCAAATATACAATGTTGTCATGGAGGAGTGGCCATCAATGAGGCATAACATAGTTTTAGATGGAGATGCCTTGTGTGAAAGAAGTGATCTCATTGGAAGTGGTTTAGGGTTTTCAAGCTCTTGTGTTATAAAAGGAAGGGGATGGTAGCATTATAAGGTTGTTGATGGTTATCATATTTCTGAATATATTTTCTATTTAGACATGTATCTTTCTCTTGCTATTTAGCTGAGATTGAATGTTGTTTAGCATTGGGTGTTCCTAATCGGGAATCCCACCTCTTCCCAGTGAGTAGCTCTTGGGAGAGTTTTTATTGCATTTTCCACTATCTAGCTTAAGGCCAAGCTTCTTCTTTCAACTACAACATAGATCTTGTTGAGGGTTTGGTTGTTTTTGCAAGCTGTAGCAAGTGGAGATTAAATCTTTTAGATCTAGTCCATTTTAGTGCTTATTTTCAGTGGAGGAGGGTTCTACTTCATTGGGAGGATAGTATTGAAGATTTTGAGCATCATTTTCAGACCTTGGCATGAGGCCAACCTCATTTTGATCCCTACAGTGCAGTATAGGTCTAGATCTGTGTTATTTCTGTAGGTGCAGTTGCAGGGTGTTTCAACACACCAGTTGGAGAGTGATTTTCCTAGTGTTGGGTATATGCCCTTCACTTTGGAGATCTGTTGGAGGAGATCATTCTATTGTTTATATCAGATCAGATCCACTTTCCAGATCTGAATATTTTTGTAGATCTGCAGTCTTAGATCTCAGATCTACAACTTGTACATGGTGTTTTGCTGAAAATGCCAAGGGGGTTCATTAGAGGATCTTATATAGTGTATGGATCTGGTATAGATCTAAATTTTTGTCTACTTACTTGCTCTAGATTTGATGTGCAATCTACAGCTATTGCAGAGCCAATAAGATAACGTTGTAAGGCATTTTTAGTCTTTATATATGGTTGCAACACCTCATTGTGAGGGTTTTCTTTCATTGGAGACTTGTATTTCTTGTTATGCATCTTATGGGCCACTTTTTACATGTATTTTGCTGCTGTTATAACACATGAAAGGTCTCCATATTGGCCTCATACTATAACTAAGATGATTTTTGTTATTTTTCTATCATTCTTCATTGTATTGCTGCATTCCCCATTTGGGAATACTACAGTGGTATCAAAGCATCATCTTGGCACAACTTGTTCTTTCTAAAAAGCCAATATGTTTCTTGAAGAAAGAGATCCTCTTACTGATAGAGAGAAGAGGTATCAAGAGAGAAGACACAAAATACTCTATTATATTGATGTGAAAGAAGACAAGGGTAAAACCCCATTATCTAGAGGAATGAAAGAGAAGGAGATCTCAAGACTTCTTCTCCAAACTATTCATGAGCTTAAAAGAGAAATCAAGGGAATGAGGAGATTCGGGAGTATGAATCTCAATCTTGGAGATTCAAGGAGCACTTGAACTTCCAAGAATTTTTCCAACTCAAGGAGGAAAGAAGACCAAAAAATCACAACAGAAGGAGAAGAGGTATATTCTTTCTGCCAAATTTTGATGGATCCTCCACATGCACAACCAAGGATTGGATAGATCAACTAGAATACTATTTTCATCTACATCAAGTTTCAGAAAAGGAAGCCCTTAGGATAGAAGCGCTGCATCTTGAAGGTAAAACTCATCATTGGTGGTTATTTGAATACTTTTCATTGAGAAATGCAAATATATCTACTTATGCAAGATTCACTAAGAGATTAGTGAAGAGATTTGATGTAAAACAAACTGAAACATATTTGATTGAGCTACCAAAGAATGAAAATTCAAAACTCTTGCATGGGTTGGAAAGATATTTTATACCAAATCCATTTTAGGAAACTATTAAGGGGGATGGAAACTTGTATGATACATTACCAAGGGCAAGATCCCCATTGCATGAAGAGATTTCTTCTCAAAATAAATACATGGAGAGTCCTCTTTCAAGGGATGACAAAGATCTAAGGTCTGTCATTTTTTATGAGGTATTCTGAAATATTGATGAGGAGAAAGAGTAGGAAGGACGTAGCAGTGCTGTCACTTCAAAAGAAGGACCATCACCACATGGGGATGGGCATGAAGTTATTGCTTCAAGAGGAGGAGATTTTACATATTTGCAAAAGGTTCCCAAGGAGCATCATGTGACATTGGTCATGGGAAGCAACACCTTGATTAGAGGAGGAGAAGAAAATTTGGATCAACATCCAAGGATGAGGAGCATGCACCCTTTTTTATTTCAAGGGGTTTATATCTAGAAGAAGGAGACTAATTTATATAGTAAAGGGACGGAAAAATCAATCCATTCATTTATACAGTCTACTTCAGATTTTGATGTCTCTTTGCATGGAGGAATTCCACCAGGGAGACCCCCTAATTGGAAGATGGATAAAGTGTTCTCTCAACTTAATGCAACATGGAAATATTTGGATAAGGAAGGAGCCTTGGGATAAGCTATCATAGCTCTGAGAACCATTGATGGGTTCCAAGGAGGGGTGAAAAATTTTCTGATATGGACATTTATATCTCCCACTCAGCTATTTGCACTGGAAAAGGAAGATTTAGAAATCCATGATGGCATGAGCATGGTATCAAATGGCCACTCCATAGCCTTGGAGCACCAAATGATACTCCTACACATAATGAAGATTTCTGAATATGACAAGAGGGTATTAACACTCTTGCATGCATCGGCCAAACTATGGTAGTTTTTGAAGAGAGAGACCTTTCAAGAGGAGGTTGACTTCCATGTACTTCAATCTTGTCTTGGGAAAGATCAGCTGCAAGAGAGGCAGCAAAGATGGGGTTACAATACTCCAACATGTGACTTTGGCATTGAGCATGTCAAAGAGGAGAGCCATGATATTACATGAGCATCAATTCAGATTTCTACTATGTTGTAATTGTTGGGAAGCCTAGATCCATATTGGGAGTCCCAACTCTTGGTAGAATATTCCAAGAACCTCTTCACATGTAAGGTTCTTGATGGGCAAGTGATAGATGGGAGGTATAAAGTAATTGATGGAGTCATTTATTTTCATGATCAGATCTATTTGACTAGAGAATCAAAGCTGAAGGATAAACTACTATATGCAGCCTATGAGATCTGGCTTTCTAATCCCACTAGCTTCATTAGATCATACCGTACTATCTTGGATGGATTCATGTGGGAAGACTTCAAAGAGGAGATGCACTATCACACGAGGAAGTGCATAGATTATTTTCAAGTTGAGGAGGGACATAGATCTTGGGAAGAGTTATCATTACCACCTCCTTATTCATTGGGTGTGAGAGGGAGCTCATCCATGAGCTACCTCACTGATTTAAACCAAGTGTATGGTAATGATTGTATTTCTGAACATCATGATATATTTAATATATACTTGCATCTTCTTACCACATATGTGCAAGGGATTTCTCCAAGAAGGGGCACTTTTTCTTATTTTCTTTATGGGCTACTTGGAGCCATGAGAAATGATGATGTTGATCACTCCCTAGGAGATTTTGGGGAGATGATGTATTCTTTATGGTGTGCTTCATTGACACCAAACATTACACACTTTCTCTGAGTGTGTGAGGATAATGGGGAAACAAGAAAGTGGTGGGAGAAACACTTGTTCTACCATATTCTATGGCAATTAGGAGAAAAACTGTGCTGGTTGCACATGAGGGACCATTTTCCTTCTCCTTTATTACACATGGCAGTGAGCATGAATTTTATTGTGATTCCATATGTTGAATATGTTCTTATATTTTTTGGGAACATGATTGGAGGGAAGGCACATTGGTTGGATCTGTCCATGGGGAATGAAATTTCCCACACCTTTTATGCTTCATGCTTCAAGGGGAGCATGGGAGATGACATGGTCACTACAGTAGATCACTTGTTTCTTTATGAGGTTGGCCATATGATTGTTTGGAGCACATGGAACAAGCCTCTCATGAGCATATGGGGGGAGATTTTCTATGAATTACCAAACTGGAAGGTGATTCATTTCATTTGGATGATAGCATGGAGATTGAGTTTCTCAATGGGGTTGAAGCACCCAAAATTTATTATCTCACATTCCTTAAGGAGACCAATGGACAACATATAACTCTTTCCATATATCTCCCACTTCTTCATGATGAAAGCTATTTGGTTTATTCACCAAAGGCAAACTTGTATTCTTGGGAGGAGACATATCAATTGGATATTTTGTAATGTCCTTGTAGTTGCTTGAGGACAAGCAACATTCTGGAGGGGAGGAATGTAATATTCCTAAATTAGCCTACAACTAATGGGAATATTAATTCTTTTTTTATCACTTAGATAAGTGAATAACTGGTTAGGGAGACCCATAAAACTCTTTATTGTGAATAAAACCACATGTGAAGGTGGATCATATTTTCAGCTGAATAAAGCACCCTAAGGTGTCAACAGGGGCTAAAACATGTTGAATGGGTCAACCTTGACCAAATATACAGTGTTGTTATGGAGGAGTGGCCATCAGTGAGGCACAATACAGTTTTAGATGGAGATACCTTGTGTCAAAGAAGTGATCTCATTGGAAGTGGTTTAGGGTTTGCAAGATCTTGTCTTATAAAGGGAAGGGGATGGCAGCATTAGAAGGTTGTTGATGGTTATCATATTTCTGAATATATTGTCTATTTATATATATATCTTTCTCTTGTTGTTTAGCAGAGATTGAATGTTGTTTAGCATTGGGTGTTCCTGATCGGGAATCCCACCTCTTCCCATTGAGTAGCTCTTGGGAGAGTTTGTATTGCATTGTCCACTATCTAGCTTAGGGCCAAGCTTCTTCTTTCAACTACAACACAAATCCTGATGAGGGTTTGGTTTTTTTTGCAAGCTACAGCAAGTGGGGATTAGATCTTTCAGATGTAGTCCATTTCAGTGCTTCTTTTCAGTGGAGGAGGGTTTTACTTCATTGGGAGGATAGTATTGAAGATTTTGAGCATAATTTTCAAATCTTGGCATGATTCCAACCTCATTTTGATCCCTACAGTGCATTATAGATCCAGATCTGCGTTATTTATGTAGGTGCAGTTGTAGGGTGTTTCAGCACACCAGTTGGAGAGTGATTTTCCTAGTGTTGGGGATCTGCCTTTCACTTTGGAGATCTGTTGGAGGAGATCATTATATTGTTTATATCAGATCAGATCCACTTTCTAGATCTGCAGTCTTAGATCTCATATCTACAACTTGTACATGGTTTTTTCTAAAAACCCCAAGGGGGTTCATTAGAGGAGATTGTATAGTGTATGGATCTGGTATAGATCTAACTATTTGTCCACTTAATTGATCTAGATTTGATGTGTAATCTACAGCTATTGCAGAGCCAATAAAATAACATTGTAAGTCATTTTCAGTATTTATATATGGTTGCATCACCTCATTGGGAGGGTTTTCTTTCATTAGAGACTTGTATTTCTTGTTATGCATCTCATGGGCCACTTTTTACATCTATTTTGCTGTTGTTATAACACATGAAAGGTCTCCATATTGGCCTCCTGCTATAACTAATATGATTTGCATTATTTTTATGTCATTCTGCATCGTGTTGCTACATTCCCCATTTGGGAATACTACGAATTTATCGCTACGAAAACATGAAAGTTTCATAGCGACTTTTGGTAGCATTGGAAATGTAGCTTTTGCAACCATTTACTCCGCTCCTTTGCTGTTCCATGATGTCAGTCATGTCATGATACATCACCACCATCATTTTCCCTCCTTGAAAACTACAAAAACTGAATTTAGAAGAAAAAAGGTTGCTACAAGTTATTTCGTAGCATTTTCCTGGCTTTAAGCCTGAGGAACGCTACGAAACTGTGTAAAAACCTAGAAAATTCCCATTTCAAAACTGTCTCCAAAAACTGACCTCTACCTGCAAAATCTTGATTTTATGCATGTAATGAACCTTCTAAGGCATATTCAGTCTCAAATTATTGTTCTTGTGGTGTTTCCTCCTCATTTATGATCAATTGAGCTATTGGCTCTTCCACCACAGTCATTTTCAAACCTTTCTTTTGCAGCTCTTCATGAATCAGATCCAATTGTTCTTAAAGGTCTTTAACTTGGTCCTTTAGTGTCCTATTCTTGGATTGAAAGTTTAGGTTTACCTTTTTTATGTGTTTGACCTCTCTTCTTAGTGGCTGAGTCCACTTTATCAATTTTTCTGTGTTGTCTAAGGTCTTTGAGACACTTGTGGCTTGATCTTCCCAAATATTCCTCATTTGTTCAAACTGCACTCTTTCAAATCTATGTTTCTTTTCTTCTTTCCTCAAGATGATATCTCTTCACGTGCATCTTTCAACTACTCCTTAAGGGTTTCAACTTCTGTTTTTTTAGTGATTTTCTGTTTACCCTTCTTTTGTTTGATGACTAATTCTTCATTTGCAGGTGAGGAGAGGTCTATGATGCTTAGTGGTGGCTGAGAAATTTCATTGACCTTCTGAGTTTCTTTGCTACTTTCCATGATCTTTCTTTCATGTCTTGTCATTAGTTTTCTAGCTTGAAACATGAAATCGGCATCATCACCTGCAAACTCTAACTTTTTAGTTATTTTTCCTTTCTTTAGCTTTCTTCCCCCACATTCAACATTTTCAGCTTGGACAAAGGGAGTTTCTTAAATATCAATTGCATGCAAGATGTCCTATAAGTTACCCTTAACCACTGTTTGGCTCCTAGTAACTCTCTTTCTACCATTCTTGTTAACAGTTGGCTTTTGTTTTGTAGGTGTAGCTTTGGGTGTGTCAATATTCTGCAAAGGCTCTGTCTCCATGCTCACTAGTTCAACTTTCTCAACCATTGTTGGTGATGAAATATATCTAGGTTTGGGAACTCTTTTAGGAGTGACAACATCTACTTCAAAACCACTCATGAACAGAAAGGATGTCCAATATCTACCTAATCTCCTCAACCCTTCTTACAACAACAACTTAATCAAACCATGGTGAAAAAGAGAGGTTTCATTTCATTCTTTTTTAACTTGGACCTTATCTGACATTTTAGTTAGACTTCTATATAAGTAAAAGGGAAATTCAAGAGAAATCTTACCCAAAAAATGTAGCAAAAGCCTAAGGTGATAGGAGTAGACCATGTGAAACCTTCCTTCATAGGTGAAGTACTTCTGAATGATCATCAACAACTTTGAGAAGTTGTCTTTCATGTAACTCCTTGGGATAGCATTTGTGAGATTAATTTCACAATGCTTTGGCTTGATGAATTCTTTGCAGTCCTGCATGGTGAACTTGATGCATTTAAACCACTGTTCCCCTCAACTAGGGATTCATTTTGCTTCTAAAATTTTTTTTGGTGTTACTGTGAGGCTTAACATTCCCACCTTTTAATTTTTTCTAGTGAAACTATTAGCAAAGTCCTTGGAAACCTGTAGATGACAACCCTGAAACCTTTGGCATAATTGCAAACAACCTATTCTTCTGAATACCTCCAAGGTAGTTGGATCTTAATTTAACAAATTCATGTCCATTGGCTCATATCTGTGGAAGTGACCAACTTTGTTAGTCTTCTTCCTTGTAGCCATGGTGATTTTATATCTTCTCAGGCTTGCTTGATTAATGACACCTGCAACCTTTGAAAATGGCAACAACTTGCTTGGCTCGATGAAGTAGTTCTCCAGAAAACCAAATATCATGCAAGGATAAAGTAGAGAATGACAAAAAGATTCAATTGGGTAATTTTTTATGGTTTTGATGACAACTCATGCCTTCATCATGACACATGCATGCTAAAAATGGTAATGATGACCTCAACCATGACTTTGTACTTTTGAAATAACCCTAATTGACTTGAATGACATCCACCCTAACTCCTCCAATGATGAACTGACACTTCACCTCAGGTTTGACAATTCAGACATGAATTTTTTTTCGTAGCGTAGGTAGTTCATTTTCTGACAGTTTTTCTACAAAACTATTAGGCAATTTTGTAGCGAAAACTGCTATTTCATAGTGTAAAACACTACGAAAAGAGGTAGAACTGACTAAAATGTCCCTTTTCAAATTAAATTATTGGGAAATGAAATCTGACACCTAATGATGATTGATGGAACATGACATGACCTAAATTAAGGTGGGTTTGAACCTTAGGATAGGTTAAACATATAAAAATTTGAAATTCTTCTATATCAACTTGAAAGGCTTAAGGAAACCTTTGAAAAATGAACTCCATGACCATGTCAAATCATGTTTCATATTTTATGAGTGATAACATAGCGAATGGAAAAGATGAACTTGATTAAACAAATAACAGAAAATTTCATTAATACTCAAGAGGATATTAGGTGCCAAAATGAAAATTATTAGCATTAGAATATTCACAAGAAGCATTAGGAGCTGATTACTTTCAAAATAATGTGACTGGCATGAATCCTTCAGTCATTTATAATCTTCATAATGAAAAAATTCACAGCTTCCCTCATCCATGAAAGGTATATGCTCAAGCCATAAGTTGGATATAAGAGACTTGCATGAGGAATGATCAATTGAAACAGAATGCTCAATATAGCCAAGAAAAAAATATTGAAAGTTGAAAGAGCTATATTCAAAATAATGAACAGCTTTTAGGAAGGAATTTACATCCAATGAAAACATGTAAAGGAAATAATTTTGGGAGAGTATCCAAATTTGATTTAGTTCGGGGGCCTTACCAGAGTCGCGAGAACCTGACATAACCATCAGTGAAAGTTGAAGTGCCTCGATTTCTTGATAAGTCCTAGAACTTTCCAAGATTGTATAATGAGATATCATAGATTGGATCAGATCGTGCATGGTGTATGGACACCTACCATCAATAATTTCAACAAGATCACTATTATCCAAATGGAAGCCATCTACGTTTTTGATTTGATTAGAATTTACATTTTTGATAAATAAATTACCTAAGCCAAAATATTCCTCTAATTTCTCATCTAGCTATGGATAATTCGCACAAATCTCACAAGTAATCTGGATAGAAGAATTATCTCCATGAAAAATTGGAAATGATAAGGAACCTAAAGGATACTTGATGAATTTCTTACCTTCTTCTTCATCATGGATGACCTCAATATCTTATGTCAATTATAAATTCAACTCATTAGATGATGAACATGAGGAGCATGGGGTATATTCATCACAAGTTAATGCATTACAAAATGTACAAGAAAAGGGATAGTGAGGTGAAGAGGGAGTTTTCATGATAAGATATTCTTTAACAAAAATAGATTTAATATCTAAATATTTCAAATCAAAATATTCTTGATAAATCATAAGATATGGTAGGTGCACTTGGGTATACGTCATCCCATACAATAATGGAGTCAGAATCATGATGATGATGGTTGTCCAGGACTTCAAATTGATTAGGAAAACTGATTTTATTTGATTAATCACCATGATTTATATATTAAAAATCAACCAAGGATGGAAGAGAATAATATTGACATGGAGGATTATGGAAAATAGAAGAAATATCAAAATGATCCTCACTTTCCTTCTCCTCTACCTGTGAAAAGTAATTTCCTTGCACCTGATCATTGTTTGAAATTGGAATAGGTTGATCAAGCAAGCCATGGGGAAAGGGATCATGAGAAAGAGATGATACATGATGAAATGTATCCAAATCATATTCAAGACTAAAATTATTAGAATTAATACCATATATAGTAATCAAGGGATTGGCCTTTACCTTGGGCTCCATGAACCATTCCAATGTTTCCTCCATTGGATCTGAATCATGGAAAGTGGGAGGCGGTTGGGAAAAAAGATTGGAATTTGATTTCTATATTTCCAAAATTCAAAATTATCACATGGATGTACCCAAATTGGTACTAGAAAAGGAGGAGGACAAGAAATAATGGGTTCTTCCTATAAAAATTAGAGGTGTCTCATTATTTTTGAAATTTTGGGGAAGATGAACATCCGGGGGTTTCGATTCGTTGTGTAAAGAGATTCAAACCAAACCTTCAAAGTTAATTTTAAGGAAATGTGAATCCAAATTTTCTCTAAGAAACTCATAACGCAAGTGAAGAAACTGATTAGAAAAATCATCGATAGATTCATTAGGATACATTATTAGTTGATTAATCCTTTTCAAAACATTTCAATAATCATACCTATCAAAATCTTGATGAATCTCCTTCGGGAATTTATCAAAATAATGGATGGAAGAAAATGGTAAGGTATGACACCATCAATCAATACAACCTTCAAGGGTGAGGAATAAAGACACAAAAGAAAAATATTCATCATCAATTTCATAATATTCACAGAATTTAAGAAAATTAGTGATGTGCTCAACTATGTATGCTCCATCCTCACCATCAAATTTCAATTTAGACAAGTCATAAAGAGGCTCATCAAGTATTAAATTTATGAGGGGGACATAAAGTAAAATAAAAACCCCGAGAGTATGATTTTAGGATTATCCATTAAATATAAGAGATTCAACACAAAATCAAACAGCACAACTTATCATCTAGCCCTCCTTCTAGCGCCAGAATGTTGATGGTGCAAGATATCACCAACATACAGAGGGTCTCCCTGATGTGAAGTCCCAAATAGACCTCACACTGTTTGGATTAGGATCCCCATTAAGAGTATTAGCCTGACCACCATTAGGAGGGTGTAGTTAAACTCGTCAAGGTTCACAAGAGGCCTTCAAGGTGTGCTTGAACACTCAATCAAGAGAGAGAGAGAGATCAAGGGCACAAGGGCACACTTTGACGAGATGAAGGAGGGAGGCTTTAGGCCTTCAATCCTTCAAGGTGTGATCATGTGCTCAAATAGAATAATATGGAATAAGGGCACACTCCAAATAGATGAAGTAGTGAAGCTTTAGGCCTTCAAGGTGTGCTCATGCACCCAAGGACAAGGAGGTACCAATGGAGCATGCCGAAGGGATGAAGGGAAAAACTACAGACTTTGAGGTGTGCCCATGTACTCAAAGGGAAGAATGAAGCTTCATGCTTCATGGGTGTGACATGCGATCTAAGGCTTCATGCTTTGTGGGTGTGACATGAACTCAAAGGATTTTTGTTTGGTTGGTGTGACATGTGCTCTTAAGGAGGGCGAAATTCTTCAAGATGAAGGAGCGTGCTTAAAATATTTAGGCTTCAAGAGTGATACTTGCACTAAAGGACAAGGAGGGCACACTAGAGCATGCCGAAGGGATGAATGAAAAACATTCAAGCCTTTAAGGTTTTCTCATGCACTCCAAGATGGCACAATTATTTATGTCGAAAGAGTGTGCTCAAGATTCATGCTTCATGAGTGAAACATAAAATCAAAGAGAAGGATGAATTTTCATGCTTTGTGAGTGCAAAATATGCTCTAAGAGGGAGAATTTCTTTGTATCAAGGAGTGCACTCAAGATTCTTGATTCGTGAGTGTGACATGAGCTCAAAGGGGAGGATGAAGCTTCGTCATTCGTGAGTACAATATGCGCTCTAAGAGGGAACATTTATTCATGCTGAAGGAGCACACTCATAGTACCAAAGTGCACTCATGGTTTTGAAGTGTGCTAAGGTTATCAGTGTGCGATTTTTTAAGGCAATGATGTCCTTGTTTGTCCGAAGTTCACTTTTTAGGGAAGAGAAGGTCCTCATTCTTTTCAAGTATTTTATTTCACTAAGAGAGCCATAATAATTCTATGGTGACTTATCCTTAGGAGGTACTAATTCACTCTAACAGGGAGGAGAACTTTAGAAAAGAGAGTGCAAAAGTATGGGAGGAAGGATGGGTAAATGAGACTCATGGATAATTTGTATTCATTACATAGTAAGAAGGATAATTCCTATACAATTTGTGCTAATTATTAGGACCAAGAAAGTGCTTCAAAATGGCTAAGTGTGAGATCAACATGGTAAAATAGAGAAATGCATCCGATCAAAACTCAAAAAAGGATCACACACATGAATGCCAATGATAAAATCAAATGGAATGCACAGGATGCATGAACAACAATCACACATTGAAACGATAACACAATGACACTTGAAAAATTTAAATAAATTAAAAGAAACACATGTCAGAGTGAAGATAAAATGAGCATGACACTTGTTAAGGAAAAATAAAGAAAAAGTGACAACCATGAAAGTGAAAGCGACACTTGTGAATATAGAGGCACAAAAAAGTGACAGTTGAGAACACTTACATAAATAGAAGTATAATGACAAACAAGTGAGGGATAATATCAAAAAAAGTGCACAATGACTTTCGACGTGATTTGAACGTCACATAAGAATTTTCTTGATGTATAGTTCCATGCATGTTCAAGCTTGTGTAGAGGAAGTGTTCTCATGAACCTATTGGAGATTAAGCATGTGTGTGCAAGTGGCTTGACAGTTTGAAGCTAGGAAGAAGACTTGAATGATTTACAAACATTAAATGATCATGGAGGAACCATAGAGTGACAAATCATAAGATCCTCATTAGGGTCCAAAATTCAAGTGTGGGAAAACGTTTGGAGGGTGTTGAGCGCAACATCAACACTTGGCGACACACTGGTAGACCTCCAACTTCTATATTTAGGTTTAAGTCTCTAAGTGCAAGGCATTAGTAATTTAGGAAGTATTTATTTTCCATGTGGATTACCTTGGCTTTTCCACTTATCCAGGTTAAATATATAGTCCCTTCTATTCTTTTCTCAACTAAAACACATCAATATAAGACTATTCATACCTCATCCTTTTCGATAGGGGTGAAGGATAGTAAGTATAAAAAGATTTTAAGCACATTCCCTTGATGTTGCTCTTCTTTCAACACCCCTAAAAGGTATGCTAATGTAGTCACCTTAAGATAAAACAAGCATCACTTCTCTTCCAACATACTTGAACAACATCCTGGCGAGGTTGCTTGCTTCACTTTTTCGCACATGAAGCCTTTCTCTTATTTAACCCTTTATTTATTTTATTTACAGAGCTATTCTTAGAAAATTATTTATTTACTAGGGAAGAAGATGGATCCTGATTTAATGAGAGAAAAAGAGGTTGTTCCTTTTTTAAGGGATTTGAAAGATAACCTAATTTTTTAGCTCATTTTAAATTTTTTCTCATTTCTCTTCTCTACTCGGTTGAGCCCACATGTCAAAACACCGTTCTATATAAGGCTAAGTCAAGAATGAATGTCCTAATAAAGATACAGGATTTGTAGCTTGAACAAATACTTCATGTCTAGAATGAATTATATTTTTAGTTCAGACATAATTTAATTTAAATATATATAAAACCAAGATAGAGAAGATGCAAAATATAATCCAAGCATTATTCGTCATCACAATTTCCCTTTTCAAGCTTTACCACATGGGTTTTGAGTCAATAAGAGAAAATTTCATGCAAGGTCTTATTGAACAAGATAACAAAATAAAATACAAGAAAGCCAACAAAACAAAACCAGAAGAACAAAGAAAATGGAGGCGAGATGTAAAACAATGTGTAAAAATATACAATAAGAAAAAAAAAATGCAAAGACTGAATGGAAATCAGGGTAGAGGGTGGATTCAATGCAAATGAAGCTAAGTGAAACTAAGCCTACTCCTAACATAACTAGCTAGAAGGTCAGCAATAAGTGTAATGATATTTCCAATAAATCCAACATAATTTATCCTTACCTACAATCACAAAGATATGAGAAATGAAAACCAATATATGATAATGTGCATCAAAAAATATAAAATCTTTAATATCTTGCACAAAAAATAGAAGGTATTTCTTAAAGAAATAAAGATGTGTCACATTACCCATCATTAACCAATATGAAACCTTACCTTTTATAAGAACATAAATCCTAAAAACCTCTACAACTCGTGAAAACACCTGCATCTATATTTTCTTACTTAGTAAACATCAAGAAAGATCAAAAATTTCTTTTTGAAAATGGGCTTTCTAAGTAAGATGTTTCTAAATGATGATAGATTGGATCAAGAAATTCAAAAAAATCCTCTTGGAAATCTTGAAATCCTTGGGGGAAATAATTTTCAATTAATAGTGTGGAATCAGGACGAGAATCTTTCAAGGGAAAATAAATATGATCATATTTAGAAAGCTTGTCAAGATAGTGAGGGAATGACATAACCATGAACAGAGGCTGAAGTGCCTTAACTAATTGAAAAGTATCTAAATATTGAGATGATACACCATAAATATCAGTTGATGTAAAAAAACCATTTTTATGCACACTAGTGGGAAAATGATCAATTGAATGACAAATGTTAAAACAAAAACCATGATTAGATGCACTTATTAACTCATAATATTATCAAAGGGGAGAAAAAAAGGATAAATTAGTTTGAATAACTTTAAAAATGGTTTGAATGAAAGGATCATTCTCCTCATATGTTGGTTGTGACAAACCATCTACTTGTGAGCATCTACAACTAGGACTCACATCATAATAATTAATAATGAATTAGAACATGGAAAACACATGAAACCAGTTGAGACATAGCAGATTAAAAAGAGGAACTTCACTCAGAAAATAACGCAAGAAGTCATAAGTAATCAAGAGGAGATTAGGTTCCAAAATGAAAGTTATTAGCATTAGAATATTCATGAGAAGGATTAGGAGCTAATTACATTCAAAATAATGTGATAGGTATGAACCCTTCGACCATTTATAATATTCATAATGATCAAATTCACAACTTCACTCATCCATGAAAGGTATACACTCCAACCCCAAGTTAGATATAAAAGACTTACATGAGGAATGATCAATTGAAACATAATGGTAAATCCAACCAACAAAAAAATCTTGAAAATTTAAAGAGCTATATTCAAAATAAAAAACATATTTCAAGAGTCGTGAGAACCTAACATAACCATCAATGAAAGTTGAAGTGCCTCGACTTCCTAATAAGTCCTATAACTTTCCAAGATTTTATAATGAGGTATCGATGATTGGATCATATCATGCATGGTGTATAGACAACTACCATCAGTAATTTAAACAAAATAACTGTTATCCAAATGGAGACCATCTACACCCATGGTTTGATCGAAATTTAAATTTTAGATAAAGAAATTACCCAAGTCAAAATATTCCTCTAATTTCTCATATAGATATGGGTAATTCGCACAAATATCACAAGTAACCTAGATAGAAGAATTTTCTTCATGCAAAATTGGAAATGACAAGGAACGAAAAGGATACTTGATGAATTGTTTACCTTCTTATTCATCATGTATGACCTCACTATCTTGTGTCAATTCGAAATTCAACTCATTAGATTTTTAAATTGAAGAGCATGGCATACATTCATCACAAGTTAATGCATTACAAAATGTAGAAGACAAGGGATAGTGTGGTGAAGAGGGAGTTTCCATGACAATATCTTATTTAACCAAAATAGATTCAAGATCTAAATATTTCAAATTAAAATCTTCTTGAGAAACCAGAAGATTAGTAGGTGCATTTCAACATACATCATCCCCTACAATAATGGAGTGAGAATCATTAGGATGATGGTTTTCCAAGACTTCAGATTGATTAGGAAAATTGATTCTATATGATTCATCACCATGATTTTTAGATTAAAAATTAACAAAGGATGGAAGAAGATAATATTGACATAGAGGATTATGAAAAAGAGAAGAAATATCAAAATGATACCCACTTCATTTCTCCTCTACCTGTGAAAATTGATTTCATTGCACCTGATCATTGTTTTAATTTGGAATAGATTGATCAAGAATTCATGGTAAAAGGGATGATGAGAAAGAGATGATACATGATGATATGTATCCAAATCAGATTCAAAACTAAAATTATGAGCATTAATACCATCTTGAGCAATCAAGGGATTAGCCTTCACCTTGGGATCCATGAACCATTCCAAGGTTTCCTGCATTGGATCTGAATCGTGGAAAGTGAGAGAAGGTTTGGAAGATGGATTAGGATTTTGATATCTACATTTCCCAACTTCAACATTATCGTAGGGAGGTACCCAAATTGGTATTGGAAAAGGATGAGGAAAATAAATAACATGTTCCTCCTCTAAAATTAGAGGTGTCTCATGATTTCTAAAATATAAGGGAACAAGAACATCCAGTGGTTTTGATTCAATGTGTAAAGATATTAAACCAAAATTTTAAACTTTGTTTAAGGAAATCCCAATCCAAATTTCTCTAGTAAACTCATAACATAAGTGAACGAATTGATTAGAAAAATCCTCAATTAATTCATTAGGATACATTCTTAGTTGATTGATCATTTTCAAAACATCTCGATTATCATACCTATCAAAAGCTTGATGAATCTCCTTGAGTAATTGATTAAAGTAATGGATGGAAGAATATGGTAACGTATGACACCATCAATTAACATGGCCTTCAAGGGTGAGGGAGAAAGACACACAAGAAAAATATTCATCATGAATTTCATAATATTCATATAATTTAATAACATTATAGATGTGCTCGGCTATGGATGCTCCCTCCTCACCATCAAATTTCAATTAAGGAAAGTCATAAGGAGGGTCATCAAGGATTAAAATTTTACTAGGGGGACGTAAAATACATAAACAATTTAGGAGTATGATTTGAGGGTTAGCCATTAAAGATAAGAGATTGAATACATACTCAAAGGGCACAACTTGTCATATGGACCTCCTAGCACCATAACATTTATGGTGTTGGATACCACCAAGATACAGGAGGTCTCCCCTATGTGAGGTCTTAATTAGACCTCACACTATTTACAGTAGGAGCCCCATCCGAAGTATCGGCCCGACCACCATAACATAAAGGTTCATCTTGGTTTCAATGAATAACATAATATATTATATACATAAACCTTGAGTAAGAAATTAAGATGACATTGTGAAGCACTGATTGGAGGATGTGAGAAGAAAACTTCAAGAGGGGGAAAAATGTGTCTCTAAGAAGAAAACAATAGTACTATCCTAGAAGAGGAACATGAGAACATGAAAATATGCATTAGAAAAATAGTTCACACAATGATATTAAGGATAATACAACACACATTCAGTAAGATAACTTATAAGTACCAAAGCCACCAAAATAGTTCAATTTCTCCAGTACCTATGAATGCAACATATACCATAAAAAATCCCAAAATTAGTTTTAAAACAGTTGCGATACATGCGTGAGAGTGTGTGGATCATAGAGATTCAATTGTAGGGTGAATTATCCAAGCAATGATAAATTGAAATAGTGAACACTAGCTCCAATAGCGGAACATTAAGTCACTTCCTACTTCTCCAAGAAATTTTTTCTCTCCTATGCCAAGTAGAGAAGACAAGACAAGCTCTCCAAAGCTTAAGCCTCCAAAATCCCCTTGATTGAGTTATGAGGTTGTTGTTATAACAAGAGGAATTACCTTTAATATCATCATGACTATTGGACTACCCTCATGACTCTTGGACTTCTAGTGTGTCCTTTGGACTTCTAAACAATTATTTAACTTCTAAATGACTTTTGTACTTTTATATAATATTTGTCCATATATGACTATGTGACTCTTAATGTTCCACATATGACTCTTGGACTTCAAAACATTACATTTTGTCTTTTTTATTTGAACATACATCGTTACACTCTAAACTATTATGTGGCTTGTGATGGGCCTCTAAAGTAGACATAAAATAAGGCCCATCTAACCTTTCTTAAGCCCATCTACCTTCCTTCTGCACTTAATAATGTTTTCTTATGCTTCAATATTTTCTTAGGAAGGTTTAAAGGTAATTGCATATTTGCACCTAATATTGGTTATTTTTGTAGAATATTGTGAGAATATTTGGTAGATTATGCAGATTTGGAGAAGGAGATGGTTTAGGGACTTGCTCCCTCCCATTGGAAGATCAAGATTGGAGAATAAATGAGCACAATATTAGGAAATTAGGGAGAAATCTTAGAGAGATTCAAGGGGGTTGTCCACCCTCCTTAACTCTCAAAGGTAGCCAAAGGATCCTCATGAGATCCCCTTCAACAATTTGAATTCCAGAGGCACCCAAGTGACTCAAGACCAAGTGCACTCAAGCCATACTTCACTTGGAGTCAAGTGGACTCATTACTTATTTTTTAGGGAGATGTTGGTAGCTTCCCTTGAGGGTAAATAAATCTAATCAAGAGCTAATTAGGGTCGATTCTATTCCATTCTGGTTTGTCCATTCAATTCTTTTAGATTCGATACAATCCATTCCATTCCATCCCATGCCATCCATTTTCCATTCTATTAGGCTTTGTTGTTTAAGACCTTCGGGAGGTAATAAGATTTAATTTTAATGGAATGAGTATTAAAATTACTTTCTATTGATTTAATTCTCTAGAGAGAGGCTCGTGGGTTAGGGCCCAATCCATGTGCCTCAACTTCTCTGCCTGTTACCATTCTTTCCTTTTTGTCATTTATCTAGTTTGTTTCTATCCATTAGTTATTTTTTGTTTCTTTCATTTAGTTATTCTTGCTTACGATAGTTTCAAGTTGCTATTTCGAATTGATACTGTAGGTTTTCATTTATTTAATAAAATTATGGATAAAAATCTAAAAGCTATGGATCTAGACTTTCCTTCTCATCTCTATCAATAGAGCTTGAGGGGGGTAGGCATTCCCACAGGTCAAAAAATTGATTTTTGTTCACTATTTTTATCATGCATTTTTTTATGTTTTCTCGTGCATGAATCCATAGGTTTGTTTGCAGGAAGCAATATTAAAGTTTCGAAGAAGTTCACGCTCACCTTTCTGCTTCATTTTCCATCTCTATGTACGCTTCCAAACACCTTTGTTACACTCCATTTCGCTCCTTATTTTCTCTTCCTATCAGCTGCCACACCCTTTTTATTCATAGAAACCGTTACAGTTTTTCCTGTGATATTTTACCTTGGACTTTCCTGATTATCATATCTTGGCCATCAAAAAACCCCTTCCCTTTCCTTTGTCACTCTTAAACATCTCAGTGATTTTCCCTTTTCACCTCACCTTTACCTTTTTAATACAAAAAAATTGAAAATATTTAAAGTTTGACCTTTTCCCTTTTCTTCTCGATTCTCCCGCTACCATACATCGGAATCACACTTCACAGTGTTTTTTTTCTTTCAAGACTTACCGCTCCGATCTATCGATTGCAATATTGCAATCGCGCTCCGCTACTGGTCTCACTGCCACGTCACCCGTCGTATTTCACACCTTTTAATTTGTTTTCATTAACACTTACTGCTTCCAACAGTGATTGCGATATGACATATCACACTTCGCAACATTTACCACATTGCAAATCGCAATTTTTACCCCGTCGTACTTCGTACTTCACATATTTTACCTTTTCGCAAATCGTACTTCGCTCCCACTCCCGAACTGTACTCCCACTTCTATACCTACTCTAAATACTTTTTGCGCTATAATGAAGTTTTAATAAGGTTTAAACCCCCTCTTTCCACTTCTAAGCCTCATTTCATGTGTTAAGCTCTCCATTAGCCTCTTTAGCCCTTTTTTTTCCTCCAAACTGCGAGTAAAACCTCTTCAAATTAGAATTAGGCCTTGAATATATGCATATATAGGAGCATGATAGATAGAGTAGGGTGTGTTTAGCTGATTGGCCAAGTTAAGTGTGGTTTAAGTTAGTTTCCTTTCGACAATTTAAATTAGTTTCCTTTCTACAATTTAATCTAGTTTCCTTTCTGCCATTTCTTTTAAGCAATTTAGATTAGTTTCCTTCCTATCATTTCTTTTCAGCAATTTAGCTTATTTTCCTTTCTGTCATTTCCTTTCTACAACTTAGCTTAGTTTCATTGAAGTGTGATAGACTTCACTGAGAACCCTTAGAAATAGCACCCTTTCGTAAAGCAGAAGAGGATTACATGAACATAATGCATCTGTTGTGTATATAGAACTATCACCTCCAAGTTTTTACGAACCACGGGTTGATAAAGTAAAGAAAGGAAACCTATGGGAGTTTCAGCACTCTTGGTACAATACCAGGGCTCACCACTTTTTGGCGTCGTTTCCCGGGAGGTGTCTAGTAGATGCTTTGATTTTGTTTTTAGCATTTTTTTCTGCTTTCCTTTCTTTTCATGACATTTCAAAAATATTAAATGAAATACAACAAGATCTGATTTTCATGCCTCATAGGAGTAGGGATACTCAGAAAAAAAAATAAAAAATACTTCTCCAATACCAACCCCCCCCACTTGACCACGTGGTGTTGTAAGAACCACATCACCATACACTTTTGAACGTAGAATATGTGGATGGATATGGTGAAAATGAAGAATATCTTATTGGGTTTCCCATTCAAGGTATGGACATCAGTGTACATATGAATAGCATCCTCCATATTTCCTTCCCAAGTTCCATGGTATGAGGATAGAGGATCTGGAAACATTTCTCTTTGAATTTGAGATACTTTATAGGTCTTATGGCTACTTATCACATAGTCAAAAAATGAGATTTTTTCCTGCAACATTGAGGGATAGAGCTCTTAAATGGTTCATGAGTCTAGGTACTAATTCAATAAGGTCATGGAATGATATGAAAAATATATTTCTAGAAAAATACAAAGATCCCGATCTTAGAGAAGAAACTTTTAGAATGAACCAAGAAGAAGATGAGAGGTTTGAGTATCTAATAGAGAGGTTCATGTATAATTTTAAGAGCGGAAAATTGCATCATTTAGGATTTGACACACTAAAAACCCCCTTACTTAGAACAATTAGGGATGAGTGGATTGATCTCCTTAATCTCATGAGTAAAGGAGATGTATATCAATTCTCATTTGAAGAAATTTGTGAAACATGCAAGCGCATATCAAGAGGAATAGAAAGAGTAAGTAAGTCAGCATCAACATTGGTAAGGAAATATGAACTTGGAAATTTTCTTGACAATGTTAAAACATAAATTCTTATCAATCTAAGTGAACAAATAGAAATGTTAAGAATGCAAAATGAGAAAAAATAGGATGCTAATATTTTTGTTATCCATGCAGAATCATATGCTACTAATGTTTTTCATCATTCCCCAGGTTTAAATAAGTTTACTAGGAAGACAATGGAGCAAGGCAATCACCAAAGAAGCTATGTTATGTAGCTCCAAGGAGACCCTGGTAGCTTAGTCAACTTGATATGATGCAAGGAGCCACTTCACAATTTCAAGCTTATTCACATCCATCTCAAAATAATTGGTATGCACTCCCTCCTTGGCAACCTTGGCCATCTCAACCCCAAAACCAATCTTGGAAACATGGCTGGAAAGGTCCTTATTGGGAAAATCATCAACATCCTCAATATTTCCCTCAATTTCCTCCATACCCAACTCCATTTTATCCCTACCATCCACCTCCACCACAACCACATCCATCTCATATATCCACCCGCACTCAACTACCTGTACCACCATTTCCAAACCCATACAATGAAGTATCTCAACTCACTTACAATGCTGAGGTACAACACTACCAAACATATCCTCTTGATCTAAATGGTCTGCATCTTAGTTCAAGAAAGGTATTGTAAAGAAGCAATTTTCTTAATGTCATTGACGGACAACATCAAGAAGAATATGATCCAAATGAGGAGATCAAAATATCAAGGGTTTCACTTGATGAAGAGCAGAAATTAGAATCAGATGTTGAAAAAATTTCCTCATGTTTACCAACATTTCCTCCACATGTTCAAGAGAACAATAAGAAAAAAGAGGATTATTTGACTGCCATAATAGAATAGGACATCCAAGGTGATCCAACTCAGCAAGTGAACCAGGGGCATCACAACTATATTGACATATGGTTCCAAACAGTCATTAAGTTGTAGCAACACACTCTTCTCCAACAGTACTTGATACAATCTCAGTCAAATAAATTCATATCTCATATTCAGGTACATGTCAAAGCATGTATTCCAAGTGTGCACATGATTTTATATGTGATCTTGATGTGTACATGGCTCCATTGGAAGTATTCCTACACTTGAAAAAGGTTTTGTTTTTTTCAAGTAGAGTAGGAAAGTGAAAAAGAAAAAAAGGGAAAGAATAAAATCTCAGGTGAAAACCTCTTTTGAGGCATCTGATATTGGCCCACTGATTGAAAACCTCCATGAGGTGGTCATTGGGTTGGGGAAAAAAGAGAAAAAAAAAATATCCTAGGTGAAAACCTCCTTTGAGGCACCTAGGTAGACCTACTAGTGGAAAAACTCAAAGATGCAACTAGTAGGCCTTAAAAAAAAATTGCATTTCTCCATGTATCTCTCTCTAATGAATGCAAGTGCTCTCCAACCTTTGCAAGCCGAAAAATAGCAAGTTGGAACAAAAATAAAATTTGATCAACACCCTGGTAAAAGTTAGTCAAAATTGGACTTCCTCCTCTTGTGCTTAGAAGCTCCAAAGGGACCTCAAGAAGATTATCACATGTAGGTTTAGAACCATCGAAGACAGCTTCAACAACCATATTAGTAGCTTCAATATCACCTGCAGAAAAAAATCAATGGTAAGACTCAGGTATGCAATCATATAACCCTTTCTTCGAATCTATTTTAGCTTAATAAAACATTAAAAAGTGTGAGAAGGAAAGTTTTTTTATATAGCCAAAATCAGTAGCACAGCAACCTCAGCCTTATCTAGCAACTAGCCTCACTTTTTCTACCAAGAAAAGGAACAAGACAAAAGTAAAAATGACTTGAGAAAGTGGGCAGTAAGTAGTTTGTTGTGTAACCAACTCCAAAAATAGAAGAAAAGAGATATCAACGCCTTAGAAATAAGCCACTTCGAGGGGGCAACCTCCAATACATTACATAAATGAACAATTCTTGGATGATACAATTTACAAAACCTCCTTTCTGTATATAGGAGTCCATGGGGCCATAATGTAATCCTAGTGGGCCACAATGTAATCCTAGCCGACCTAACAATAATAATTTAAGGGCACAATAATAACAAAATGGGGTTACAAGGGTACAATAATAACAATAAGGGGGTTACACTAATAACAATAAGGGACTATACTAGTAATATAGGGACCTAACATGCCCCTCTCCTTCAAAAAAGTGTTGTCCTCAATGCTTGAGTAGCTCTGGGTGCTTCTATATAAACTTCTCATCCTCCCATGTAGAATCTTCAGTGGGTAAGTTCTTCCACTTTATGAGATACTCTAAAATCGATCGATTCCGTAGCTGTCGAGTTCTTGTTTCCGTGACTGCTTCAGGTTCCAATATGATTTTTCCTTCCTCATCAAGTTCTGGCAATATTGTTTGAACTGGAAGATTTTCACCTATAACCTTCTTTAAGCATGAAACATGGAAAACTAGATGTACTCGTGAAGAAGGTGGAAGCTCCAATTTGTATGCCATAGTACCAATCTTTTGCAACACCTTGTAAGGACCATAGTACTTTGGCGATAATTTATTATCCTTCTTTGCTTGCTTGAGGGACATTTGTTTGTATGGTTGTAGCCGTAAAAATACCCAATCTCCAACATCAAAACTTCTCTCGCTACGATGTTGATCTGCCTGTTGTTTCATTCGATTTTGTGCCAAATTCAGGTTATCCTTTAAGAGTTGGAGAACTTCTTGCTGATGCTCGATGTGATCTTCCACTGCTTGAACCTTCGAATTTTCTCTTAAAGATGATGTGATGGATGGTGGATGATATCCGTAAAGTGCCATAAATGGGGTCATTTTTGCTGCAGTATGGAAGGAAGTGTTATACCACCATTCAACGAGAGGTAACCACTTGACCCATTGTGTTTGTTTATTAGATACAAAACAACTAAGATATCCTTCCAAACATTTATTTACTATCTCAGTTTGACCATCAGATTGAGGATGATAAGATGAGCTATGAGCTAATTGAGTACCCAAACAAGAAAATAACTCCGTCCAAAAATTTCCAGTAAAAATGGGATCTCTGTCGCTCACAATAACCCTTGGGCTTCCATGTAGCTTTTGAATTCTGTCCATAAATGTAGTAGCAATCGTACTTGCTTTAAATGGATGAGATAATGCACAAAAGTG
Source organism: Pinus albicaulis (assembly GCA_034641835.2). Taxonomy (NCBI): domain Eukaryota; kingdom Viridiplantae; phylum Streptophyta; class Pinopsida; order Pinales; family Pinaceae; genus Pinus; species Pinus albicaulis. Next base: position 1,020,125,358 of record CM076575.1, on the reverse strand, counting down.
TGCATACTTGGTAAGTCTATCAACTACCACCATGATGACATTCTTTCCTTCAGACTTAGGTAAACCTGTGATAAAATCCATTGAAATCTCCTCCCAACGCTGACTTGGAATGGATAAAGGTTGTAGAAGTCCGGGGTCTTAATTGTCTCCACTTTATTCTGCTGGCAAACCAAACATTCCGCCACAAACTTTTGAATATCAGATTTAAGGCCATCCCAAAAAAATTCTTTCTTCACCCTGTGGTAAGTTTTTTAAAATCCCGAGTGTCCTCCTAAAGGAGAAGTGTGCAATTCCAAAAGAATCTTTTGTTTTAGTTGGGAATTCTTACAAAGATATAAGCGATCTTTGTACCATAAGGAATCATTTTTCCAACTAAATGTATCAGATGTACTATGATCTTGTTGCAACTTTTGAATGAGTGTCCATACATCTTTGTCCTTCTTCCATTCATCTCTTGCTTCGGTTATCCAATCTGGTTGGATAATAGAAATGGCACAAAGCAATGCTTCCACCTCTTCATTCTTTCTTGAGAGTGCATCTGCAACAACATTAAGGTTTCCTTTTTTGTAGATTATTTCAAAGCCATAACCCAACATCTTTGTGACCCATTTTTGCTGCTCTTCTGAAGATAGTCTTTGTTCCAAAAAGTGTTTAAGACTATCATGATCAGTTTTTACCTTGAAGTGTCTTCCCATTAGGTAAGTTCGCCATTTCTTTAATGCATGCAGTATTGCTAACATTTCCTTCTCATAAATAGGTTTCTGTAAATACTTTCCTTTGATTGGACGACTTTCAAAAGCAATGGGTCTTCCTTCCCGCATTAAAACTGCACCAATTCCATTTCCTGAGGCATCACATTCCACAATAAAGGTTTTTGTGAAGTCTGGCGTAGCTAAGACCGGTGCTAGGCACATGGCCTCTTTAAGATGTTCAAAGGCCTTAGTTGCTTCAGGAGTCCATGAAAATGCATCTTTCTTCAATAATGTTGTTAGAGGTGCTGCTATTCTCCCATAATTCTTAACAAACTTGCGATAATACCCTGTTAACCCGAGAAATCCTCGCAACTGCTTTATGGTTGTGGGGACTTTCCATTCTTAATGGCTTTAATTTTGTTAGGGTCTACTTTAACACCCTCGTGAGATACAATATGACCCAGATATTCCACCTCTTGTACTCCAAAGAAACATTTGGATTTTTTTGCATATAATTGTTTCTCCTGCAATAGTTTGAGCACCCTGTCAACATGTTCAACATGTTCCTTCCAAGACCTGTTGTAGATTAGTATATCATCAAAAAATACTAGCACAAATTTTCTAAGGAAGGGTTTGAAAATGGAATTCATCAACCCTTGAAAGGTAGAAGGTGCATTGGTAAGGCCAAAAGGCATGACCAAAAATTCATAATGACCCTCATGAGTTCGAAATGCTGTTTTTGGAATATCTTCAGTCTTCATTCTAATTTGATGATATCCCGAACGAAGATCCAACTTGGTAAAATAAATTGCTCCATGTAATTCATCCAATAATTCATCAATCACAGGAATGGGAAATTTGTCTTTAATTGTGAGCTTATTGAGCTCCCTATAATCCGGACACATTCGCCATGATCCATCCTTCTTGTGTACCAATACTACAGGAGCAGAGAAAGAACTTTGACTAGGTTGAATTATACCCGCCTCTAACATTTCTGCAAACATACGTTCAATTTCGCTCTTTTGGAAGTAAGGATATCTATAAGGCCTGATGTTTGGAGGAACACTTCCTGGAATCAAATGAATAGCATGATCATGATCATAAATAGGTGGGAGTCCTTTGGGAGTTTCAAACACCTTGGAATGATTGTCCAAGACTTGTTGGAGATCTGCAGAAATAGATGATTTTGATGTCGGAACTTCTAGAGAGCATAATTGTGAAATTACGCCTCGTTGTTCTTTCTTTAGAAGCTTTGTCATGACATTAGAGCTTATTATCCTTCCTGGCTTCCCTTCAATACCCCGTAATTCGACTTCCTTTCCTTCTGAAAAAAATTTCAAGAAAGTTCTTGAAAATTAAAAGCTACCGTCCCCAAAGATTGTAACCATTGTACTCCTAGTACAACATCAGCACCTCCCATAGGAATGGAAAGCATTGGACTAGTCAATACATATTCCCCTATGGTTAGCTTGATATTATGGAATTTTCCAGAGCAATTTATAGTTCCTCCATTTGCAACCATCACTTGACATTCTGGTGTTGGGTATAGGAAACAATTTAATTCCTTGGCTACCTTACAATGAATAAAATTATGAGTGCTACCTGAATCAATCAACACTATTACCTTTTTCTTCTTGATTTCTCCTTGTATCTTGAGAGTTTGAGGAGTGGTAATTCCTGCCAGTGCATTACACGATATGGTCGGATTCATTTCTTCCTCTTCTAGGGTTGGTTCCTGGTGTATATCCTCTTCTTGTTCATTTTCTTCTTCCTCTTCACAATCTATGTAAAATAATCTCTTCTCAGCACACTTATGACCTTTAGTGTATTTTCTATCACAACTGTAGCAAAGCCCTTTTGCTCTTTTTTCTTCCAATTGTTGTGGTGTCAACTTTGTAGGTTGTGGAAATCTAGGCGTAGCAACACTTCCTTCTTTATAGAATTGAGTGGTAGGCTTCCTTGTCGCCATAATTTTACATTCAACTTTTCTTGCCAACCCGAATGCCTTCTCCAATGAATCAGGTTCCAAAACGCGAACTTCATGTTGGATTTTATCCTTTAAAGTACCTATGAGAGATCAATCTTGTGTTCCTCTGGAATATCAGTTACCCTTATATTCATTTTTTTAAAGTCCTCAATGTGCTCCCCCACTAAACCCTTTTGTTTGAGATTTATCAATTGGCTAAAGAAGGTGTTGCTCTTTGTATCCTCATAATGTGCTATCATTTCCTCCGTAAAAGTTGACCAAGTGACAATTTTTTTACGGGAGAAAAGCCATCGATACCATACAAATGTATTTTGTTCTAAATGTAAAGTTGCAATGCGTACCTTTTGTGTGTTTTGCACGTTATGGAGATCAAAATATTGCTCCATCTGTAGTATCCATGTTACAGGATCCTTTCCATCAAACTTCCTCATATCCATTTTTGGAATATGGTGTTTCTTCCCTCCAACAGTAGAGTTTATGAAATCACGATTAACATTTATTTTGTTCTCATCATGAGTTTCCTCTACTATCTTTTCACCATTAGGAAACATTTCTTGTATCAACTTTTCCAAACCTTCGATGTCTACTTTTAGATCCTTCTTCATGTTTTCCATGTTGTCTTTCATTTTTTCATTGATCTTCACTTCCATGTCATCCATCTTAGCTTCCATGCCATCCATCTTAGCTTCCAAACCATTCATCTTAGCTTCCGCGCCCTTCTTCAAACCATCCATCTTAGTTTCCATGCCTTTCTTCAAAACTTCCATTTCATTTTTTGTTGTTCTTTGTGAGAGCGAAATTTGTTGCACTTGCTCTTGTAATTTTGATATGTCATGTTGCCATTCTTCGTCTTCATGAGTCATAGTAGAGCCTTATAAAGGATTAATGGGTGTTGAATTCTTTTTAGGGGCCATTTTAGGATCCAATATTGATATATATTCTACAATATGCCCTTGGAATCAATTCAACTTGATTCTTCAAACAAGACTTATGCAATTCGGAAAAAACAAATACACACCTTTTACTTGCTTTGAGGAGCTCGATATTGAAATTGAATTATATCTGTAATTGAAAATATTCAATATCTGAAATTCGGCCCTGTAGTAGCCCTCTGAAGCTTCTTTCAAATGCCACAGGTCTGATCTAATTTGGATTCTTCAAGACAAATTTATGTCCAATCTCCCACAATGACCCAATTTTGGACTAGTTCAGTAGAGCGAACTTGTATGACTTGCCACGTGTTACTGTTTTGTCATTCGAATATGAAATTGATAGCTAAGAAACTACAGTCCGTGCAATTGTGAAAAATTTTTATGGCACTCCAATTCGATGCTCAGAGAGAGAGTTATGAATATTTTCCCATGATCACCTCTTTGAGTTGAAATTCTGGAGCCTGAAAAAGCACTACATTCCACAGATCATATCTCCGAAAATATTGCTAACCAAGATCTGAAATTTTTTGATGAGTTTCCTCAGGATTTTGGTTTCGCACCCTAAAACATTCAGATTTTGAACCTTCGTAGAAAGAAAGTTATAGCTCAAATTCCACAATGACCTGTTTAGGATCCTGAAAAAAGACCTAACTTCCATAGATCATATCTCCGAAAATATTGCGAACCAAAATCTGAAATTTTTTGACGATGTTCCTCAGGCTTTCGGCTTCGCACCATAAAACTTTCAGCTTCTGAAGCTTCGTATAAAAAATTTTATAGCGAAAATACCACGATGACTTATTTGGAGCAGCGAAACCCTAGAATCCAAAGCTCTGATACCAAATGTTGTGTAACCAGATCCAAAAATAGAAGAAAAGAGCTTTCAACACCTTAGAAATAAGCCACTTCGAGGGGGAAACCTCCAATACACTACATAAATGAACAATTCTTGGATGGTACAATTTACAAAACCTCCTTTCTATATATAGGAGTCCATGGGGCCATAATGTAATCCTAGTGGGCCACAATGTAATCCTAGCCAACCTAACAATAATAATTTAACGGCACAATAATAACAAAATGGGGGTTACAAGGGTACAATAATAACAATAAGGGGTTTACACTAACAATAATAAGGGAATATACTAGTGATATAGGGACCTAACATAGTTCATTATAATAGAGGACAAGGAGTGCCAAGGGATAACCAAGGGTGAACTCAGTTAACAGAAAAAATAACTGTGAGTTTACTTTGCATGCAATAAAAAAAAGAAATAAAAAGAAAAAAGAAAATAAAAGAGAGAACAAAAAAAGAAAAAAGTTAAATAAAAGGTGGATCCACCACCTCTTGGAATGAAAAACAGATTTAATTAAGGCATCTGAGGACCTCCATGAAGCACCTACAAGAAGAAATGCAAGAATAATAGCAATAAGATTAGCAGGAGGAGCAATGCATGGGCCAATAAACAGAAAATGAAATAAGTCAACATGTAGGAAAAACCATAAGGTAGTGAGGACGAATAGGTTGCTCAGAGGATGAGAAATAGTTTCAATAGGGGGGTGATGATGGGCCTCTAAATTAGACATAAAATAAGGCCCATCTAACCTTTCTTAAGCCCATCTACCTTCCTTATGCACATGAATATATATATATTAAATCTCTCCTTCTGCACTTAATAACATTTTATTATGCTTCAATATTTTCTTAGGAAGGTTTAAAGGTAATTGCATATTTATGCCTAATATTGGTTATTTTTGTAGAATATTCTGAGAATATTTGGCAGATTATGCAGATTTTGAGAAGGAGATGATTTAGGGAATTTCTCCCTGCCACTAGAAGATCAATATTGGAGAATAAATGAGCACAATATCAAGAAATTAGGGAGAAATATTGGAGAGATTCAAGGGGGTTGTCCACCCTCCTTAACTCTAAAATGCAACCAAAGGATCCTCATGAGATCCCTCCAGCAATTCGAGTTCCACAGGCAACCAACCAACTCAAGACCAAGTGCACTCAAGCCATACTTCACTTGGAGTCAAGTGGACTCATTACCTATTTTTTACGTAGCTGTTGGTAGCTACCCTTGAGGATAAATAAATCTAATAAAGAAATAATTAGGGTTGATTCTATTCCATTCTGGTCTATCCATTCAATTCTGGACCATTTGATACAGTCCATTCCATTCCATTTTCATTCCATTCCATCCCATGCCATCCATTTTCAATTCTATTAGGATTTTGTTGTTTAAGACCTTCATAATGTAATAAGATTTCATTTTAATGCAATGATTATTCATATGACTTTGTATTGATCTAGTTCCAGAGAGTGACGCTCGTGGGTTAAGGCACAATCCATGTTCCTCAGCTTATCTGCCTGTTACCATTATTTCCTTTCTGTCATTTAGCTAGTTTGTTTATGTCCATTAATTATTTTTTGTTTATGTCATTTAGTTAATATTTCTTATGATAGTTTCAAATTGTTGTTTCGAATTGCTGTTGTAGGTTATAATTTGCTTCATAGAATGAAGGATAAAAATCTAAAAGTTGTGGAACTAGAATTCCCTTCTCATCTCTGTTAATAGAGCTCAAGGGGGGTAGGCTTTCCCACAGGTCAAAAAATTGATTTATGTTCACTGTTTTTATCACACATTCTTTTCTATTTTCCCTTGCATGAATCCATAGGTTTGTTTTCAGGAAGCAGTATTAAAGTTCCCGAGAAGTTCACCATCGCCTTCCCGCTTCATTTTCCATCTCTGTGTATGCTTCCAAACAACTCTGTTATGCTCCATTTCCCTCCTTATTTTCTCTTCCTATTAGTTTCCGCACCCTTTTTACTCATAGAAACCATTAAATTTTTTCCTGTGATCTTTTACCTTGGACTTTCCCTATTATCACATCTCGACCATCGCAAAACCCCTTCCCTTTCCTTTTTCGTTCTTCAACATCTCAATGATTTTCCCTTTTCACCTCACCTTTACCTTTTTAATGCAAAAATGCTTGAAAATATTTAAAGTTTGACCTCTACCCTTTTCTTCTTAGTTCTCCTGCTACTGTACATCACAATTTCACTTCGCAATGTTTTCCTTTTTTTTGTCTTTTAAGACTTACCGATCCGATTTGCCGATTGTGATATTGCGATCGCGCTCTGCCGCTGGTCCCACCGCCACATCACCGGTCGCATTTTGTACTTTGCACCATTTAATTGGTTTTTGTTAACACTTACCACTTCCAACAGTCAATTGTGATATTGTGATATCACGTATCGCACTTCGTAGCATTTACCACATCGAAAATCGCAATGTTTAGCCAAGCGCACTTCGCACTTTGAAAATTTTACCTTTTCACAAATCACACTTCGCTCTCGCTCCCGAACTGTACTCTCGCTTCTCCGCCATCGCACTTTTCAAAAAATTCTACTGCAAAGCCTTTTTTGTGCTATAATGAAGTTTTTATAAGGTTTAAGCCCCCTCTTTCCACTTCTAAGCCTCGTTTCATGTGTTAAGCCCTCCATTAGTCTGTTTAGCCCTTTTTTTCCTCCAAACTACATGCAACACCTCTTCAAATTAGAATTAGGTCTTGAATAGCTGCATAGATAGGAGAATGATAGATAGTTTAGGTTGTGTTTAGCCGATTGGACAAGTTAAGTGCGATTTAAGTTAGTTTTCTTTCTGCAATTTAATTTAGTTTCCTTTCTGCCAATTATTTTCAGAAATTTAGATTAGTTTCCTTCATGTCATTTCTTTTTAACAATTTTATTTAGTTTCATTTTTTTCATTTCCTTTCTAAAAATTAGTTTAGTTTCATTGAAGTGTGATAGACTTCACTGATAACCCTTAAAAATAGCACCCTTTTGTAAAGCGGAAGAGGATGACATGAACATAATGCATCTGTTGTGTATATAACACTGTCACCTCCAGGTTTGTACGAACCTCGGGTTGATAAAGTAAAGTAGGGCAACCCCTAGGAGTTGCAACACTCTTGGTACAATAGCAGGGCTCACCAGCTTGACACATGGACATATACTGACCATTATGATGACACTTTTACAAGTTACAACTTAACAATGGTGACATGGAATTCATGCTAAGGTGGTGATGCCAAACTATATTCATTTCTGCTTCATCTTTCATTCTTGATGATAATTCTAATCCACGATTAATATTCATGGAATATAAGATTTGTTTCTTATCTTCACCCTCCAAAGGTCCTTTGGTCAATATCAAAATCATTTGATTCATCCTACAATCTCTTATTTATTCTTCGATCCATGATCTGCTTCATTTCTACATGATAGTTATATTTTTTCCCTCTTCTTAGCAGGTGTTTCTTTATGATTTCTCCTTTATATATGCTCTTGAGAATCACCTTGTCACACTTTGAAGTTACTCATGCCAATGAAAATCATTCATGACGAGATGAAAATAATCTAAAAACATATATTTTATCATTACCTAGCTCATGGAATGATTGTATTATGGTAGGATTTTAAGACGGTTAAAATAAGAAGGCTTGTTTAGGAGGGCACAATTAAACTCATTAAGGTTCACAAGAGGCCTTGAAGGTGAAATAATGCACTCAATCAAGAGAGAGAGAGCTTAAGGGCACAAGGGAACACTTCAAAGATATTAAGGATGAAGGCTTCAGGCCTTTAGGCCTTCAAGGTTTGCTCATATGCTCAAAGAGAGTAAGAGGGAACAAGTGAAAAATCCTAAGAGATGAAAGAGTGAAGCTTTAGGCCTTTAGGCCTTCAAGGTGTGCTCATGTGACCAAGGACAAGGAGGTTCCACTGCAGCATGACAAAGGGAAGAAGGGAAAACATTCAAGCCTTCGAAGTGTGCTCATGTGCTCAAAGGGAAGGATGAATATTCGTGCTTCATGGGTGCAACATGCGCTCTAATTCTTCATGCTTTGTGGGTGTGACATATGCTCCAATACTTTGTGCTTCATGGGTATGACATACACTCAAAGGATTTGTGCTTCGTGGGTGTGACATGTGATCTTAAAGAGGGTGTAGTTCTTCGAGCCAAAGGAATGCGCTCAAAATATTCAAGCTTCAAGAGGGTGCCATGCTCTCAAGGACAAGAAGGGCACACATGAGCATGCTAAAGGGATGAAGTGAAAACATTAAAGCCTTCAAGGTGTGCTCATGCACTCCAAGATGGAAAAATTATTCATGCCAAAGGAGTGCACTCAAGTTTCGTGCTTCATGAGTGCGACATGTGCTCAAAGGTAAGGATGCATATTTATGCTTCGTGAGTGCAACATGCACTCTAAGAGGTTGCATTTATTCTTGCCAAATAAGTGTGATTAATATTTGTGCTTCGTGAGTACGACATATGATCAAATGGGAGGATGAAGCTTCATGCCTCCTGAGTGAAACATGCACTTTAAGAGGGCAATTTTTTAAGGAAACAAGGTCCTTGTTTTTCTGGAGTGCTATTTTTAGGGAAGAGAAGGTTATTTTTCTTTTGAAGTGAGATTTTTCACTGAGTGAGGAATGAAAAGGATATGATGACTTATCCTTAGTAGGTAATAATGCACTGTGAGAGGGAGGAGACCTTTAGAAAAGACAGTGAAAAAGTATGGGAGGAAATATGGGTAAATCAGTCTCATGGATAAGTTGTGCTCATTACATAGTAAGAAGGCTAATGTATCTACAACTTGCACTGATTAGTAGGACCAATAAAGGGATTCAAAATGGATAAGTGTGAGATAAATATGGTAAAAGAGAGAAATGCATCTGATCACAACTCAAGAAAGGTTTACAAATATGAATGCCATTGATAAAATCCAAGGTAATGCACAAGACTCATGAAAAGCAATCACACCTTGAAACGATAGCATAATGACACTCGAAATAGTTAAATAACTTGAAGGAAAGACATGCCAGAGTGAAGATAACATGAGCATGACACTTGTTAATGCAAACGAAAGAAAAAGTGACTGTTGCAAAAGTGAAAGAAACACTTGTGAATACAGAGGCACGTAAAATTGAAAATGAGAACACTCACAGAAATAGATGTACAATTGCAACCAAGGTTAGGGAGAGATAACAAAAATCATGCATTCAATATCGACATGAGTTGAACGTCAAATAGGAATTGTATTGATTGGTAGTTCCATGCATGTTCAAGCTTGTATAAATGAATTTTTCTCATGAACCTTTCAATGAATAAGCATGTGTCTGAAAGTGGCTTGACAATTTGAAACTAGGAAGAAGACTTGAAAACTTTACAAAAAATCAAATGATCATGGAGGAATCATAGAGCAAAAGATCATAAGATCCTTAGTAGGCTCTAAAATTCAAGTGTGGGAAAAATTTTGGAGGGTGTTGATTGTATGATCAACACAATCTTAACCATTATTTAAAATGGAAGTAAAGTTTTATATCAATCCATACAATAGTGAGATAGATCATCTAAATCTAAATCATATGTTGTAGCAAATGAAAGTGTATTTCAGTGTCCATCAAATTTAGGAAGGATAAAAGATTTTTATTTCTGCTCAAATTAGAGGGTCGTGCCCTAACTTGGTGGGAAAGCTACACAAACACCCTGAGGTTGGAGGGAGCCTCCAGTGACTAAGTGATAGGACTTTAAAATCCATGATAGTTTTACCATATTTGGTATGTAGAGGACTAGTGGATCCGGTGCTACTACTTGAGACAAAAGTTGGGGTAAATCATGCAAGAGTATACCACAAACTTAAAAATTAATGCCATAATGTTGGGTATCTCCCAAAATAACCCAGATGTGTTCCTAAAATATTTGGAGGGGATACATCACCGTTTGCAGGAGAAAATGATGTTATTCGAGCCCAAATAAATGGAAAATTCTTGTGTACAGGAACAATACCTAGAGAAAATAGGAATAAAGAAATTGTAATCAAGTGGATATACATAGAAGTATAAATATTATGCTTCTAAGGAAGGGAATAAGAAGCACGAATGGGGAAAATATAAAAATATTTTATCCATAACACAATAGTGCAAATATCCCAACAACCATTGCAACCACTTCAATATTGATAGGCTTACAAAGGAGAAGTGTTGGAAGTTGCATCTAGAGCTTAACGCAAATAAAAAAAAGAAAGACAATAAGGAGAAGAATCTCATGGACACTAATTCAAGAAATAAATTTGAAAGAAAATTTTACATGGATGAGAGTATTATATGCATATTAGTGCAAAAGGAGGAATGATAAAAAATGTTGAAAAACCTACCATAGCCATGTTGTTTCACAAACTCTCTGCAAACTGGCAGATGAAGAAAATTGTGTAACCTCTTGTTCCAGGCTCTCCTTCAATAACAAATTTCAAGGAATCCTTCACCTCAGTTTTAAGATCCAAGTGTCAAGCATATCTGTATTTTATCCAAAAGAATAAATGCAAAATTCCATCTTAAATCAATTACGTGTGTAAAATCAGGAGTAGAGTCCACAAAAAATCGGGTGCCATAATTTCTCTTACAATAACGTGGGTGATTCTAGATTCTATTTTTTCTTTCCTCTTTTTGAATTTTTGTGCTCGGGGCTCCTAAAGTCTTTGAAATATACTAGGAAATAATTCATTTGCGAAAGGCCACCTACCACTGACCTAATACTAATATGTAACCATTCATAAGGGTGAGGCTTAATCTTATGTATGAATAACAAATGTATGTATATTATTTCATATTTTGATTGGGCATATTGTCCAATTTTAATAAATGCATATATCTTATTATATAATATGAGAGGGAATAATGTCTAATTTTAATAAATGTATATATCTTGAGTAGAATTTTTCCGGATTCATCACATCTATTTTTTATTAACTCAATAAAAAGAAATGCGATGAATCCGGAAAACAATTCTACACAAAATACAAATCGCAGAAGCCTTAAATATGTATATATCTTATTATATAGTTTGATTGGACATCAATTTTAACCTTAATAAATGTATATATCTTATGTTATAATTTGAGTGCGCATAATGTTTAATCTTAATAATGTATATATCTTATTGTATAGTTTGAGTGGATATAATGTATAACCTTAACAAATGTATATATTTTATTGTATAGTTTTAGTGGGTATAATATCTAACTTTAAAAAATGTATATGTATCGATTTCCTTAGTCCAATTTGATCTTCTAGAATAAGTTCTTCATTTATAAAGGTTCGTGAACCTTTTAGGCTTGGAAATTTGCTAAGTATGTCTAATTTATGGTCATTAAAACTTACACGAGCATAAATTAGTCTATGTTTGTGCTCGAGCATATTTCCCACCCCATTTGTTTCCTTGAAATAAATTGTTTGAATTTGAAACTTACTATTTCAATTGTTCCTTTGCTATTTCTAACATTTAGAAAGTTGTCTTTCGGATCCATCACATAATTAAAATAGTTGTCGACGCATTTCGAGTCATCAAATGTGGTTCATCATCAAGACGATTAGGATAGAGAGAATCAGATCCAACAAGGTAATGAAAAGAGAGGTGAAAAAAATCTATGTCAAAAGTAAAAAATCAAAAGTCAAATAAACAAGAAATTGGTTGTTGGAAAATTTTAAATAAATTATTTTAATTATGTCATGGATCTAGAAGATAGATTTCTAAATATTTCTACTCACAGAAGCATCCATTCATATATTTCTAACATGTCCTCATCATTTTTCTCTTTTATACTAGAAATTATAATGTTCAAGGCTCTTTTATGGCACTCAAGATCTAGTTCTATTAGTTTGTTCATTTCCACTTTGATAGGTTTGATATCTAATTTATTCTTTGTGCTACTTAAGGTCAAATTATTTTTGATTTTTTTTTTAAACTCTTTAATCGTGTATCTCAAGGTTGAATTTTCTGCAACTATTGATTCTTTTTTTGTTTTCTATTTCTTTCACCCTATATTTTAATCCTTTTAAGTTCAATCTTGAGTGTTACCAAGTTATTTTATAATGATTTATAACTATTTTTGGGCCTTATCGATATTTCTAGCTTATGTTCCATAATCATTGTAAATAATTTGAGTTCATTCTCTGTAAGCATTGTAGATAATTATGTTTTATGTTCCCTTTCTCTTTCTTCTCATCACATTTCTAAAGTGTCAATATGGTCACAAAGACTCTCTAGGGTGATTTTTCTTGGCCAAAATTTGATATACGGAGGCTTAGACATAGGGGGATAAATGCTCATGATTTTAAAAAAATAGAACTAAGAAGGAAAAAGAAAGATAGGTAAAAAAAAGAGTTTATGCACTTGGGATATTTGCGGAAGGAAATTCATTGTGAAATTCACCAAAGGTGATAGCACCAAGTTCACACAAAGACTACTAAAAAACCTAAGGAGTTCATAGAAGTGAGACACAATGTATATGTTAAAAATCCACAGAGGCCTAGGCTACAAAAGTGTATTCAAGGCCACACAAATGTATGATAGAAGTGGACCAGAAATGTGTAATCTATCGAGGCCATTTACACTTGATGTGTATCTTCATAATAGAATTTTTGACACAAACTCATATTGTAGATATCATGTAAGTTTATATCATATACCTAGTGTATGTATTCACCATAAAATCATACCATATTTCTTGTGTGTAACCATGGAGTTTGTGTATAGATTCACTACAACTGGTTTTCATTAAAATGCATACTACTGTAAAGCCTTGATCATATCTTTACCACAAATTATTATTACCGTAAAGCCCTGATTATCATTTTTTTATGAATATTGGATAATTATAGTATTTTACATCCATATTGATGTTTTCAAAGAGGAAAAATTATAGGAATCGACTCTCATGACCATTTTTATTGGTGGCACCCAGTTTGGAATATTAGGGTCTAAAACCTTTCGATAGCATTTTGAGGCATTAAACGACATTTTCTGGGGATAAATATTTTTTCTTTATTGCCACATATTTTTTTCCTATTTTACACACTGATACCTTTCCAACGATTCAAGAATCACCTCAATCAGAGTCTGTATGTGAAGCTATGCCACCCAGAAAAATGGATCTAACTTATTATATAGTTTGAGAGGGAATAATATCTAATTTTAATAAATGTATATATATTATTATATAGTTTGATTAGATGTAATTTATAACCTTTATATATATATATATATATATATATATATATATATATATATATATATATATATATATATATATATATAATTTTATAATTTGAGTGGGCGTAATGTTTAATCTTGAGAATGTTTAGACCTTATCGTATAGTTTGAGTTGATATAATGTCTAACCTTAAAAAATGTATATATTTTATTGTATATTTTAAGTGGGTATAATTTATAAATTTAACAAATTTATATGGACCACTTTCCTTAATTCATCTTGTTCTTCTAGAATAAGATCCTCATTTATAAAGATTCTTGACCCTTTTAAGGTTGGAAATTTCCTAAGTATATCTAATTTATGGTAATTACAACTTACCTGAGCATAGATCAATTTATGTTTTTTCTAGAGTATCTTTCACACCCTATTTGTTTTCGTGAAATAAGTTGTTTGAATTTGTGACTTAGTTTTAATTGTTCTTTTACTATTTCGAACACTTCCTCGTCTTTTTTCCCTTTTATACTAACAATTATAAGGTTCATGGCTCTTTTATGGTGCTCATGATCTAGTTCTATTAATTTGTTCATTTCATGTTTGATGGGTTTTATATACAATTTATACTTTGTGCTATTTAAGGCCAAATTATTATTGAGTTTTTCTTTTTACTCTTTAATCATAAATCTCAAAGTGTCATTTTCTTCAAACATTTATTTATTTATTTCTTGCAACATATTTTATATTCATTAAAGTTCAGTCTCGAGTGTGAAAGTTTTATTCCCTAATGATTTGTAGATATTATGAAGCATAGTGGATATTTATAGCTTATGTTCCATAAGCATTGTAGATAGTTCTATTATATGTTCCCTTTCTCTTTCTTCTATTCAATTTTATAAAGAGTCAATATGGTCACAAAGGCTCTCTAGGGTCATTCTTCTTGGCCTTCGTTTATTAGATGGAGGTTGTTGATGGTGCTGGAAATCCATCAACCAAGGGGGTCTCTCTAATCTAAATTCCCAATTAGACCTCACAACGTTTGGATTAGGAGCCCCATCCAGAGTATCAACCTGGAAACCATATATGTTGTAGATTTTCCTTGGCTACGAGGTTCAACATGAGATGGTAATACAAAAGTATCTTCAGAAAAACAAGTGATTATGCCTTGTGAAATGTCCAACTGCAAAAAATATCAAGGTTCTTCTACCAAAGGGGAGAGAAAACTAGGCCCTTTAAAGACAAGTAATAATACTAATATAGAAAAGGCACACGAGCACATACTTAAGAATGAATCGTTGATCAACGAGCAAAAAAATTCACAAGGAAGAAACAACTCTTAAATAAAATACAAAACACCTTCAACACTCCAAATATTTGTTGGAGTCAAATTCTGTTGCAACATAAATTCTCTGCCACCTCATCCTTTGACCATTGATCATGTGCCTAAGAATTTGGAACTTCCTCAAAAAATATTCCACTGAAATTTTCCTCGACTCTCACAACATGCCTCAACTGATGCTTGGACACTATTACCTGCTTAGAGTTGCTTGTTTGGATGTTTAAAGATTAAGACAAATATCTGATTTGTTGTACAAAATCAGGAACTAGAAAGAGTCGATTGCCTTCATATTTGGAAAAAATCCAAAGCTACTAATTATTTTGCCACACATTTTTCCTCTTTACACTCATACATTTTCGTATGCTACTCAAAGCACTTTAACAGAAAAATGAAAATAACCAATAGCCTATGTTAAGAAACAACCAAAAATAGAACTGTGACTAAGGCTGTAAATTCATATTTAGGAACTAATTAGCATGCTTCTCTTATTGTTATATCTAACATAATTAAGCTTGTAATTTCTATTGCATAGATTGGACTTGGCCGTCAGTTTGATTTGGAAGTTCTCGTTGTCCCTGTTGTTGTTGTGAAGCATATTGTGTATGCTTAAAAGGCTTCAGGATTGATTAAATTTTCTTCTCAAAAGCATCAAATTTGTCTTCTGTAAACCATCATGGAATACTATTATTCTCAATTTGAAAATATGCCATCATACATTGCAACACAGTTTTGTAGCACTTGATTTTTTATTATTATTATAGATCAAGTGCCATGGGTTGTTGACATTGTTAGCCATCTATAAATTTTTCATATACTATGATGGCTAAAATAGGTCTATTAGCCTTCAAGAAACAAATTCAAAGAAAATATGTGGCTTCTTGAACCCTTTTTTTGTTCTTTATCCTCTAGAAATCCCTTCCATTGATAATCTTCACTCAAAATTCCTCATTGAAGCCCTGTTGATTCAAAAAGAAAACTGCTTTTAAGCCCTCTTCCATTCATTTTTCCCTGTTAAATTCCCTACACTTCCTTTGAAATTCCTTAAAAACCATATGAATCCCCTTTAATTGGTTTTAAAACCCTTCTTCTAACTTATCAGAACTTCTGAAAAACCTCAAAAAATCCCATTTCGACCTTAAAATATAACTTTTTTATTAAGTCAGGCTTAAGCCCCCGCGGGCTTAAGTTCTCAGCCCTTTTCCTCCATGTGACTGGGACCCATGACCATCGGCCTCAGTCTTAATCCCCTTTCGCACTATTGCACATTGCTCCACCCTTTTTCTTTTGTTTCTTTACATTTCCTCCATGCGATGTTTTCCCCCGCCAATGGGATTTGAGCCGTTGATCTCGAAGATCCAACGGTCCTCGCTCCATTGCGCCGCCAGTGTTATTCCTGATCGGTGCTTACCAAAGCCTCCCTGCCGATGCATTTTGGACCATTGATCTGGCCCCCTAGATCCAACGGTCGGTGATGTTTAATCGTTTCGCTGCCCTCCGCCTCTTTCATTTGTTTCTGCGAAGTCCCGATTTAATCTGGACCATTGATTCTCCTGATCGAATGGTCATCGCACCATCGCATTATCGTTTTCCTCCCATCCAAGCCCCTTATGCCTACCATTCTCCGAAATAATCCGAGCCGTCAATCCTCTTGATCCGATGGTGGTCACTTTATCGCATTTTCCCATTTCGCCACACCATTTATCCCTCTATGTGAAACAGCGATGTTTCCTCTGTTGTTGATCTCTTTAAATCCAATGGCCAACGCTGTTTCATTGTTTCGCCGTCCCCATCCATTTGTTATTTATATGGAGCTCCGATACATCTGAGCCATTGATCTCCTTGATCTAACGGTCCTCGCTCCATTGGCAATCCCCGTTTCCTCGTTCCGAAACCCTCTTTGCCACCGATATACGAAGCCCCGATCTAATCCCCACCATTGATCTCACTTTCGATCCAACGGTCCTCGCTTCATCGCTATTTCGCCATCTTCCTCTCTATACATTTATATCGCATTTCCCTCCTATCAATCTCAACTGTTGATCCTCCTAATCCAGTGGTTGGCACTTAATCGCATTATTACTGACCCCTCATCCACCATATTTAATCGTCGATCCTCTGAGTTAATCTCCACCGCTGATCTAATCCAGATCTGATAGTCATTTCTCAATCTCCTGTATCATCCTGCCGGTCCCACCCAACCGCGCTAGGCTTTTCATCGTGTTTTCTTTCAATCTTCACCGTTGATCCTCACGATCCAACGGTTAGCATTCCATTTTGCACCTGTTTCTCCATAACGCTCTAAACCCCATTTTTAACGCGAAATGGGTGGTTTTAAAGGGACATGCATTAGCCACCAAACCGTATCACGTTTGATCAGTCCCAAACCGCTTAATGCCTTGACCTCACGTGAAAACCGCTACCAATTTTCCAATACCGCTTTTCAGTTCTTCGCTCCAACTAAAATTTTAAACCTCCACCTACATTCCACCTCCTCTGCACTGCTTTTCCGCCTCCGCTGAACCCTCTGAAGCAGTTTTATCCCCATTGCAGGTTTTATTTTAAAAATTTGTGTGTGTTGCAGGATTTCATGGAGGAAAGGATATAAAGTCTTCTCACAGCCAATTACAGTGGCTCAGGGCCGAGGGTGACGTTCCTCGTGGCCCAAACAAAGGCAAAAAGGGACTAGCAGGGTTAATTCCATGTTTTAACCAATGACTCATGAAAACGGGTTAAATAATAAACCCTCCAGTGCAGAAGGTAGCCAGACCACCTGTACACAAAGGAAAACAAATAAGATCAGTGAAAGTTAAAGGTTAAAGCATAAATCTGAAGATCAAATGCTTAATCAACAAGTTAAGGATAAAGACAAAGACACAGTTTAAAGACGGAAGATAATCTGAGAAGGCCTAATTCAGCCTTAAAAACACAATTTAAAGCTAAATATCAGTGTTTAAAGGGCTAAAACAAGACAGATCAGCAAAAGAAAAGTCTTGAATGCCACATTTATAGAAGCTATTACTCCACCGAAGGACCAAAGGGACACTTTTAGTTTGCTTTACCTTTCAAAGAGACGATGACAGCCATCCTGATGATAGAACCTATTTAAAGCTATCAGAAAAGTTATTTCACAGTCATGGGAGGCCTTAGAACTGAAATATGACAGTTACTTGTCACAGAGGTCAAACAGAGTACTTCGACTACAATTATCTTCAAAGAACACACTTCGGAGTTATTATCAGCCTACCAGATATGCCTCAAATACAAGAAAAAATACTAAAATGGTACAACAGTTATTGCTATGATTATTAAGCAGAATGGGCATTCGAATACCTCTGCCTCTCTATCTTAATTAATATTTATTACCATTTCTGCAGCAATCTTCCTCTTTGCACCTATATGCATTCACATAAAACTCATTGTAAAAGGTTGGAAAATTGTTAATTTTTGAACTGTTATTGAGTAAGATTTACTGAGTAGTTGAAATATAGTAGGCTCGGAAGAGAAGTATCTGAATGTAAAAAGCTATTGGACTCAAAGTATGTAACTGGTTTTGGACATCAAATAGACAAGCAAATTTCGCTGGATCCTGATCTAAATCATTGGTGATGTTATTCTTACTGTAATTTTTATTCGCCTTATGTTTCCACCTTTTTCATATTCTCTGATAAAGAGAAATAAAAAATAGATTAGGATTTACTTCTAAAGTACCCTAATTTTGACTGATAAGCTTTATCTTTATGTTTTCTTCTAAATGTGTGTTTGAGAATGAATCAATAGAGTATAACCAGTTAAGAACGTTGGTGAGCCCATGTCTTGCTGAGTAGAGATTGAGATGTTGTTCTTGAATGATCTTTTCACTGTATGCTAAGTAGAGTCCTAATCAAGGAAGTTTATGGTTAGCCCTGTCCCTTGCTTAGTCTTAAACAGTTGTTTTGAAGATTTCCCTTAAGATTATGTCGAAATAAAGATAGGTTAAAAGTCCTTACTTGATCTTAGGTTACTTTTTATGTTTATCTTAAATGTTTTTCCCTTAAGAGTATGCCAAAAGAAGGATAGGTTAAAAGTCCTTACCTGATCTTAGGCTGCCCTTTGTTTTCTTATATGTTTGCCTCTTTCACCACACTTCTTAATGTTCCATACCACAAACTCAACTCAAAAGATATTCTGATATAGATGACTTGCCCTATGGAAACCCTTGAATAGTTTTTGTGCAAGTAAACCCTTTTATGACTGCATAGCCCAATGGTTTAGCACTGTTTTTTGACCTATCTTCCCATGCTGAAACATCCTTCCACTTATTTCCTCCTTCACTTCACATGACCTTCTCATTTAATGATTCCCAACCAAAAACAAACAAATCCCTTGTACTTCATAACTAGCCTAATATCATATCATAAGCCTTAAAAGTATATCATTCTAAACTCATATAGAGAGATCCCTCTCTAAATCCAGGAGGGATAGATCCTAGGATTCCAAAGTGGTTATGATGTTGCCTTGTCATTTGGTATGCCAATCTGCCAAATCACAGGACCCCAACATAATGGCGACTCCACTGGGGACTTTGAGTAAATTGCATCTTAGGCATCCTTAAGAGCTCAGAAGACCCACAAAAGCCTTAGATTGGTAGTTAATTATTGGTGGTGGACAACAAATCATCTTAAAACATTTGAAATCATCCACCTGGAGACTCCACAACCCCTAAAAGACCAAAAGACTCCACTGGTGATCAATAGGCCTGTTGATTACTCCTAATTTCACAAAGACTCCACTGGGGCAGCCCACTCTACCATTAAAACATCGTGCTCACCCATGATTAGGAAACTTTGAAGATTAAGTTTTCTTTGTTAAAGACTAGTTTGCCTCTAAATATTGTCATATCTGGCTAACTTTATTCTCTTTGGGTCTGAATCTTAACATACTAGCTTCAAGAAGAATTCATACCAGAGCTTATCCTGACCCAAATCCTCCTGAAATAGTTGATAATCTAGAAATAATTCTTAGGAAGTCTCCTGTATCTAGGGATCCAACTATTGTCAGACCCATTCATAGAGCTAACTCCATGCCTGAAGACCTTACAACTCTATCAGATACCCAAGTTGACTTACCCTTTTCAAGAATTTTACCAAGAACCAAGTCACTTAGTGGTATAGATCAAACAGACTGTGAGCCTCCAAGTTCACCACAACATAGTGGCCAACATATTAGCAGCAGAGAAACCCCTCCAACCACACCTCCTGATCTTCATTTTATTCATAAATTTGGTTTCTCTCACCCCAAATCTACTCAATAGCCTCTTTCTGGTCCAAGCACTTCTGTCACCCATATACACACTGTTCAAACCACTCCATTCCTCCCACAAAATCCTATCATGGCAGCATAGTATGCTCCCCTAGTGTTACCAAAACCTCTGGTTCCTTTACCCAATGAATATCAGTCCAAAATTTCCCATTTCACCGGAAATGAATCCACTACTGCTCAACAACACGTAGATAAAATGAATGATGCCTTTGATTATATGGAAATAGAAGATGATACCATTAAGATGAGAATATTTTCCCAAAGTTTAGGAGGAGAAGCCAAGAAATGGTTTAAGGGTTTAAATCCTAATATTATTAATGATCTCCCTTCTTTACATCAAACATTCATAAAAAAATGGGAAATTAGGAAGAACCCTCTCCAAATACTTTCAGATTACAACAACCTCAAGAGAAACCCAGGGGAAAGTGTTCAAAATTATTGCACTAGATTCAATAGTGTTTATAATGCACTACCCCCAGATTTGAAACCTCCACAAGGCTCGGATTTGGCTAAATTCCCTGAAGGATTTGATCCCGAAATGGCCTATCAGCTAAGAGGAAGGGATCCCTCAACTTTAGAAGACATGCAGAAGGGAGCTCTTAGTGTGGAAGAAAATATGAATGAGAAGAGAGCTAGAATGAGGACTGAAAGGAAAGTAACATATAAGGAATACACTGCACCTTCCACATATGACTCAAAATTAAACCATCTAGCCCAGAACATGGATAGGTTAGAAATAATGATGGAGAGGTTGGCTATCCAAACAAATGCTCAGAATAGGAACTAGCCTCGAAATCAGAACCAGAACTCTAGGAGAAACCCCCTCAGATTAGACAAAGAGATATTGATCAACAAATCAGACCTCCATTCCAAGAAAATTATGTTGATGAAGATGAGGGAATGATATAAGAGATAGAGGGAACTATTATAAACATGCTGGGAGTAAGTAATGAAGACTCTGCCCTTTTCACAGAGGATGACTAGGCCACATATACATATTATGATAATGAAGGCTTAGAATCTGAGGACTATAGGCAAGGCTTTGAGAATGCTATCATGGAGGTCCATAAACAATATGACCTTAAGAGCAAAAAGAACCAAGAAACTCCCCAAACAACGACATCTAAAACTACTGCTAAAAACATATCTGAAAAGGTGGTTAGAAAGGCTTCTGAAAACAACAAAACAACAGCTGAAAGTTCTGGTAAAAACAAGGGGAAAGGCACTCAAGCCACTGATAAACAGAGTGTTGACCCTAGCAACACTAGCACTTTAGCTAGTGCCCCTGCAAAAATAGTTGCAACTGATGTACATAGTAAAAACTAGAAAGCTAATTTTTCTGATAAGTTAGTGACTAATAAGACAGATTTGAGCCTTTCAAAGAATCAATTCCCTTTCAGTTTGGAAAGTGAAATTGCTAAAATCAAGATCTATGTCCCCCTCATTGAGTTAGTCACTCAAGATGAATATAAATTTCAGGTGTTAAAAGCTTTGAACATAGAAGAAAATAATGACTCTGTCAACTTAAATGATGATCAGCCAGCCCTTTTATTTGGGCCTAAAATTGAAGGAAAGTTCCAAGGAGGAGTGGTTCCTTTTTTCTATGTCAGTTTGAATATCCATGATAAGATTTTACACAATGCTATGCATGATTCAGGGGCTTCTCATAACCTCATGCCCAAAGTAATCATGAAGAGATTAGGCCTTTAGATAACCAGAACATATAAATATTTGTATTCCTTTGACTCCAGTAGAGTAAAATTCTTAGGCTTGATCAAAGATCTTTGTGTAAACTTGACCCAAATCCCAGCCAAATGCATAGTGATGGATGTGGTAGTGACTGATGTGCCTCCCAAATATGGCATGCTTATTTCAAGATCATGGGGTGCTAAGCTTCAAGGTACCATGAAAATGGACATGACATATGCCACCATCCCTGTCTTCAGTCAACTTAGAAGAATTTATAGGGAACCACACATGAAATTTATGGTGAGTAGTCAAGAAAAATCAGAAAATTCTCCTCTTTATTCTGTCCATACAGACCAAGACTCGTTCATTCTTTGCAATGATGAAAGATTTGGTGAACTAGAGTTGGAAGGTGAGAAATCACCCAACATAATATAAAATATGGAAGGAGGAAATAGGGAGGCAGAGGCTCTCAAACAGTTTGCTGAATCTGAAAATTACAACAAACAAAACAAAGAGTATGAACCACCCATTGTCCATCAGCTTATTGAAAATCACGAAAGTCAAGAAGAAATGCCTCAACTCCATGAAAAATTTGAGGAACAAGACTAACATAAACATGCTGCAGAACCCATAAAACTACATAATGACAGTCAAAACACATAGGACAAAGGGGGCAAGAATGAAAACAACAACAAGCCGAAAACTAGCCCTCTTTGGAGTATGAGTTTTGATGGGTCTTGTAATAGAACTGGTGCAGAAGCAGGTGTGTGGATTCACAACACAGAGAATAATTACGCTGAAAGCCATTCATAAAAGCTAAAATTCCAATGCACAAATAACATAGCAGAGTATGAAGCACTCCTCTTAGTACTACAATTACTGAATAAATTAGGAGGTAGGAGGATAGTTGTTCATGGAGATTCTGAACTGATCATTAGGAAAACAAATGGAGAGTACATTGCCAAACATCCAAGACTAAGAGCCTATAGAAATGATGCCATGTACCTTTTGAAAATTTTTGAGGAATATGAACTTGTTTTTGTCCCTAGAAGCCGAAACATTCTTGCCAATGGCTTAGCTTGTGCTGCTAGTTCATGTCAAAAACCCTATGACAACAAACAGTTCATAGTCCAAGTGAAATATATACCAACTGTCCTAGAAAATGAAAATTACTGGCAGGTATTTGAGGGAGATAAATAGATAGAGGACTTCCTGCAATCCATAAATTAGTTTGAATTGCCAAATTTAAACTCAAAGTATGATAAAGACTGTCTTGACGAGGAGCAACTTGTTGAAAAAGAACCTCCTCCCATTACAGAAATAAATATGCTAACCAGAGAGTTCAAAAATCAAACAGAAGAGTACATAAACTCAGGAAAATAAGACATAGAGCTACTACAGTCTAAAGACAAAGGCTTACCCAAAGGACTAGCACCTCTAGAAGACTTGTTTGATTTTAATGACGTTGCCAAGAAACCAACAATAGAACCCACTAACTCTGATATTGAGGAATGCAATATAGGTAGTAAATACAAGCCTAAAATGATCTAGTTATCTAAAACATTGCCAGCTCACATGAAACTGAAATACATTTATTTGTTTAAATATTTTTTTGATGTATTCGCTTGGAGTTATGAGGATTTAAAGGCATATGACACAGAAACCATTCAGCACAAGATACCACTTAAATAAAACCAGAAACCGTTTAGGAAAAAATTACATAGAATAAACCCTGTGCAGTTACCTTTGGTTGAGAAAGAAATCAGGAAATTGTATGATGCTGGAATTATTGTCCCTGTGAGATACTCTAAGTGGGTATCTAACCTTGTAGCTATAAGAAAGAAAACAGGAGAAATAAGGCTCTGTATTGACTTAAGGAATTTGAACAAAGCCTCATTAAAGGACAACTATCCCCTGCCTAAAATGGAGCACATCTTACAAAGGGTAGTTGGTTCCAAGAGGATTTCTTTGCTAGATTTCTTTTCAGGATATAATCAGATATTGGTACTCCCTGATGACCAACTGAAAACAACCTTCACTACTCCTTGGGGAAATTTCATGTATGTGAAAATGTCTTTTGGATTAATGAATGCGGGTGCCACCTTTCAAAGAACCATGGACATTTCTTTCTCAGAAGAAACAGGCCACTTCATTGTGATTTATTTAGATGACATCATAGTCTACTCCAAAACAGATGAAGAAAACCTAGTACACCTAAGAAAGGTCTTTGAGAAATGTAGAAAATTTGGGCTATCTTTAAATCCTAAGAAGACATTGTTTCGTCTCCAAGAGGGTGAAATTTTTGGTCACATCATATCTGAAAAAGGGATTAAAATAGTCCCAAAAAGGGTTGAAGGTATATTGCAAATCACTCACCCCAAAAACATCAAATAACTTCAATCTTTCATTGGAAAGATTAATTTCTTAAGAAGGTTCATACCCAACCTGGCAGAACTCCTTAGGAACATGACAAACATGCTAAAGAAAGAGATAGGAGTTAAATGGACCTCAGAAGAAAATTTCTTTGAACTGGTCAAACATGCACATACCCAAGCACCGGTTCTTATCAGTCTTGATTTCACCAAAGACTTCCACATATTTTCATTTGCATCAGAACATTCTGTGGCTGCTGTACTATTGCAGAAAAATCTAGAAGGACAAGAGAAACCAATTGCATTTTTCAGTAAGGCATTAAGATATGCACCTCTGAAATATAATATCATGGAAAAACAAGCTTATGCTTTGGTCAAATCCTTGAAGGATTTCAGAGTTTATATCTTACACTCTCACATTATTGCATTTGTGCCTCATGTAGTGGTAAAAGACATTTTGTCACAAGACCCCGACGAAAAAAGATGAAAGTGGATTACTGTGATACTGGAATATGATTTGGAAATTAAACTCACTAAACTCATTAAGGGTCAAGGCCTAGCACAATTAATGGTTGAATCTAACTTGCAAGCACTTGATGTAAACATGATAGATGCATTAGATGGGCAAGAAGAATTACCAGCCCCACTTGTTGAGGATCATTTCCTCAATTAATCTTGGTATGCTGATATTTTGTATGTGCTTACTAACCTCAATGCCCCTCCTGGTTTGTCTAAAACAAAGGCAAGATTATTGAATTTAAAGGTTGTTAATTACTACATTTTAGATAAATGATTGTATTGGAATAATGTTAGTGGTTTATTGGTTAAATGTTTGCCTGAGGTTGATGTAGATATGATCAAGCATGAGTTTCATGAAGGAGAATGTGGAGGCCACCTAAACTGGAAAACCACTTCTAATAAAATCCTTAGAGTTGGTTATTACTGGCCCACCCTCTTTCAAGATGT
Organism: Pinus albicaulis; assembly: GCA_034641835.2. NCBI lineage: Eukaryota > Viridiplantae > Streptophyta > Pinopsida > Pinales > Pinaceae > Pinus > Pinus albicaulis. The sequence goes on along the minus strand of CM076575.1, from coordinate 1,020,100,033 downwards.
CTACAAAATGATAGTTGCCTACCACAAATGCCAAATCCTTGAAGGCAAGAGAAAACTGCTTCCCTTACCCCAGCAACCAATCACTGTTGAAGCTCCTTTTCAACAGTGGGGCCTATAATTCATTGGGGAAATCCATCCTACCTCATCTGCCCAACATAGATGGATACTCACAGCCACTAATTATTTCACCAAATGGATAGAATCCATCCCTTATAGGAATGCTACAGACTCAGTTATGATAAAATTCCTTGAAGATCATATCCTGTCTAGATTTGGCTGTCCTAGGAAAATTATCACTATCAATGCTGCTGCATTTGGTTCTAAAAATATGGTTGATTTCTGTCATAGATATCAGATTGTGCTTGGTCATTCCATAGCTTATTACCCTCAAGGTAATGGGCTAGCAGAGTCTTCAAATAAGAGCCTGATAAACATAATAAAGAAGTTGTTGGAAGAAAATCAGAGGTCATGGCACAACAAGCTGGTACATGCTTTATGGGCAGATAGATTGACAACAAAGAAATCAATTGGAATGTCTCCCTATCAGCTGGTTTATGGAGCAGATGCAGTTTTTACTACCAGTTTAGGAGTGCCAGTGATGAAGTTGGTCCAAGAAATACAATCAAAGGAAGATAGCATGATGAGAAGGATAAATCATACCATACGTGCTCAGAAAACTAGGGAAGAAGTTTATAACAAAGCATAGAAAGTACAAGAGAATATAAAAAAGTTGTTTGATAATAGGACAAAGGCAAGTGATTTCAAAATTGGTGACAAAGTACTCAAATGGGATTCTAGGAGAGAAGATAAGGGCAAACATGGCAAGTTTGACAATTTATGGCAAGGCCCTTACATCATTCAATCTGCCATTGGTCATAACGCTTTTTTTCTACAAGAGATGGATGGTATAGACTTGTTTGGGGGTCTTGTCAATGGCAAGATGCTCAAGAATTATTTCTGCTAAACTCTCAGTTTAAAGCTTTCTTTCTTCATTGTAAATATCATTGCTTTATTTTGTTTAAAAAAAAAAATACAAAAACAATAAAAAAAGAGAAAAGAGGGCGGATATAACAAGAAAGGTACAGCCCCATACCAAAAAAGAAAAAAAGAAAAAAGAAAAAAAGAAAGAAAGTCTGAAAGTGTGCAAGCCTGAATGCCACTACTTTGAAGAGCACTAATATCTAATCATACAGCCTAATCATGGCTAGATAGATTTCAATCTACTACTGATAGGTTAGTGAATCAGATTTTCCAAACAATTTAATCTTGACTTATCAGTAGGTTAGATTAGGATAGAAAAGTAATGGCTCTAATTACTTCAAAACCTGAGCCAAATATACAAAGAAGACCGGTTCTAACATGATGAAAACTTGAACCAGGTAAAGAAGGAGAATACAACTCTAAAATATCAAATCAGAGTTGAAAGAAAGAAGGAAGGACTCTCATTATTTTAGATCTTAAGCCTTCCAAGTTTTGTTTTACTTTTCTGCAAATAAAGGTCTATGTGTAGTTTGTTTTTTTTTTTGTCATAGCCATCACAGTAAATCAGACAGCTTAATCCTACTTTGATTGTGTTTTCAATTTCTGTTTTAGGATGTAGAGAATGCAGATCTGTCAGACAACTTAATTCTGACAGATAGTAGTTAAGTAGAGAAGCTAATGAGCTCAACTGTTTAATCTGGACTCATGGAAATTATAAGGGTAGATTTAGATTAGTTTTACCTGTTTTCAAAAGAATAAAATGTTGATGTCAAAAGGGTTGCAAGTCCAAGTGCACCTTATAAAGAAAAAATGTTAGGAAAGTAGGCTGTGTAGGTAGTTATTTGGGGAAAATTGATTTGTTATAATGTAATGATTGATCATTTTTCATGCAGAATGATCAAAGAAGAAAGAGGATTTGTCAAAGTGCAGGACATTGATCTACATTCCAGAGATAAAATTTCTGAGGTTCTTGACACCTCTAGGGAGCTGCCATCCCCAAGTGGAGCTGCTGTTAGCCATCTATAAATTTTTCATATATTATGATGGCTAAAACAGGTCTATTAGCCTTCAAGAAACAAATTTGAAACAAATTTGTGGCTTCTTGAAGCCTTTCTGTGTTCTTTATCCTCAAGAAATCCCTTCCATTGATAATCTTCACTCAAAATTCCTCATAGAAGCCCTGCTAATTCAAAAAGAAAATTGTTTTGAAGCCCTCTTCCATTCATTTTTTCCTGTTAAAAATCCCTCCACTTCCTTCTAAATTCCCTTAAAAACCATATGAATCCCCTTTATTTGGTTTTAAAACCCTTCTTCTAACTTATTGGAACCTCTAAAAAACCTCAAAAAATCCCATTTCGGCCTTAAAATCTAACTTTTTTTATTAAGTCAGGCTTAAGCCCCCGCGGGCTTAAGTTCTTAGCCCTTTTCCTCCATGTGACCGGGACCTGCGACTATCGACCTCAATCTTAAGCCCCTTTTGCGCTATCACACATCGCTCCGCCCTTTTTCCTTTGTTTCTTTACATTTCCTCCACGTGATGTTTTCCCCTGTCGATGGGATCTGAGTCGGTGATCTCGCAGATCCAATGGTCCTCGCTCCATCATGTCGCTAGTTTTCTTCCCGATCGGCGCTTACCAAATCCTCCCCATCAATGCATTTTGGACCATTGATCCAGCCCCCCAGATCCAACAGTCAGCATTGTTTCGTCGTTCCGCTGCCCTCTGCCTCTTTCATTCATTTATGCAAAGTCTCGATTTAATCTGGACTGTCGATTATCCTGATCAAACAGTCATCGCGCCATCGCATTATCATTTTTCTCCCATCCAAGCCCCTTCTGTCTACCATTCTCCGAAATAATCTGAGCCATTGATCCTCCTGATATGACGGTGTTTGCTTCATCGCATTTTCCCATTTCGCGACACCATTTATCCCTCTGTGCTAAAAAACGATGTTTCCTCCACCATTGATCTCTTTAAATCCAACGACCAGTGTTGTTTTATTGTTTCGCCGTCCCTGTCTATTTGTTATTTGTACAGAGCTGTGATACATCTAAGACATTGATCTCCTTGATCTAACAGTCCTCGCTCCATCGAAAATCCCCGTTTCCTCATTCCCAAACCCTCTTTGTTGCCGATATACGAAGCCCTAATCTAATCCCCACCGTTGATCTCGCTTCCGATCCGATGGTCCTCGCTTCATCGCAATTTCACCATCTCCCTGTCCATACGTTTATATCGTGTTTCCTCGCTATCAATATCGACCATTTATCCTCCTGATCCAATGGTTGGCGCTCAATCGCATTATTACTGACCCCTCATCCATCATTTTTAATCGTTGATCCTCCGAGTTAATCTCCAATTTTGATCTAATCCAGATCCGACAACCATCGCTCAATCTCCTGTATCATCCTCTTGGTCCCACCAGATTGTGCTGGGCTTTTCATCGTGTTTTCTTTCAATCTCCACGGTTGATCCACACGATCCAATGGTTAGCATTCCATTTCACACTCGTTTCCCCATAATGCTCTAAACCCCATTTTTAACACAAAATGGGTGGTTTTAAAGGGACACGAGTTAGCCACCAGATTGTATCGCGTTCAATCGGTCCCAAACTTCTTACTTCCTTGACCTCACGTGAAAACCGCTGCAGGTTTTCCAATACCGCTTTTCAGTTCTTCGCTCCAATGCAAATTTTAAACCTTCACCTACATTCCACCTCCTTTGCACTGCTCTTCTGTCTCCACTAAACCCTTTGAATCAGTTTTATCCCCATCACAAGTTTTATTTTAACAGTTTGTGTGTGTTGCAGGTTTTCATGGCAGAAAGGATATAAAGTATTCCCATAGCCAATTACAGTGGCTCATGGCCCAAACAAAGGCAAAAGGGACTAGCAGGGTTAATTACATGTTTTAACCAATTACTCATGAACATGGGCTAAATAATAAACCCTCCAGCGTAGAAGGTAGCCAGGCCACCTGTACACAAAGGAAAACAAAGAATATCAGTGAAAGTTAAAGGTTAAAGCATAAATCCGAAGATCAAAGGCTTAACCAACAAGTTAAGGATAAAGACAAAGACACAGTTTACAGATGGAAGATAATCTGAGAAGGCCTAATACAGCCTTTAAAACACAATTTAAAGCTTAATATAAATGTTTAAAGGGCTAAAACAAGATAGATCAGTAGAAGAAAAGTCTCGAATGCCACATCTACAGAAGCTATTACTCCACCAAAGGGCCAAAGGGACACCTGTAGTTTGATTTACCTTTCAAAGACACTGTGACAGCCATCCTAATGACATAACCTCTTAAAAGCTGTCAGAACAGTTATTTCACAGTCATGGGAGGCGTCAGAACAGAAATATGATAGTTACTTGTCACAGAGGTCAAATAGAGTACTTCGACTATAGTTATCTTCAAAGAACACACTTTGGAGTTATTACTAGCCTACCAGATATGCCTCAAAGATAGGAAAAACTACTAAAATGGTACAATAGCTATTGCTATGATTATTAAGCAAAATGGGCATTCAGATACCTCTCCCACTCTGTCTTAATTAATATTTATTACCATTTCTGCAGCACCCTTCCTCTTTGCACCTATATGTATTCACAGAAAACTCATTGTAAAAGGTTGGAAAATTGTTAATTGTTGAATTGTTATTGAGTAAGAGTTACTGAGTAGTTGAAATATAGTAGGCTGGGAAGAGAAGTATCAGACTGTAAAAATATATTGGACTCAAAGTATATAACTGGTTTTGGACATCAAATAGAGAAGTAGATTTCACTGGATCCTGATATAAATCATTGGTGATGTTATTCTTACTGTAATTGTTATTCTCCTTATGTTTCCACTTTTTTCATATTCTCTGATAAAGAGCAGTAAAAAATAGATTAGGATTTACTTCTAAAGTACCCTAATTTTGACTGATAAGCTTTATCTTTATGTTTTCTTCTAAATATGTGTTTGAGAATGAATCAATAGAGTATAACTAGTTAAGAATGTTGGCGAACCCATGTCTTGCTGAGTAGAACTTGAGATGTTGTTCATGAATGATATTTTCACTGCATGCTAAGTAGAGTCTTAATAAAGGAAGTTTATGGTTAGCCCTATCCCTTGCTTAGTCTTAAACAACTGTTTTGAATATTTCCCTTAAGAATATGCCGAAAGCAAGATAGGTTAAAGTCTCTACTTGATCTTAGGTTACTTTTTATGTTTATCTTAAATGTTTTTCCCTTAGGAGTATGCCAAAAGAAGGATAGGTTAAAATTCCTTACCTGATCTTAGGCTGCCCTTTGTTTTCTTATATGTTTTCTTCTTTCACCACACTTCTTAATTTTCCATACCACAAACTCAACTCAAAAGATCTTCTGATATAGATGACTTGCCCTATGGAAACCCTTGAATAGTTGTTGTGCAAGTAAACCCTTTTATGACTCCATAGCCCAATGGTTTAGCAATATTTTTTGACCTATCTTCCCATGCTGAAATATCCTTCCACTTATTTCCTCCTTCACTTCACATGACTTTCTCATTTAATGATTCCCAACCAAAAACAAACAAATCCCTTGTACTTCATAACTAGCATAATATCATATCGTAAGCCTTAAAAGTATATCATTCTTAACACATATAGAGAGATCCCTATCTGAATCCAGGAGGGCTATATCCTAGGATTCTAAAGTGGTTCTGATGTTACCTTGTCATTTGGTATGCCAATATGCCAAATCACAGGACCCCAACATACATTTCATTAAAACCTTTGTAAATAGTATTTTTATCTCGGGATAATGCATCTCCTTCAAATTTTGTAGTCTCTTATAAACCTTCTCCTCTGGTAAAACCAACAGATGGCAGCCTAAAGTATTGAATATCTTGCATGTTAGTATAACATTCTCAAATTCTATTGTGTATTTTTCACTAGCACTAGATTTGGCAAGGACAAAAATTAATACATCATCTAGAAGGTCATAAAAATTATTAACACCAACGAGTTCTCGTTGAAGTTGTTTTCCATTCATTTTATCTCTGTTCATCTTCTGTCATTTCTGCTTACAATTCTCCTTCACATCACCAACAACATGAGGTGCATAACAAGAGACTTCTCTAGACCACATCATCCCGAAGGTTGAGGTGTTCCAGAGGATTCTCCACGAGACATCACAAGCCATTTTACACCACCTTCCCCTACTTGTTTCTGTCTGTGAATCAACTCGTCAGCCCTCCTGGAATATTTGCATTTATGTCTTTGCATGGGATCCAAGTCTCTGTCCCTATATTGTTCTGGTTTCCATCATGTTCCTCATCAATTATTCTCAAGAATTGTTTTACAAAATCCCCCAGTAAAAGATCTCATCCGAGCACTTTTCAATGATGAGATGAGATTAGTAGCATCATAGAGAAAAACCCATGCTAAAATAACCAGATCCAGTTTCCTTATGGTGCTCTATGAAAGAATATTGAAGATAATATTATCCATCATTACTAAGGATCATCATCAATCACATTATGAATAACAACAGATGATGGAAGAATTATAATATTTTTTCCATCTAAGTTTAATTCATAAAAAATATCTACTAGCTTAGCATGGTAACCATCAGGATTCCCTCTTAAGTCCACACATTTTATTTGACCTTTTGATTGCTTTCAAACTAGTGGCATTTAGCTTCAGTGACTCGAGACAAAAAAAGTTATAACTCGCATCAATTACACTTATTTTGTTTGAATGTGAGATGAGCTTGGATAACATATTTGTAGCAGCTGAGCCACCAAGATTTTTTCTCATGTTCAGGTAAAAAATATTTTAGTTGTAGGAAATTGCTTCCTGAAGCTGGTTACAGCCAGTAGGACCAAGTCCAATGCCTCCAATGTCAATCCCTTCAACATGAACTTTTTCCATAATTTTTTCTAGAGATGTTGCTATGGAACTACCAAGGCCATTATGTGCAATTGGTAGTGAACACATTGGCCTTTTAAAATTTGATAGATTGTCAAAAATTGAAGCTTCCCCTGTAGAACAAATGTTTCAATTCGCAATCTCGACATCTACCAATTGTATATCCATTTTAGAAATATCTTGGAAATAGGGAATGAGAGTGTTTACACCATTGCCTCCTATATGATTATCACTCAAGTCTAGTTTTTTCAGCTGACAGGGTTGAAAATCCATGTGCTAAGAAGTACCAAAGCCACTGAAATAGTTTGATATCCTTAGTACAAATGAAAACAAAATACATCACAAAAATTCAAATAACACTCTTACAATATTCACAACATATGCATGAAAGTGTGTCAGCTCAATGAGCTTCTGAATCAAGTAAAATTTCCAAGATACATCAAGACAACGAACAAAACTAGCCTCAATAATGGAGCATTAGAGTAGTCACTTTCTCCTCTAAAACAATTATATTCCTCTCTAATTCCTACTAGGAGGAGCCAAGGTGAAAATTACTTTTTATGAACAATGAGAGTGCATATATAAAAAATAGGGTGATCCTTCACGTTCCTTATGACTCTCGAACTAACCTCCTGATTGTTTGACTTCTCATGAATTTTAGACTTCCTACAAGAATCTTCACATTACATATATGACTCTTGGAATTCCACTTCACATGAAATTTTCCAATATATAATTACATAATCCATAAAGTATATGGCACATGATGACATGTGATAGGACATGATACGAAACTGATGACATGGACTGCATGATGTTGTGGTAGTGCCAAGTTGTCCTTCTTGTTGCTTCTTTCTTTCTTAATTCAATAAGAGATGCATCCAATGCTTCATGTTCATGAGAGATATGATTTTCTCTTCATGTATACCCTCCAAAGGTTTGTGAATAAAATGGAGTCTTCATGGGGTCCTGATCTTTGATATTTTTTTTTAATCCAGTGTTCCTTCATCTTCTTTCTTGACGATAATATTATCTCCTCAACTCCTTAGGTGTCTTCTAACTTGTCATACTTCTCTAGATCCTCCTTCATCATCCAACCATATAATGATAGAGTACCTGAATATGAAATATACTCATGTTAGGACGACATCAGTCCAATAAACCCCTAGTCTAAGATGTTTCATGATGATCCACCCAGAACTAGGTGGTAGGTTGAGGGAGAGGTTGAATGACTTTGCAGTTGTATAGATCAAGCAGTCAAGGGTCAATATTAAGCCTTGAGACTACGCAATGCGTAGCTTAGGCTCAAGGCTTGAGCATTGATTTTTCCCATTACGTAGTTATAGAAGGTAGAGGAGCTCAAGTGATTGAAAATTTATGCATCTCAATAGCTCAAGGTTGAGGCTTGAGCCTTGAAAGTGTTATCACTCCACCATATCTCTGAAGGCTGAGAAGGATACCAGAAAAGGTAACCACAAACTGCTTTAGCTTAGTAGCTAGCCCTACTAGGTAGGATAGGGCTCTCTCCATGAGATCACAACCAAATTGACTTGATAATGAGGATTTTAGGCTAGGTATAGTAGGCTCTAGGGTTTTATTGATTTATTTTGGGTGTTGGATGGTGAATTAGGTCTAGGAAGAACTAGGTTAGGGCACTGAGAATCAGAATTGCAAATATATGATGGGGCAAGGTAGGAACACACTTTAGCACTTTCAGGTATCTTGATGAGTGTGATTAGATTGGTAGGGTTTCAAAAATATCATGTAAATCATGAATTCTTTTCTATCAGAAGAAAGTGAAACACAATTATGATAATTCCTCCAAAACAGAGCATCAAATAATGAATTTTTCTTATCCAACTTAGGAATCAATCAAATTGAGAGATTGACATGAATATGGAAATCATAATACACTCAAACATATGAAATCATAAGAGGCAACACTGCTAAAACACATACCACAGGAATCCCACCAAAATAGCTGCAACTCTATCTATTAGTTCCTGCCAAAATGACTAAATACACTAGTGTTCAAAGATAAATTACACAAAATCCAAAACTTGAAATGAAAAAGGAAATGAAATATATAGACCAAAACAGTTTCTCCCTACTCTTAGGGGTCGAATCCATGACTTGTGGATTTGTTCCCCAATGTCCTCAACTGGAATCCTAATGACTTGGGAGGTCAAAAAACTCATCCATATCTTTGATGAAACTAACTCAATTGACCCAAAATTACAAATTTACTTGAGGTATCTACCTCTATTAAATTTAAAAGACATAATTACATTTAATTTTTACATTTACATCAGTAAAAATCCTTGGAATCCATCAATCAACTGAGAAAAAGTGAAATTTCTGAAGAAAACAAGAGACTGGAAAAAACACAACATGTGTGAAAAAAGCATAGCATGCCCTATGTTATAGGTAAATTTGGTAATCATCCCTAAGACCCATATGAATAGGGTCTATCATATCCTAATTCAATACAAACATGGTCTATCATCCCCTAATTCAGTTGCTACCTTCCCTAGAGAAGTCGTTCCTCTGATGTCTTTAATTCATGAGAGTTTTAATGTTTGAAGTGTAGTTAAAATGAGCCATTGACTCATCAAAACTCCTCTGAATGGCCCTAAATGCATTGAAAAATAGTTACCCCCATGCAATGGTGCTCTGTAAAGAACTTCCCGACACTTAAGGGTGCATTGATCCCCTGGGAGCGAAATCATCATTGTTCTGGGAATCTCCACATGTGTAGAGCCTTTTAGAAGAGCTCATAACTGTCATTCCTCTAACACATGTGTTCATCCATCACCATTGAACCTAGAAAAATGTCTCACCTATTATTAGAAATCCATTCAATATCATTTATTTAGAAACTACCTACAATTTCCCTATAAATTAAGCACTCATCTAAGTGTAAGGGAGGAAGAAGTTTGTGTAGTGTTATGTTGTTGGATTCTCAATTCTTGAGAGCTGAAGTATTGTTATGATGCTGAGATGATGCTTGGTTTGATGAGGATGGAATGAAGTTGGAGCATGTTGACGATGAACTGATCCACTGGTTGTAATCTACTCCTCCTATTATTTCAATAAAAAAAATTGTTCTTTCTCTCATATATTCACTTATATCTTGTGAATGTATTCTCAGATTTAATCGGTTTAATTTGGTTAAGGTAGATAGATATTGCATATTTGTATTTTTTTTTTGTCTTATTTCTTTTATTGAAGGTATTGATTTGACGAGTTCAGTTGGATTGAAAGAAACATAAGCGACGAAAGAAGAGGAACGAGAGCGAAGGATCACAAGTAGGTCCCTTGTCCTTCTTTTTATCTATTTATCTTAGAGAAAATAACATTTACCTTTCTTCTATTGTTATGATTGAAGGAGCACCACACTCAGGGAAGATTATTTTATCTGTAGATTAGAATTCCTCATAACAACCTGGGAAAAGCGCAGTGTGGGGATTACAATTGACTTTTGACTACCTTGTTGAAGTCCAATTTATCCCAATATAGCACATTGGAAAGATCTTCCTATCTATTTGTCAAAAATTTACTCAAGCACTAAAAATGATGGATTCAAGCTCCTCAAAAATGAAATCTCCCAAGACTGGTCAAAAAGTGCAGCGTGAGGCTGAAAATAGTGGCAGAAAGATGTTTTTTAGGTGGTTTTGGGACTTTTTCACTTGTCAAAAGCTAAGATTTTGAAGTTCCAGTAGTCAAAATGTGATGTAGAGGCCATTATATATCCAACCATTTAGATTTTTCATCATTTATAGGCTCCTAGAAAAAACACAATGTGGCCCAAGCTGCGCTTTTTGCAGGCTGACTATGCAAAAAGTTTGTAAAATTTGACCAAAATGCCCAAAATACCAAAACATTTCCAAAAAAACTTCAAAATTTCTAAATGAGGTCTTGATGAGGTATGTCAAGCTACCAAGGAGGCATCAACAATCAATTCAAGTTTACCCTTCTCCTTTTGGTTGATTAGGGTTTTCTTGAGCTTATCCTGTAACTGTTTAACATTGACATTGCAAATTTTGTTTCTGGTACGGTAGTGGTCAACCATGTGCCTCAAAATATAATTGTATTTTTTGGCCTTGTGAAGGAGCTTCTCTACATGTATGTTTAATCTATCAATCAAATTTTCCCTATTTTCATTAATTTCCATGGCAATCCTCTCCTCAAATGTGAGCTCCTCATGTTGTTTTTCCTGCTCCAATGCTATTTTAAGGCCCCTTGTTTCTAGTCGCTTCTTGGTGATCTGGGCCGCATCCTTGTCACACTCCTCATGTCCCATCACTGGTTTTCCTTTGAAATCTTTCCTATTAGCCTTCAACAAGTCCATTTCTAAGAGTACTTGTTTTTCATTCAACTGTTTTTTTTATTGCTCAAGGAAGGAGATAGAAAATTGTGCCCTTGAAAAATTATCTTGCAGCTCTTTGATTTTGGCATATTTCTCTTTGATGACTAAGTTTATGGTTTCCTGTTCATCTTGGACCTGTAGATCCACCATTTCAATGTCATGGTGAAGGGCTTCCTTCTCTTGGAAAATTGTCTCATGCTGCTTATGATATCCCTATTTTGATTAGGGAAAGTTTGAGGTCTAAAATGGGCCTCCTAAGGAAATTATAAAATAATAGTGGAAATAATAAAATAAGATTGGATTACATCATCAAATTTTATATGGAAAAAATAAAAAACTACTTGTTTCAACTTATATTTTCAACTTATCTCCCTATGGGTTTACTCAAATTTCAAGTGTGAACACTCGTTGGATGAAAAATTTGATTCCTCATCTAAGGAGTACCCATGTTTCATACTTTTGATGGACCCTAATACAAAAAAAATGAGAAATACATGAAAAATGTGATTGAAATCACATTTTTTCATGTATTTCTAATTTTGCATGTGACAGATTCCATCGAAAACACTCAACATGTGTACTCCTTGGATGAGGAATTAAATTTTGCATCCAACGAGTACTCCCACTCAAAATTTGTGTAAAACCTTAGGGAGATAAGTTGAAAATACAAGTTGAAAAAGTAGTTTTATTATTTTATTATTTTTTAATCTTTTTACTTTTTAACCCCAAAAATTCTGAATCATCCCCCATGGTTGACATCATCAGATTGAATCCTTTTGGTTCTTATATAGTGTATTTTGGTTGTACATTTTTATTAGAAGACCCATTTTAGAACTCAAAAGTTATCTAATGGTTGATGTAGAAGGCAAGGCCCCTTCCACAATTTGTGGAGGAAACACTTGCCTATGTCCTCTCTGTTAGGTTTTGATCTCTTTGTCCTTTTTACCTTTCTTAACTGTAACCCTACTAGATAACCTAGTTTTTTTTAGAAACTAATGCTGATGGTGGTGTTAGACTCCTATACCAATAGGTTTCATTTTTCATGATTGTCTTTATTGAACTATGGAATATGTTCAAACCTTCTTTCTTGAGCAAAGGTGTTCCATATTCTTGAAAAACCAAAATATCAAATAATTTAAAAAATGTAAAGAGGGTATACCCTAAAAGAAAAATCAAAGGGTAAGAAAAATAAAGTGGTCAAAAAAGTGAAAGAAATAAACCCCAAGCAAAAATAGACCAAGGAAAGTGTGCAAATCCAAATGCCACTACTATTTTGTTTTCTGTAATAAAGCAATTGTGTGCAGCTTGTCAAAACTTTTGCCACAATTCATGAAGAGTCAAACTATATAAACTTGACTCATTCCTTTTTCAATTTCATGTTGTAGATTAGAGAATAAATATCTAGCCAAACAGTTTAATCTTGGCAGATAAGTAGATAGGTAGAGTAAATAAAAGGTGCTCAACAGTTTAATTTGAGCCCTTGGATGTAATAAGGGTAGAATTAGATAGATTTGCCTTGTAAAAGAAAGAAAGGACTGATAAGGGTTTTTAAGTCTAAATGCAATTCTAATAAAGAAGAGAAAAATGGTAGTAAAGGGAGTAGGGTAGGTAGATGGTGCTAGTAACTTTATCTCGATGAATGACGTTTCAATGTTTTTGATCCTTTACTTTCATCACAAATACCGAAAAGGTATAACAAGACTGAAACCACAAGAAGTTAAAAGTCAACCATTAACTTCCTCATCCCTTTTCCCTAAGTTTTTACTATTTTCTCAAAGTGCTAAGGTATTTGAGATCAAAAGGTTTCAAGGCATTTCTGACTTTTGGAGGACCTTCCGGCCTATCGATCAAAAGAATTTATACTTGAGATAATTCATCATTATAATCATTCACCTTTAACCTTGTCCTAAGTAAAATCCTATTTTACTTAGGGAAATCATGCAAAAATTCCATAAAAATCCCTCAAGATAACCTGCTATTCTAAGTTTAAGTGTTGAAGATAAGATATTGCAATTCACTTCAGAAGTTATCACTTTCTTAGATGTGCAAAATATTTTGAGTTTCCTTGTCCCTTTGTCATATTAATGTTTAACTCTATTTTACTAAATCCCTAGTGAAATGCCCTATCCTAAGTATATAACTCCTTTTTTTATAAATACCCCAAAAACCCCTCTATTATAAATTTTAACCAAAGTAATTATTTCCCCGTGCATTAACATTAAAACCCACTATACGCCCTTTGGTTAAATTTATCATTATACCATAAACCCGCCCCTATGGTAAGTTAATTACATTTGTTAATTTACCATATAATAAAATAAAAAAAATATATATACGAAAAACTTTAAACATATGATTTATATATTTAATACCAAAAAATAATAAATCTGAAGTTTTATTTTTAAATCAAAACACAGGAAAAGATCATGCCAGTGGCCCATCCTGACATTCCACCGGGCTGTTCAACCATCCAACGAAACCCCGCCGCAACCCCTTTTTCATTATAAATATGGGGTTAATTAGTTATCAGAACTAATTAATAACCTTCCATCCACCAATCATATGCCAGCCGGGATGATTAATTAAACGTTGATGATGCCGGGCCCGCGTGATAACCACCCCACCATCTCCCCGTCATTTCAACCGTTCGATCGCCTTTCTGCAGATCTACACCCCGTATCAATTCCGCTACCCATCCTTTTTCAGAGTTTTAACGCGCGGGGAATTGGTGGTATTTGACTAGTCACCTGTCCACGTGTCGATAATCGAATGGAATCGCTGCCTGCTCATCTAATACCACCTTTGTCCATAAGCGGTGCAGGGACTAACCGCTTATCGCCCGGCCTTCCTGCCCTACGTCAGCCCGTACCAAAGTGATGTCACTCCTCGAAAAACTAAAACCCCTTTTTTGACTTTGGGAATAAAACAAAATTGCGTGTTTTTATGTCATTTTCATCGTTTGAACGCTACTGTGCTTTCCGCTAAGAAATTCAAATTTCCACTGAAATCCACGGTTCAATTCGATTTCGCTCCGGAATCCCGCCAGACCTGTGTTCAAGTATCCTCCTGCTACCACTTGGTACCTGCTAAAAGTTAGTTTGCCTCCAAGAATAGGTATTTATCCTATTTCTCCCCGAACTGCAAGTAAAACTCTGTTTTCTTTGTTTTTCACTGAATCAGTGTTTAAATCAAATTCTAAGATCATTCGGTTTTAAAGCGTGAATTGTCCCCCAAACACCGCAATTGTGCGACCTCCTCATTAAAGCGAAATCAAGCCGGTCACATGAAGAAAACAAAAACTTCATTTTGAATATAAAGACAAAATGGGCTACGTGACTCGAATATAACTTGTTGAACACCCTCATAGAGACATGGTTCATTAACAAATTGTTTGATTTTAGCAGGTTACCATCAGAATATGGATTTGGACCAACAACTTCAATACTAGTTGACAAAATTGTTTGCTCCAAATTCTCAGATTTTAATTCAATATCTTCATTCAAGAAACAGTTTGTATAAAAAGTCAGAGAGAGATTAGAATGATGAAATGTGCACAGTGAATGGTAAAAGTGAAATGAGAAATTACAGGGATAGTAAAAGCATAACATTTAAAGAGTATCAGTGGTTAAAGTGTATCAGGTAAAAGTCAGAGTGAAAGTTAAAATGAAGTTATAGAGCGGTCAAAGGTAAACAGTAAAACTAAATACAGAGGCAGTAAAATGGTATAAATAGATGAAAATACTTTCACCAACAATGATTTTCATTTAAAGTGAAAGTAAAACAGTCAAAGGAACAAAAAAAGTGAAAATATGAAAAACACAACAAGAAGGAACATTTTTGCAGAAATTGCATGTTTAAGTCATAGTTTTGCAGAAAATATTGTGATCAATCCAAGATAAATTTTTAAAAACTGAAGGAATTTATGTTCTTAAGAGGACCATATACAAAAACCTCTCTCACTTTTCTAACAGCCATTATGGTTTTGGAAATATTAAACAATGTTGGAAAACACTTTTTGCAGAAAAATCCTGTTAAGTCATCATTTTACAGAGAATATTATGGCCAATTAGAAATACATTTTACAAAACTGAAGGAGGTTTGTTTTCCTAAGGGAACCATCTACAAAAACCTATCTCACTTTTTTCACAGTGATTTCATAATGAGAGATACATGCATATTTGTTTATTTTTCGGACTAACACAAAACTACCCATTTTACATCTTTCGAACTAATAGCAGTGGAAAAGGAATTTTAGGAAAGTGAAGGGTTTATCTCACCAACATATTAATCCACAATAACCTCTTTCACTCTTTACATATCTATTACGTATTGAGAAATAAAAAGATATCATTGGACCCCAAATTTGCAGAATTGTTGGAGCAGAATGCACAAAGAAATGAAGCAGTTAGTCACTTGGATGCCTCATCATCAACTAAGAGTTGGATCAAATTTGAATTCTCCTCTTTGTCATCACCTATCCATAAAAAATAGTGCCAAATAGATGCATTATTTTTTAGTGTCCTTTAATTAAGTTCTATTTATGTAAAATAGTTGGAGAGATTTGTGAACCAATTTTGATATTTGTTTCAAGATATTTTGGTTAATTTGTATAAATACTCCACTCTTGGAAGAATTTGGGGTGGATTCTATTTTCTTTGTAACATTGAGATTTTCGGGAATAAAAGAATTTTGGAAGATTATTAAGTAGCTTGGATGACGATTTGAGAAGCTCAAGACTTTTGCGGGATTCATGTGTTGGTGCAGGTTCAATAAGTCTTTCTACCCTTTGTCTTAAGTTTTATATCGGTTTGTAATATCATTACTGTCATTTGAATAATTTACATAAAGAGATTGAATCAGAATTTGCTTAATTGTACTCTGTTTTCAAATGTGATTGTTCCTAAATGTTTTCTTCTAAATTAGCTATAAGCATGAATTCTTAAATGCTCCTGCTTCGCTGGTTTAAACACTGTTGATTGCTATAATAAAGAATCCTTTATTTCTCTTTGTTTGTAGTCAATTTCACTTCTCTCCTTTGAACATGGTGAAAGATTCTTAGTTGCCTTTCATCCCTTCAAGATCACCTCACCCACTCTAAATTTTAAGGATTGTTCTCTGTCTAGCTATCTTGCCCTGTAATACCATCCTATGCGTAGAATAGAAATCCAGTAAAGCCATCCTTTGACTCCATAGCCCAATGGACTGAAAGCTCTCAGCCTTGCCCTTAGTTTGTGGATTCCACCATTTTTCAAACAAACTCTTGGATCTATAATAAAACCTTCCAAGAATAAAGATAAATTATAAAAGAGAGCCCTCTCTCTAGTGCAGATTGGCTAGATTCTGCATACGAAGGTTGATTTGTGAATTTTATATACAATTATACTTTCCTTTTCTTCACAATTTCAAGGAAAGCACAGTGATAACCATAGTGGCGACCATCTTTGAAGAATCTGAATCATTTTTGTTTGTTAGTATTGTTCCAAATATAAGCGTAATGATGAAATCGACCAGGTAGCCTTTGAAATTTCTTTTTCTCTGCAATTGCAAAAGTAAATAAATGCTGCTTCAGTCTATCTCTGATTTAGCTTATATTCTGAACCTTAGTATCAAAATGTTTAATCAGAATCTCTAGTTTAACAGATATTTGAGAAATTTTTAATCATATATCATTATTTCTTGAAGAATTTGTAGAAGTTGTATTTATTATTTCAATTAAAATCAAAAATCCAAAAATACATAGTCTAGGAAAACTGGCTTCAGAAAGGATTCGACATACTAGGTCAAACCCTGACCCTAATCCACCACCAATATTTGAAAATCCAAATCTGATACCTAGGATTCTTACAAGACAAGGAAGCCAAGAAAGTTCTGATAGAGGAAGTCAAGAGAGTTCAGGAAGTTCTAGACCACTTTATAGATCTGCATCCTGTCCTGTGAAAATTATATATATTGATGAAATTCCTTTTGATGCACGATTTGAAACATCTTTATTTGTGAATTTTTCTGAAACCGAATTATCCAGATTAATTCCAGATCCATTTTTCTTTGAAGATTTGCAATACAAATTTGTTTCACATCATCTTGACAGAAAATTACAGAACTCAATTCAATCTGAACAAACCTTTGAAGAAAATTCTAACATCTCTGTAATTACTGAAGCATCTCCAAGTTCTCTTACTTTTTCTCAAGCTTTTCAAACACCTGTCACCCCTTCTACTCCTCCATCTCCTCCTACCAGACCATCAACTCCTGTAACCCCACTATATCTTCCAATGGCCAATAGATACGCCCCTTCTGACTGGTAACATCTCTGCGTTGAGTTGATGAATCACACCTTTTGATGGATCAGGTACTTATACAGCTCAACAACATACCAAAAGGATGACTGATTACTTTGAATTCTATGAAATTGATACTGATGATGTCCGAATGAGAATTTTTGTTCAGAGTCTTACTTGGGAAGTTAGGACATGGTTTAGGGCCCTTGCTCCAAATAGTATTGCCGATTTAGCAGCTTTTTATAGGGAATTTTTGAATATATGGGAAAAGAAGAAAGACCCTCTTCAGATCCTATCATAATTTGAAAAATTGAGAAGAAGACCTAATGAAACCGTGCAAGATTACATCATAAGATTCAATGAAGCCTACAACGTTGTTCCTCAAAACCTTAGACCCCCTCCTGACTTAGTATTGGTTAAATTTCCGGATGGTTTTGACTTTGACATAGCCTATTCACTCAGGGAAAGAGCCCCCCAAACCCTAGAGGAAATGCAAAGCATAGTGGTTAGTGTAGAAGCAAATCCAACAGAAAAACGAGCTAGAGCTAGGGCCGAAAGAAGAATGCCTATAAATGAAGAACCTTCAGCTTTTGAAAGAAAGCTAGTTGCAATCATTAAAGGTATGGAAAGATTAGGAGACAGAGTGGAGACAATAAAAATAAAGTCTACTGGTGATAATCAAAATGTTGTGAGAAACCCAAACTTTAGAAGAAATCAGAACCAAAATATTAGAAAGAATGTCCCTGACCAAAATATCAGGCCACCTTTCCAAGAAAATTTTGTTGAAGGTTCAACTTCTGAAGAACCTACAGAAGATGTAGAGATAAACAATGTAACTGGTGACAAAAATGAACCAGAAGTCTTTCTATCCCAGGATGATCAAGAGAATCATATCCTTGAAACATTCCAGACTCATTCAGGTGAGACTTTTGATTTTAAGGAAGGCTATGACACAGCAATCTATGAGGTTCATAAACAGTACAACTTGAGAACTCGACAGATTAATGTACCAGAGAATACCAAACAGAAAAATGCAAAACAAAATGTCAAAGGTAAACAAAGCACCTCTCCTGTACAAAACACTCCCCCTGTACAAATTTTGTCTAGAATAACTCCCAACCCTTCAAATCCAATAATTGAAGATGTCTCTGACAACCAACCAATCAATAAACAACAATCTATTACTTTTCCTCCTGTGGGAAATGTAGAAGTTACAATATAAGTTAATCCGGAAACATCTTCAAAACAAAACTTCATTCATGAAAAAGAGAAAAACATTGAAGACCCAAAAAACAGAGAAAAACCAACTGTGCAAAACACTAAAACTCAAACGGAAAAACCTTTCAATTTAGAGGCTGAAATAGGCAAACTAAAGATAGTTGTTCCTTTATCAGAATTGGCTAAACATGATGTTTATAGAAGTCAGATTACCAAGTCTCTAAACATTAATATTTCTGGATTGGATGATTTAGTAAACATTCTTGATG
This sequence comes from Pinus albicaulis, assembly GCA_034641835.2. Lineage (NCBI taxonomy): Eukaryota > Viridiplantae > Streptophyta > Pinopsida > Pinales > Pinaceae > Pinus > Pinus albicaulis. The sequence continues at coordinate 1,020,081,022 of CM076575.1, read as the reverse complement.
ATCAACCCAAATTTCTTTTTGGACCCGAGGTAAATGGCAAACCAGAAAGTGGAGGAACTCCTCCATTTTATGTAAGCCTGAACGTTCATGATAAGATACTCCATAATGCAATGCTTGATTCTAGAGCATCTCACAATTTGATGCCAAAAGCAGTAATGGAAAGATTGAATCTAGATATTACTAGACCGTACAAAGATTTGTTTTCATTTGATTCTAGTCAGGTAAAATGTTTAGGTTTGATCAAAGATTTGTGTGTAAGTTTGGTACAATACCCTGCTAAGTCTGTCTTAATGGACATAGTAGTGGCTGATATTCCACCTAAATATGGTATGTTATTGTCTAGATCTTGGGGTGCTAAACTTGCAGGGTCTATTCAACTAGACATGTCATATGCAACTATTTCGATACATTCGACACAAGGGTTGTATAGAGAACGGTAGAGTACTTAGTCGTTAGCCATGAGAAGCACGAAAACTTCCTGTTTACTACGGCACGTTCACAATGTGGATTCTTTTATTTTTTATACAATCTTGAGTTAACCCGGCAAGGGTGAAATAGAAGCTCCAGAATTGGAAACCATGAACAAAACCACTGTTAAAATTGAAGAAATCTCTGAAAATCAAGAAACACCAGATGATCAAGAAAAACTAGAAGAAACTAAACAACTAGCTCCGGTCAAGAAACGTTTTAAAACAATTGATGAAGATTATGAACATGAAATTCTATGGCATTTAGAGTTTGATGGCTCAGTAAACAAACTAGGGGCAGGAGCTGGGATTTGGTTACATAATGTTGAAAATAATCATGCAGAAGGTCATGCTTATAGGTTGAATTTCAAATGCACCAACAACATGGCAGAGTATGAAGCTCTTTTATTAGGGCTTAAACATGTCAAGAAGTTAGGAGCTATTAGGGTATCAATCATAGGATACTCCGAACTAATTATTCAACAGATTAAAGGAGAATGTTCAACAAAAGACGCGAGACTGAAACAATACAGAGAGACAGTTGTAGAGATTCTCAGCACATTTTTACAAGCTCAACTTGCCAAGATTCCAAGGAAAAAAAATTTGCATGCTCCATGACCCTCGCCATGTTTGCTAGCACATGCAAGTTACCTGTTGACCCTAATCATCAGTTTTCAGCTGAAGTTAGACATAGGCCTGCAATACCAGACAATCTTTTGAATTTGCAAGTATTTGCGAATAACAATCAAATCAATAATTTTTTGACACTTCAGGATGAGTTTTCTAACTGTAATATATATGAAGACATAACTATTGATGAATTTGATCAAGAAAAAGAACAAAAAATAGAAATTTCGAGAGAAAATACAATTCATATGCTGCATCCAACCACATTTACTGAAAAAGACATGCAAAATTTGAAACACATGGAATTTGATGAGATCATAGAAGATGAAACAGAAATAATCAATTTAAAAGATAATCAATTACCCAAAGGATTAACTCCTTTGGAAGATCTGTTTGACTCAAATGATATTCCATTTAGACCTAAAATGGAACCTGTTAAGGCTGATATGGAAGAATGCAACTTAGGTACCCCAGAAAATCCTAAAATGGTTAAGTTGTCCAAATCTCTTCCAAAAGATCAAAAGGTCAAATATGTTGAACTATTGAGAGAATTCCAGGATGCTTTTGCCTGGAGTTATGAAGATCTGAAATCTTATGATACATCTATCATTCGACACACTATACCTTTGAAATCGGATCAGAAACCTTTCAAACAAAAGCTTAGAAGAATAAATCATGTTTATTACAGCCAATTGAAAATCATAAGAATGTTTGAAGCGAGGGATTATAGCTCTACTCAGATTCTTTCGATAGGTCAAACCTAGTACCAATAGGAAAGAATAGAAGACGAGGAGAATTAGAACGTGTGTTGATCTAAGAAATTTGAATAAATTTTCGTTAAAAGATAACTATCCTTTACCAAAAATGGACCATCTTCTACAGAGGGTAGTAGGATCTTCTAGGATATCTCTACTGGCTGGATTTTCAGGGTACAACCAGATTCTGGTTCATCCTGATGATCAAGATAAAACAGCATTTACAACACCATCAAACTGAAGATGCGTTTAAATATGTCAAAATCCTCTTTGGGCTCAGAATCATGAAAAGGACATTTCAAAGAGCAATGGATATTACATTCGCCAAAGAAATCCATGAGTTTCTGGTTATTTATCTAGATGATTTAACTGTTTTTTCAAAAACAGATCAGCAAACATTTAGATCATTTAAGGCAAGTATTTATAAAATGCAGAAAATATGGGATTTCTTTAAACCCTAAAAAGTAATTATTTGGTTTGGAAGAAGGAAAGCTTTTAGGCCATATCATTTCTAAAGATGGCATTAGGATTGATCTAGAAAGAATACAAGAAATTTTACAGATACCTCATCCTAGAAACATAAAAGAGTTGCAAGCATTCATAGGAAAAATTAATTTCTTGAGAAGATTTATTTCCTAGTTTATTTGAATTACTTAGATTGCTCACTAACATGCGAGAAAAGCCACAAGCATTGGTGGGTATGCAAAGTATGATCATTTGAGGAAATTAAGAAGGTAAACTGTTCAAGGACACCGGTTCTTACCGATCCCAAATTTGATAGAGATTTTATTATTTTATTATTTGCTTGAACATACGATTGCGGTACATTTTTTACTTCAAAAAGATGACCAATGGTGTGAAAAAACCAATAGCATTTTTTAGTAAAGCACTTAGGGATGCATCTTTGAAATACAATATTATGGAGAAACAGGCTTTTGCATTGGTAAAAGCAATTAAAGATTTCAAAGTCTACATATTATATTCTCATGTGATAGCTTATGTGCCTAACGCAGTAGTTAAAGATATTTTGACTCAAGATGGTATTGAAGGCAATCGAGGTAAGTGGATAGCTACCATTTTGGAATATGATATTGAGATTAAGCCAGCAAAACTGATAAAACTCATAAAGGCCAAGGTCTAGCTCAACTAATGACTGAAACTAATTGCCGAGCCTTAGACATTAACGAACTGGATAACGAACAGGAGATGGTGACTCCACAGATCAGTCAAACCTTCTTAGATTCACCCTGGTACACTGATATTATTCATGTTTTATTAAACCTGCAGGCTCCTCCATGGTTGTCCAAAACGAAACGAAGATTTTTGAAAATGACATCTTTGAAATATTGTATTTTGGATAGCACTCTATTTTGGAAAAATCATGAAGGAATCTTATTGAATTGTCTATTAAAAGATGAAGCTGATAAAGTTCTTAATGAATTTCATGCAGGGGATTGTGGTGGACATCTCTACTGGAAATCAACTGCAGACAAAATTTTAAGGGCTGGTTTTTACTGGCCAACCTTATTTTCTGATGTTAAGAAATTTGTAACATCTTTTCATAAATGTCAGATATTTGAGGGTAAAAGAAAGTTGTTACCTTTTCCATTAAAACCAATTTCCACAGAAAAACCTTTTCAACAATGGGGATTAGATTTTATTGGAGAAATCCACCCCCCTTCTTTAGGGAAACACAGATGGATTCTTACTGCCACAGACTACTTCACTAAATGGATTGAAGCTATCCCATGCAGACAGGAAAATGATTCTGTAATTATAGGGTTTTTAGAAACCAACATACTTTCTAGATTTGGCTGTCCAGAAAAAATCATAACAGATAATGCTGCTGCATTTAAATCAAAGAAAATGATTAGTTTCTATAGTAAATATCATATTAATTTAGGCCATTCAACAGCTTATTACCCTCAGGGTAATGGACTAGCAGAATCCTCCAATAAAAGCCTTATCAATATCATCAAAAAGTTATTGGAAGAAAACAAAAAGAATTGGCACAAGAAACTGACTAATGCATTGTGGGCAGACAGACTTACAACTAAGAAATCAATTGGAACTAGTCCATGTGAATTAGTTTATGGCCTTGAAGCAAGATTCCCATCATCTTTAGGAATTCCTGTTATGAAATTACTTCAGGAGGCTCAAGTGGAACCAAATGACATTCAGAGAAGAATTAATCAAACAATTCACTTGCAGCAAACGGAAGGTACAGATGAAGTCTACTCAGGAAAAGCTAAAGAAAATGTTTGATAAAAGGACTAAAGCAGAAGATTTTCAACTAGGTGATAAAGTCCTAAGATGGGATTCTAGGAGAGAAGAAAAAGGGAAACATGGGAAATTTGATTTCTTGTGGAAAGGGCCTTACATTATTCATGCCTTGCAGGGGAACAATACATACTTTTTGAAAGATGTGGACAATTCAGAAGTTGAAGAAGGACTAGTCAATGGTCGAATGCTCAAGCATTATTTTGATCCCATTTACTAAAATGTTTTGATTTTTCTAACTTGTACATAATATATCCTTTTTTAATGCAGTTTTGATTGGATGGTGACTTCTTGAAGTTGAAGCCCGAAGTGAAGGCCCTAATCTTCAAAAGTCTCACTATCATATGTACAATAAGGCTACCAGAAGAAGGAAGATTTCATAGTTTCAGTTTGAAGACATTTTGAGGCATCTGACCTGTTGTTCTTGACTTTCCACAAGGAAAAGCCATCCCCAAGTGGAGACGTTGTCTCCTACAGCAGAACATTTCATGATTATTCTTGATTGAACTATGGAGATATGTTCAAACCTTCTTTCTTGAGCAAAGGTGTTCCATATTCTTGAAAAACCAAAATATCAAATAATTTAAAATGTGTGCCTATGAAATCAAGGAGTAAGAAAAAATAAAATGGTCAAAAAATTTGTGAAAATGGACACAAAACAAAAAAATAGACCAAGGAAAGTGTGCAAATCAAAATGTCACTACTATTTCATTTTTGTAAATAAGTAATTGTGTGCAGCTTGTTATACTTTGCCACAATTTATGAAGAGTCAAACTGTTTAAACTTGACTCATTCATGTTTCAATTTCATGTTGTAGAATAGAGAATAAATATTTGACCAAACAGTTTAATCTTGGCAGATAAGTAGATAGGTAGACTTAATAAAAGGTGCTCAATAGTTTAATCTGAGCCCTTGGATGTAATAAGGGTCGAATTAGATAGATTTTCCTTGTAAAAGAAAAGAAGATTGATAAGGGTTTGCCAGTCTAAATGCACCCTAATAAAGAAGAGAAAATGGTAGTGTAAAGTAGATGGGGTAGGTAGATGGTGTTGCAAAGTTTTATGTAATGAATGATGGTGTTAAATGTGTTAATCCTTTACTTTCATTACAAGTACTGAAGCAGAAAATACATTGGAAAATTCACAGAAAGCAAAGTCAAAATCATTAACTTCCCACATCACTTTCTCCCTAAGATTTTTACTAATTTCCCCAAAGTGCTAAGGTGTTGGGTGAAGGGCTCAAGGCATTTCCTTCGACTTTTGGAAGAGGGACCGGACCCTCGGCCTAATGATCAAAAAAGACCTAAGTACTTGAAGTAATTCATCATTATAATCATTCACCTTAGTTTCTTGTCCTAAGTAAGTCTATCAAGTCTATTTTACTTGGAAATCATGCAAATTCAAAATCCCTCAAGATAACACTATTCTAAGTTTAAGTGTGGAAAATCAGATATTGCAATTTACTTCAGAAATTGTCACTTTCTTAGATGTGCAAAGTTTTTTGAGTTCCCTTGTCCCTTTGTCATATTTACATTTAACTCTATTTACTAAAACCCTAGTGAAAATGCCCTATCCTAAGTATATAATTCCTTTTAAAATTAATATCCCAAAAAACCCTCTATTATGTTTTAACCAAAGTATTTACTTCCCAAATATTCATTAAAAACCCACTATACAAGCCCTTTGGTTAAATATGTTGTTATACAATAGTCCCGCCCTTATGATAAGTTAACTATATTAGTTATTTTATCATATAATAAAATAAAAAACATATATACGAAAAACTTTAAACATATGATTTATATGTTTAATACAAAAATATAAACAAAACCCGAATTTTTATTTTCTAAACCAAAACTTTGGAAAAGATCCTATGCCACCATGGCCCATCCACCTGGCATTCCACCCGACATTTCAACCATCCAACGAAACCCCGCCGCAACCCCTTTTTTCATTATAAATATGGGGTTAATTAGTTATCAGAACTAATTAATAACCTTCCATCCACCAATCATATGCCACCCGGGATGATTAATTAAACGTTGATTATGCCGGGCCCGCGTAATAACCACCCCACCATCTCCCCGTCATTTCAACCGTTCGATCTCCTTTCCGCAGATCTACGCCCCGTATCAATTCCGCTACCCATCCTTTGTCAGATTTTTAACGCGCGGGGGATTGGTGGTATTTGACTAGTCACCCGTCCACGTGTCGATAATCGAATGGAATCACTGCCCGCTCATCTAATACCACCTTTGTCCATAAGTGGTGCGGGGACTAACCGCTTACCGCCCGACCCTCCTTCCCTACGTCAGCCCGTACCAAAGTGACTTCACTCCTCGAAAAACTAAAATCCCTCTTTTGACTTTGGGAATAAAACAAAATTGCGTGTTTTTATGTCATTTTCATCGTTTGAACGCTACTGTGCTTTCCGCTACGAATTTCAAATTTCCACTGAAATCCACTGTTCAAATCGATTCCGTTCTAGATTTTCGCCAGGCCTGTGTTCAAGTATCCTTCTGCTACCACCTGGTACCTGTTAAAAACCAGCTTTCCTCCAAGAACAGGTATTTATCCTATTCCGCCCCGAACTGCAAATAAAACTCTGTTTTCTTTGTTTTTCGCTGAATCAGTGTTTAAATCATATTCCTAAGATCATTCCCTGGTTTTTAAACTGTGAATTGTTCCCCCAAACCTGCAATTGTGCCAATTTCCCTCATTAAAACTGAAATCACGCCCGGTCTGTGAAGAAAACCCAGAAACTTCCATTTTGAATACACAAGAACCAAAATGGAAGCTCCGGCAGCCCTGAATGTAACCCCATTGAACACCCCTCATAGAGACCTGGATTTCATTAAAAAATTGTTTGATTTTAGCAGGTTACCATCATAATATGGATTTGGACCAACAATTTCAATACTAGTTGACAAAATTGTTTACTCCAAATTCTCAGATTTTAATTCAATATCTTCATTCAAAAAACAGTTTGTATACAAAGTCAGAGAGGGATTAGAATGATGAAATGTTCCCAGTGAATGGTAAAAGTGAAATGAGAAATTACAGGGATAGGAAAAGCATAACAGTTAAAGAGTATCAGTGGTTAAAGTGTATCAGGTAAAAGTCAGAGTGCAAGTTAAAATGAAGTTACAGAGCAGTCAAAGGTAAACAGTAAAAGTAAATACAGAAGGCAGTAAAATGGTAAAAAGAGATGAGAATACTTTCACCAATAGTGAGATTTGTCTAAAGTGAAAGTAAAACAGTCAAAAGAGCAAAAAAGTAAAAAGATGAAAAAACATAACAAGAAGGAACATTTTTGCAGAAATTGCATATTTTAGTCATAGTTTTGCAGAAACTATTGTGATCAATCAAAGATTAATTTTACAAAACTGAAGGAGGTTTATGTTCTTAAGAGGGCCATCTACAAAAACCTCTCTCACTTTTCTAACAGCCATTATGGTTTTGGAAATATTAAACAATGTTGGAAAGCACTTTTTGCAGAAAATTCCTGTTAAGTCATCATTTTGAAGAGAATATTGTGGCCAATTAGAAATACATTTTACAAAACTGAAGGATTTTTGTGTTCTTAAGAGACCCATCTACAAAAACCTATCTCAGTTTTTCCACATTGATTTCAGGATGAGAGATAAATGCACATCTTTAGAGGTTATTTTTCAGACTCTGTAAAACTCTGTTTTACACATCTTTTTGCAGAGCCTATTGCGCACAGCTGGAGAGGAATTTTAGGAAAGTGAAAGAGTTTTATCTCACCAACATATTTATCTACAATAACCTCTTTCACTTTTTACATATCTATTACGTATTGAGAAATAACAAGGTATCATTGGACCCTAAGTTTGCAGAATTGTTGGAGCAGAATTCACAAAAAAAGGAAGCAGTTAGTGACTTGGATGCCTCATCATCAGCTAAGAGTTGGATCAAATTCGAATTCTCCTCTTTGTCATCACCTATCCATACAAAATAGTGCCAAATATATGCATTAGTTTGAGTGTCCTTTAATTAAGTTCTATTTATGTAAATAGTTGGAGAGATTTGTGAACCAATTTTGATATTTGTTTCAAGATATTTTAGTTTAGAATTTGTATAAATACTCCACTCTTGGAAGCATTTGGGGTGGATTCTATTACTTTGCTGTAACATTGAGATTTTCGGAATAAAAGAATTTTTGAGAAATTTATTCGTGGCTTACTGGATGACAATTTGAAGCTCAGGACTTTTTGCAGGATTCATGTGTTGGACTGCAGTTCAATAAGTCTTTCTACCCTTTGTCTTAAGTTTTATATCAGTTTATAATATCATTATGTCCATTTCTGAATAATTTACATAAAGGATTGAATCAAAATTTACTTAATTGTACTCTGATTTCAGATGTGATTGTTCTTAATGTTTTCCTCTAAATTGGTTATAAGCACGAATTCTTAAATGCTCTTGCTTTGCTAATTTAAACATTCTTGATTACTATAATAAATAATTCTTCATTGCTCTTTGTTTGTAGTCATTTCATTTCTTTCTTTTGAACATGGTGAAAGATTCTTAACTGCCTTTCATCCCTTCAAAATCATCCCATCCACTTTAAATTTTAAGGATTGTTCTCTGTCTAGCTACCTTGCCCTGTAAAGCCATCTTGTGTGTAGAATAGAAATCCAGTAAAGCCATCCTTTGACTCCATAGCCCAATGGACTGAAAACTTTCAACCTTGCCCTTAGTTTGTGGATTCCACCATTTTTCAAACAAACTCTTGGATCTATAACTAGCCTAAAACCTTCCAAGAATAAAGATAAATTATAAAGAGAGAGCCCTCTCTAGATGCAGATTGGCTAGATTCTGCATCTGAAGGTTGGTTTGTGGTTACCTCGGGTATACTTTCCTTTTCTTACAACTTCAAGGAAAACCTGAGTGATAACAGGTGGAATAGGTCTATCAGGATGATTTAGTGGTGATTTGAAGACCTCCACCTTAATGAAAGTCTCCCATGCAATATTTAGCTATTTGAGGTGACGAAGGAAAATGATTTTGATGAGTGAATGATGGAAGATATTGTTCATTTGAAGCTCATACTCTCTGTTGTGTACTATGTAGGCCATCTTGTCAATGCTCCTATATAAATAATAGGGGATGTAGAGCAATTTAACCCTAGTGAAATGCACGAGTAACCTGATGTGGTAGCTGTAAAACTTGGAGAATCTGCCCTCCCAAGTGAAATATATCATGATGAATTTCATGATGGGAGAAAACCTATTAAGAAACAGACCAAAATGAAATATTTTCTTGATTTTTTCTTTGTATGGTGCTTTGAGTTAAGGTTCATACAATTGGGCATCCAAATCCTACGTTTTGAACCACTTTTCACCTACATTAGGTATCCCTATTGCTACTGCAATAATTCCTGTAGAAATGGTGACTGTCACCCCTGCAATGGTGACTTGGTATTCTTTTAGGTTGGTGATGAAGATCTTGGTCAAATTAGGATGGCTCTGCACTCTTTGGACCATTTCACAAAACTCAAAACAATCTACATGCTGGAAACATTTAGCTAATAGGGGTGATGACATCAATTCCATAGTGTTTGATGGCTCAAGCCTTAGGATTCTCCCTCCTTTAGTGCAGGTCTTCTTATCTTCTTCTATGGTGTTTCTCTCCTCCTCCATAAGGTTTGTCTCTTCCTCCATGATATTTATGTTTGTTTAGAAACCCTAGGGGAGAAGGGGAAGGAAAGGGAGTAGCATGATGGGGTTAGGTAGTTGGGATAGGTGATGGAAAATTTAGGGAAGGGTATAAGGGAGTTAGGAACCTTAGGGAAGTGATGAGTAGTTGAAATGACAAGGGGGATGGGGTAGGGAATTTTATTACAGGGATGTATTATAGCCGCCTAGAAAAATGCAGTGTATGGGTAGGGTTTTAGGAAATATGACTTAGGAGTGGGGAATGAAGGGATGTGAGGGTAGTGGGGGATGAATTAAAGTTTGAGGGAGGTAAACGGGTCTAGGGGAAAACAAATTAACTTTGAAAATTTCAAAACTAGGGATTAATCACTAAAAAATAGCATGCATAGCAATGAGGGGTTTTCACACCAAATTATGAAAATGAGCTGTTAGGAGCAGTTTGCAAGATGCAACTTACTTGAAGATAGGTGAAGAAACCTTTAGTTGATTCTTAGAACCCTTGAAAATATGATTTTAGGCTGTAGATTCTTCACACAAAAAAGTGCAACGACCTTGGCAAAAAGCGCAACACCCTTGGAAAAAGCACAACGTGCTCACTGCAAAAAGCGCACTGCCTTGAGGAAAATCATAGCCAAGAACTCTATTTTTTGAGGCAAAAATTGGTTTTTTACTTGGAAAATTTTGAGAGCTCGATTCTGAAGTGTGAGAATGAATGAATTTTTGATCTTTTAGGGTCTTTTATACTTGGAGAAATATCATTAAATGGACATGGACCCACATTTCCTTTTTTCAAAATCAACCTTACATTGCTTTTTACCTTTAACCTTTGAAATTGATCTTTGAACTTTATCTTTTGATGGCTTAGGAACACTAAATTTATTTTTGGAACCTTGAACATTTGTTGTTGGAAATTGAGAATTTGCAGCTACTTGGAACTCTAAAGTACTTATTACAAATTAGGAACATAAAATTACATTTTTATTTGAAATCAAGTTTACTAATGAAAATACTTTATTGTTACTCCTTCACTTGCTAGATGTTATGCATGAAATGATGATTTGATGACCTTGGAACCCTAACACATAATGAAGACTCTGGAATGAATGAAACCATGATTAAAATGAATGTAATTATGATGAAAAATCATGAATGATGGTACACTCAAATGAGAGGTGAAATGAGCCAACAAGTAGTAAAATTTTGGAAGGAGTAAAATCGGATCTAGATCTACAGCCAGTGACCAAATTTTTGCATGATGACTTAATGGAATGAAAAAAATTAACAATGGGACCCTAACCAGACATGATAAGAGTCCATTTGATCACTAGTGGTAGGATGCAAAAAATGACACTAACAGAGACTGTGTAATGTGTAGTACTGATTGGGAAGGAGAGAGAAATTATGTAGTTTTGTGAGTTAGTGAGCAAGGATGAGGGGTTTTTCACTTTTTCAGCCAACTGCATAGTTATAGGAGAAAGAGAAACCCTAGTGATTACATAGTTAAAGAGATCATGGTTTGAACATGGTCTCAGAGACTGTGGAGTGTATAGTTTGGGCTAGGATGGAGGGTTGCATTGTGCAATTTTGGAAGCCAAAGATCAGGCCGGTGCACTGACACTACATAGTGCATAGCCCTGGGAGGCAAGAACTGTGCATTGCAGAATATCAAGAGGAAAGGTTGTATTTTGAGGGCTAGGAATACACAATGCACAGTTTAGGAAGACCGGATGAGGCTAAGTTATTGGGAATTTTCTAAAATTTTCAAAGTGTGGGATCAGTTAAACTGATGTGAATAGTGATAGGACTTGACTGTGATCATGAACTTAAACACTTGACGACACAACATATATCATCCATAACAAATGAGCATGTACTTCCCTTATTGAACCAACCTTTGTGACAATGACGACACTAGGGTGACAATCCATTAAACTTTGGAAATGAGTGCGAAACATGCCTACATGATAAGAAAAACTTATTATCACAAATATTTCCCCTTGAAATAAAGAAAAAACCCACTTTACATGATAAGTGGAAATTTCCATGGCCAAATATGGCACTTTCTATATGAAAATAAAAGTGAGAATGACACTTACGATATGCAAATGATGGTGAAAATAACACATGCTAGGGGAGAAGATAACATGAAATAGACTCTAATTAAAGGGAAAGCAAACAAAAGAGACTGTTGTGAACATGAAAACAATACTTGCAGCGGTGAAAGTGCGAAAAAAGCGAAAATTGGAGAAACTCACCAAAATAGAAGTACTATCGTAAAAAAATGGAGGGAATGTTGATCTCAATGCGCATTGTATATCAACGCGGATTGCAAATCGCACAGGCACAGTCTTGGTGGACCATGTTATTCTTATTTAGGCTTGTATAAAATAATGTGCTCGTGGAATTTTAACAGACTAAGCATGTGTGAGCAAGTTACTTTGACACTTCTAATCCAAGAAGGGAGATCAAAAGCATCATATGACCAAGAAGTTATTATGGAATGACTGATCACGAGATCCATAGTACGCTCCAAAATTCAAGTGTAGGAAAACGTTTGGAGGGTGTTTCTCATAGTGAAAACACTTGGCGACACACACGTAGAACTCTAGCTTCTCTTCCTTGGTTAATTCTTTTGTGCAGAGCCTAGTTCTTTAGGAAGTGTTGATTCATTGTTGATATTACCATGGATTCCCCACTTACCCCATGAATAAACATAGTCTCGTTCACTCTACTCGGTTAAACACAAACATAAGATGAATGATCACACAATGCTTCAAATCAAGATAGGGTAATTAAGTTCACAAGATTTATATTTTCGGAGTATATTTTTTCATCTCTGTTGTTGCTCCGATGCCATCAGACTTGGATAGTACCTAAACGGAGTCACTTGAGGGACACAAACATTGCTCCACTGCCAACATGCCTGGAAAGTACCTTGAAATTTTTTATTTCTTCACCTCTCTGGGCAGGAATCCTTTCTCTTCTTTCACCTTTATTTATTTATTTTATATAGGGTTGTTCATCGACACTTATTTATTTCTTGGGAGGAAGAGGGATCCAAACTTATTGAGATAAGGAGAGGTTTCCCTTTTAGAGAAGAATATATAAGACCTCTGATATTGGTTTTCTCATTTATATTTTCCCCTTGTCCTTCTATACTTGATTGGATCAACCTAGAAACATCAAAACATAAAAACCTGAGTATATTCATGAGGTTTCTAAAATAGAAATGGAGATCATGGTTCAACACAAGCCTTTCTTAATGAAAGGATCATATTTTTCACTGGAACATCATTGACCAAAAGATTTAACCAAGACAAGGAAGAAGGATAGAGAGTTAGACAAATGTTGTAGTGTCACAAATTCCTTTTCTATTTTTCCACATTCCCTTTTGATCGAACAAAGCATATTCATGAAAGGTCTCACAAAATGAAAGGAAAGACAAGAAACAACAAAGAAACAAAACTAAAAGACAAGATAGAAAGTGGGGAAACCAAAAGTTATGTGAAACCAAAACCATAAAACATAGGACAAACCACATGAAATGAATGCAATATGAATGTGAAGTTAAAATAAAACGCATCTAGAACTACTCCTAACCTAACCAGCTAGAAGGTCGGGGTCACGTATAATGGAATTTCCAATGTAGCCACCGATGATTTTTCTCAACCCGCAATCACAAATATGTGATCGATTAAAAAAAATAAAGAAATGTGCAATATAAAAGATAATAACTTGAATATCAGGCACAAAAAAATGAAGGTCTTTCCTGTCAGCAAAAAGATAAGTCATAGCCACCACTTCTAACCAGTTTATATCCTTAACTTTTCAATGATAATCATTATTCAAAAAACCTTAGAATATTCCCACGAATGTGTTTTCATCTACAATAAACTCCTTAGCTAGCGCGAGGAAAGATCAAAACTTTTTATCTGCGATGGAGATTGCCAAGTAAGATTGTTCCAATCATTCAATGATTGGGTTGTAAAATTCATGATTATCCTCTTGAAAACCATAAAATATTTGAAAAGATGAATTTTCAATTAGAGGCATGAGTTTACAATGAGAACCTTGTGATTAGAAATATATATGATCATATTTAACAGGCATGTTAAGACAGTGAGGACCTGACATAACCATATGCGAGTGCAGAAGTGCCTCAACCACTTGACAAGTATATGGATAGTGAGATGTTAAACCATAAAAATCAAAGGATGTAAAATGACTGTCATTGGATATGTTAATGGGAAAATATTAAGTTTAACGACATTCATCAAAAAAATATTCACAATCAGATAGGTTGATTAAAGCATTAGATTCCCAATTTGTAATTACCAAAGATAAATCAATTTGAATAGTTTCACAAATTATTTGAATAATAGAATCATCTTCCTCACATGACGAGTGTAACAAACCATTTTATTATAACTAGTTACACACTGCGCTAGCATCTTAATCATTGAAAGAAGTAAAAAGGAGCTCTAGTATAACAAATACGTGAAACCAGTCAGGGTAAAAAAAGTGAAGCAAAATTTTATTTGTCAAATAATCCATGATTTATATAACACTCAAGAGGATTTCAGGTGCGATGAAGAAAAATATTAGCATCAAAATATTCAAAAGAAGGATCAGGAGCCGAATATTTTCAAAAGAGTGTGAAAGGTGTGACTCCTTTGGCCAAATATAATATTTAACATAATAAATTTCACAGTTCCATGATTCTAAGAGAGATACACATTCTAAACCTGAGTTTTATACAAGATATTTCCATGAGGATGAATCATCTGAAATAGAAACTTGAATCCAGTCAGAAATCAAATATTGAAAGTTCAAAATATCACACTCACAATGCCAAATATATTTTAAGAAATAATTTTCATTGAGTGAAACCATGCTGAAAGAAGAGTTTTGCAAAGAAAACTAGAACTGACTTAGGTTGGGGATATTACCATATTTTCAAGATCTTGACATAACCATCAATGGAAGTTGAAGTTCCTTGACTCCCTGGAAAGTACCAAGACATTCAAGCATAGTAAAATCATATTCTGAATATTAAACTAGATCATGAATGGTGAGAGGTTAGTTTCTTTAACTGGTTTTGATGATATCACCATTAACCGGATGGCATCCATCCATGTAACTGATTTAATCATATTTTACAACTTCAACAACTAGATTACTCAAGCCAAAATATTATTTTGATCGCAAATCTAGGGATGGAGAAATTTCATGAGCATGTTGATTTGAAGAGTTGTGTTCATTCAAAACAAGAGATGAGAAGGGATGGAAAGGATACTCAATGATATGATTATTTTCTCTTTCATCATGGAAAACCTCAGTAACTTGTGTCAATTGAGAAGTGAAATCATATGATGAAGATCAAGAACATCATGGAGTATCTTCATCACATGTATGTGCATCAAAAATATGAGAGCACAAGGGATAGTGGGATGAGGAGGAAGCTTCTATAAGAGCATTTTCTTTGACCAAAATAGATTTCATATCTAAATATTTCGAATTAAAATTTTCATGACAAACCAAAATATCAACTGGTGCACTTGGGCATTGATCATCGCATACATCACCAGAATTATCATCATCAGAATGATTGTTTCCCAATACTACAGATCTAAACAAATTGATTTCATTTGATTCATTACCGAGATTAATAGACTCAATATCACCCAAAAATGAGGAGACACCATCTTCACATGGAGGACTTTGAAAATAAGTGTTAGGTCTGTATATTACTAGTTTAGTCCCTTATTGTTATTAATATAGCCCCCTTATTGTTATTGTTGTACCCCTGTAACCCCAATATTTTTATTATTGTGCCCTTAAATTATTATTGTTAGGTCAGCTTGGATTATATTGTGCCCCCATGGACTCCTATATATAGAAGGAGGTTTTGGTCATTTGTAGCATCCAAGAATTGTTCATTTATGTAATGTATTGGAGGTTTCCCCCTCCAAGTGGCTGATTTCTAAGGTGTTGATCTCTCTTTTCTTCTATTTTTGGAGCTGGTTTCACAACATTTGGTATTAGAGCTTTGGATTCTAGGGTTTCGCTGCTCCAAATAGGTCATCGTGGAATTTTCGCTATAACATTTTTTTCTACAAATATTCAAAAGCAGAAATTGTTAGAGTGACAAGCTGAAACCTGAGGAAAATCATCGCACAATTTTAGAGCTTGGTTCGCAATATTTTCGGAGATATGATCTGTGGAAGTTAGGGATTTTTGCAGGCTCCTGAATTTAACCTAAATAGGTCATCGCAAAATTTTCGCTATAATGTTTTTTCTACGAGGTTTCAAAATCTGAAATTCTCACAGAGCGAAGCTGAAATCTTGAGGAATGTTGTGGAAACATTTCAGATATTGAATCAAATTATTTTGGGAGGTAGGATCTGTGGAAGTTAGGGCTTGTTCAGGATCCCGAATTTCTTCTCAAAGAGGTGATTGTGGGAAAATATTTATAACTCTCTCTCTGAGAATCGGATTGGAATTATGTAAAGGGTGGCCACAATTAAATGGACTTTAGTTTCCTTTATATCATTTTCACAGCCGAGGGACGAAACAGTGACACGTGGCAAGTTGTACAAGTTCACTCTACTAAACCAGTCCATAATTAGGTCATTGTGGGAGATTAGACATAACTTTGCCTTGAAGAACCCAAATCAGGTCATACCTTTGGCATTCAAAAGAGGATTTAGAGGGCTAGCCTAGGGAAAAATTTCATATATTGAATATCTGAAATCACAGAGATAATTCAGTTTCAATATCGATCTCCTCAAAAGCAAGAAAAATGTGTGTATTTTTTTTTTTTCCGAATTGCATAAGTCTTTTGTAAAAAATCAGTTTGAAGTGATTCCAAGGACCTATTGAGCATATATTTTAGTATTGGGTTCTAAAATTCCTCCTAAAAATAATTCAACACCCATTAAGCCCTTAGAATACTGTACTATGACTCATGAAGATGAAGAATTGCAACATGATCTATCAAAATTACAAGAGCAAGTGCACCAAATTTCGCTCTCGCAAAGAGCAACAAAAAATGAAATGGAAATTTTGAAGAAAGGTGTGGAAGCGAAGATAGATGGTTTGAAGAAAGGCGTGGAAGCTAGGATGGAGGAAATGAAAGAAAAAATGAACGACAACATGGAAAACATGAAGAATGATCTAAAAGAAGACATGGAAGGTTTGACAAAGTTGATACAAGAAATTATTCTTAATGGCGAAAAGATAGTAGAATAGACTCATGATGAGAAAAAAATAGATGTTAATCATGATTTCATAAACTCTAATGCTGGATGGAAGAACCACCATATTCCAAAGATGGATATGAGGAAGTTTTATGGCAAGGATCCCATAACATGGATACTACAGATGGAGCAATATTTTAATCTCAACAATGTGCAAAACACACAAAAGGTATGCATTGCAACTTTACATTTAGAATAGAATACATTTGTATGGTATCAATAACTTTGCTGCCGTAAAAATATTGTCACTTGGAAAATTTTTATAGAGGAAATGATAGTACATTATGAGGATACAAAGAGCAACACCTTCTTTAGCCAATAGATAAATCTCAAACAAAAGGGTTCAGTGGTGGAGCACATTGAGGACTTTCAAAAATTGAATATAAGGGTAACTGATATTCCAAAGGAACACGGGATTGAAGTCTTCATAGGGACTTTAAAGGATAAAATCCAACATGAATTTCTCGTTTGGGAACCTAATTCATTGGAGAAGGCATTTAGGTTGGCAAGAAAAATTGAATGTAAAATTATGGTGACAAGGAAGCCTACCACTCACATCTATAAATATGGAAGTGTTCCTACTCCTAGACTTCCACAACCTAGAAGGTTGACACCTCAACAATTGGAAGAAAAAAGAGCAAAAGGGCTTTGCTACAGTTGTAATAGAAAATATAATAAAGGTCATAAGTGTGCTGAGAATAAATTATTTTACATAGATTGTGAAGAGGAAGAAGAAAATGAACAAGGATCTTCAAAAGAAGAGGATATACACCAAGAAACAACCCTAGAAGAGGAAGAAATGACTCCGACCATATCGTGTAATGCATTGGCAGGAATTACCACTCCTCAAACTCTCAAGATAGAAGGACATATCAAGAAGAAAAAGGTAATAGTGTTGATTGATTCAGGTAGCACCCATAATTTTATTCATTGTAAGGTAGCCAAGGAATTAAATTGTTTCCTATACCCAACATCAGAATGTCAAGTGATGGTTGCAAATGGAGGAACTATAAATTGCTCTGGAAAATGCCATAATATCAAGCTAACCATGGGGGAATATGTATTGACTAGTCCAATGCTTTCCATTCCTATGGGAGGTGCTGATGTTGTACTAGGAGTACAATGGTTACAATCTTTAGGGATGGTAGCTTTTAATTTTCAAGAACTTTTCTTGAAATTTTTTTCAGAAGGAAAGGAAGTCGAATTACGGGGTATTGAAGGGAAGCCGGGAAGGATAATAAGCTCTAATGTCATGACAAAGCTTCTAAAGAAAGAACAATGAGGCGTAATTGCACAATTATGCTCACTAGAAATTCCAACATCAAAATCATCTATTTCTGCAGATCTCCAACAAGTCTTGGACAATCATTCCAAGGTGTTTGAAACTCCCAAAGGACTCCCACCTATTCGTGATCATGATCATGCTATTCATTTTATTCCAAGAAGTGTTCCTCCAAACATCAGGCCTTATAGATATCCTTATGTCCAAAAGAGCGAAATTGAACGTATGATTGCAGAAATGTTAGAGGCAGGTATAATTCAACCTAGTCAAAGTTCTTTCTCTTCTCCTGTAGTATTGGTACACAAGAAGGATGGATAATGGTGCATGTGTTCGGATTATAGGGAGCTCAATAAGCTCACCATTAAAGATAAATTTCCCATTCCTGTGATTGATGAATTATTGGTTGAATTACATGGAGCAATTTATTTTACCAAGTTGGATCTTCGTTCAGGATATCATCAAATTAGAATGAAGACTGAAGATATTCCAAAAACAGCATTTCGAACTCATTAGGGTCATTATGAATTTTTGGTCATGCCTTTTGGCCTTACCAATGCACCTTCTACATTTCAAGGGTTGATGAATTCCATTTTCAAACCCTTCCTTAAAAAATTTGCGCTAGTATTTTTTGATGATATACTAATCTACAGTAGGTCTTGGAAGGATCATGTTGAACATGTTGACAGGGTGCTCAAACTATTGCAGGAGAAACAATTATATGCAAAAACATCCAAATGTTTCTTTTGAGTACAAGAGGTGGAATATCTGGGTCATATTGTATCTCACGAGGGTGTTAAAGTAGACCCTAACAAAATTAAAGCCATTAAGGAATGGAAAATTCCCACAACCATAAAGCAGTTGCGAGGATTTCTCGGGTTAACAGGGTATTATCGCAAGTTTGTTAAGAATTATGGGAGAATAGCAGCACCTCTAACAACATTATTGAAGAAAGATGCATTTTCATGGACTCCTGAAGCAACTAAGGACTTTGAACATCTTAAAGAGGCAATGTGCCTAGCACCGGTCTTAGCTACGCCAGACTTCACAAAAACCTTTATTGTGGAATGTGATGCCTCAGGAAATGGAATTGGTGCTGTTTTAATGCAAGAAGGAAGACCCATTGCTTTTGAAAATCGTCCAATCAAAGGAAAGTATTTACAGAAAGCTATTTATGAGAAGGAAATGTTAGCAATACTGCATGCACTAAAGAAATGGAGAACTTACCTAATGGGAAGACACTTCAAGGTAAAAACTGATCATGATAGTCTTAAACACTTTTTGGAACAAAGACTATATTTAGAAGAGCAACAAAAATGGGTCACAAAGATGTTGGGTTATGACTTTGAAATAATATACAAAAAAGGGAAGCTAAATGTTGTTGCAGATGCACTCTCAAGAAAGAATGAAGAGGTGGAAGCATTGCTTTGTGCCATTTCTATTATCCAACCAAATTGGATAACCGAAGCAAGAGATGAATGGAAGAAGGATGAAGAAGTGTGGACACTCATTCAAAAGTTGCAGCAAGATCCTAGTACATCTGATACATTTAGTTGGAAAAATGATTCCTTATGGTACAAAGATCGCTTATATCTTTGTAAGAATTCCCAACTAAAACAAAGGATTCTTCTGGAATTGCACACTTCTCCTTTAGGAGGACACTCAGGATTTTTAAAAACTTACCACAAGGTGAAGAAAGAATTTTTTTGGGATGGCCTTAAATCTGATATTCAAAAGTTTGTGGTGGAATGTTTGGTTTGCCAGCAGAATAAAGTGGAGACAATTAAGACCCCGGTACTTCTACAACCTTTATCCATTCCAAGTCAACGTTGGGAGGAGATTTCAATGGATTTTATCACAGGTTTACCTAAGTCCGAAGGAAAGAGTGTCGTCATGGTGGTAGTTGATAGACTTACCAAGTATGCACACTTTTGTGCATTATCTCATCCATTTAAAGCAAGTACAGTTGCTACTACATTTAGGGACACAATTCAAAAGCTACATGGAAACCCAAGGGTTATTGTGAGCGACAGAGATCCCATTTTTATTGTAAATTTTTGGACGAAGTTATTTTCTTGTTTGGGTACTCAATTAGCTCATAGCTCATCTTATCATCCTCAATCTGATGGTCAAACTGAGATAGTAAATAAATGTTTGGAAGGATATATTTGTTGTTTTGTATCTAATAAACAAACACAATGGGTCAAGTGGTTACCTCTCTCTGAATGGTGGTATAACACTTCCTTCCATACTGCAGCAAAAATGACCCCATTTATGGCACTTTATGGATATCATCCACCATCCATCACATCATCTTTAAGAGAAAATTTGAAGGTTCAAGCAGTGGAAGATCACATCGAGCATCAGCAAGAATTTCTCCAACTCTTAAAGGATAACCTGAATTTGGCACAAAATCGAATGAAACAACAGGCAGATCAACATCGTAGCGAGAGAAGTTTTGATGTAGGAGATTGGGTATTTTTACGGCCACAACCATACAAACAAATGTCCCTCAAGCAAGCTAAGAAGGATAATAAATTATCGCCAAAGTACTATGGTCCTTACAAGGTGTTGCAAAAGATTGGTACTATGGCATACAAATTGGAGCTTCCTGCTTCTTCACGAGTGCATCCAGTATTCCATGTTTCATGCTTAAAGAAGGTTATAGGTGAAACTCTTCCATTCAAACAATATTTCCAGAACTTGATGAGGAAGGAAAAATCATATTTTAACCTAAAGTGGTCATCGAAACAAGAGCTCGACAACTACAAAATCGATCAATTTCAGAGTATCTCATCAAGTGGAAGAACTTACCCATTGAAGATTCTACATGGGAGGATGAGAATTTTATACAGAAGCACGTAGAGCTACTCAAGCATTGAGGACAACAATTTTTTGAAGGAGAGGGGCATGTTACGTCCCTATATTACTAGTTTAGTCCCTTATTGTTATTAGTATAGCCCCCTTATTGTTATTTTTGTACCCCTATAACCCCAATATTGTTATTATTGTGCCCTTAAATTATTATTGTTAGGTCGGCTTGGATTGTATTATGGCCCCATGGACTGCATATATAGAAGGTGGTTTTGGTCATTTGTAGCATCCAAGAATTGTTCATTTATGTAATGTATTGGAGGTTCCCCCCTACACGTGGCTAATTTCTAAGGCATTGATCTCTCTTTTTCTTCTATTTTTGGAGATGGTTTCATAACAAAAAGAATAAATATTGTGAGAATATTCTCCTTCCTGCTCCTGCACCTCTATAATGTGACTATCTTGAACCTGATCACAATTTGGACCAACAACTTGAAAATTAGGAGTGTGTGAAAAGCTAGTTGATGGAGCACATTGATCAATTAATCACAATACAAAGAGTCATGAAATCTAAATGATAGAGGATGAAAAAAATTAGAAAAATATTCAAGAGTAGAGTTGTGAGTGTTAATACCATCCTGAGGAATAGAAAAAATGTTTTTCACCATAGGTTTCATGAGCCATTCTAGGATCTCCTCCATTGAATTTGAGTCATGAAAAGCAGAAGGAGGTTGAGGATATGGATTAGGAATTTTATGTGAAAATTTCTGAACTATATGATCATGACAAGGAGGCACCTGCATCAAAATTGAAAAAGGAGGACAAAGAACAAAAGGAATAACATGTTCCTCCTCTAAAATTAGGATTGTCTTTTGGTTTGCAAGAGTTAGGGATGAAGAAACATCATGTGGTATGGATTCACCATGCAAAGAGATGTGAAAAAAATTCTCAAAATTTTATATGAATAAATACCAATCCACATCTTCTTCAATAAATTCATAATAATGGTGAAGGAATTGATTAGACAAATCCTTAGTTGATTCATTATGCTTCATTCTTAACTGATTAATTATTTTAATAACATCCTCGTAATAGTACTAATCTAGAAAAGGCACACAAGCACATACATAAGAATGACTCATTTTTCAACCAACGAAATAGTCCACAAGGAAGAAATGATTATTAAAGGAAATAAAACACAACTTCAACAAGAGAAGTACTAAAGCCACCAAATTTTTTTAATTTACTTAGTACAAATGAAAATAGCATACATCTCAAACATTCAAATAAAAATCTTACAATATTCACTACATATGCATGAAAGTGTGTCGGCTCAACGAGCTTCTGAATTAAGTAAATTTTCCAATGTACATCAAGAGGATGAACACCATTAACCCCAATAATGGAGCAATAGAGTAGTCATTTGCTCCTCCAAAACAATTATCTTCCTCTCTAATGCCTTGTTGGAGGAGCCAAGGTGAAAATCCATTTTCATGAACAATGAAGGTGTATATATAACAAATGGGGTGATCCATCACTTTCCATATGACTCTTGGACTACCCTCATGATTGTTTGAATTATCATGACTTTTCGACTTCCTATATGACTCTTCACATTACATAGATGACTCTTGAACTTCCACTTCACATTCATTTTCCAATATAGAATTACATAATCCAAAAATTATGTGGCACATGATGACTTGTGACAGGACATGATATGCCACTAATGACATGTATTTCATGATGATGTGGCACTACCAAGTTGTCCCTTTGGTTGATTATTTCTTTCTATATTCAATAAGAGATGTATCCAATGCTTCATATTCATGCGAGATATGATTTGTTATTCATATCTACCCTCCAAAGGGTTGTGAATCAGATGGAGTCTTCATGTGGTCTTTATCTTTGATATTTTGTTGTAATCAAGTCTTCCTTCGTATTATTGCCTAAGGATCATCTTATCTCCTAAATTCCTTAGGTGTCTTATAGCTTGTCATACTTCTCTATCTACCCCCTCATAATCTTGCCATAACATGATAGAGTACCTACATCTGAAATCCACTCATGAAAGGAAGACATGACTCCGATAAACCCCTTGTCTAAGATGTTACATGTTGATCCACTAACGAAGCCAGAAATGGATGGTATTTCAAGGGAGAGGCTTAGTGACTACACAATTGTGTAGCTCAAGAAGTCAAGGGTGAGGCTTGAGCCTGCAGATTACGTAATGTGAAGCTGAGGATTAGACTGAGAAAAAAAAATGCACAATTTGGGAGATGAGGGATCCAGGTTGAGGGCTTGAGCTCTGATTTTTCCCATTGCACTATTTTGTAATGTAGAGGAGATCAGGTGATTGTGCAATTGTGCAGCTCAAGAGCCCAATGCTAAGGCTTGAGGCTTGATACTGTCCAATACATAGTACCGACTGTGCAAGAGAGAGATATTACATAGTTTTGGGAGTCAGTGAGCCAGGCTAAGGGGTTTTGTACTGTTTCAACCAACTACGCAATTATGGGAGGCAGAGCATCCTTGGTGATTTCAAATTTGTGCATTTCAAGAGCTCAAGGTTTGAGATTGAGCTTAGAGACTATGCTGTGTGTATTTTGGGCCATATTGAAGGGCTACATTACACAATTTTGGAGGCCAAAGCTCGGGTTTGTGCTCTAAAACTATGCAGTGCACAATCTTGGGAAGAAATAACTACACATTGTGAAATATAAAGAGGAAATGTTGAAGTTTGAGAGTTGGTACTATGCAATGTGCAATTCACGAAGGCTAGATGAGGCTAAGTTGGTAGGTATTTTCTGAAATTTGGCTAAGTGTGAGATCAATGATAGGACTTGATTGTGATCACACACTTAAACACTTGATGATGTAAACTAGATCATACAAAACAAAAGAACACATACTTTCGTTAGTGATACAACCTTAGTGACAAATTACGACAAGTGTGACACTAAAGATACACGTTGCGATGATAATGATGACACTTTTGCAACATTATGTGAAAATTTGGAAATGAGTGAGAAACATGCCTACATGATAAAAAAACTCATTATCCAAAATATTTCCCCTTGAAACAAACCAAAACTCCATTTTACATGGTAAGTGTCAATTCCCACTCCCAAATACAACACTTGCTACATGAAAATAAAAGTGTGAACGACACTAGTGATATGCGAATGACAATGGAAACAACACATTCCAGGGTGAAGATAACATGAAGAAGAAAAAAATTAAGGGAGATAAAGTGAAAACGACAATCATAAACATGAAAATAATACTTGTGATGGTGAAAGTGCATAAAAGAAACAATTGGAGAAACTCACCAAAATAGAAGTACGATCGCAAATAAAGGAGGGACAGTCGATATTAGTGTGGACTGACTGTTGACATGGATTGGACATCACACATGCACAATCTTGATGGACCATGCTATGATTATTCAAGCTTGCATAAAACAATGCACTCATGGACTTATCGTAGAATGAGGATGTGTGAGAAAGTGAATTCAACACTTCTAATAAAGGAAGGGAGCTCAAAAGCATCAACTGACCAAGAAGTGACTACGGAATGACCAATCACAAGATCCATAGTAGGCTCCAAAATTAGAGTGTAGGAAAATTTTTGGAGGGTGCTTGTCACAGTGACAAAAAAGGCTTAGACATATGGTGATAAATACTCATAATTTTAACAAAATAGAACTAAAAAGGAAAAATAAAGATAGGTTAAAAAAAAAAACTTATGCACCTAGGATATTTGCGGAAAGAAATTCATTGTGAAAATTCACCAAAGCTGAGACTGCCAAGTTCACACCAAGAGTATTGAAAAAACCAAGGAGATCGTAGAAGTGATCCACAATGTGTATGTTTAAAATCCACAGAGACCTAGGCTATAGAAGTTTACTTGAGGTTGTAGAATTGTATAATATAAGTGTACTAGAAATTTGTAATCCACCGAGGCCATTTATAAACTGTGTATACTCATAGTAGACTCTTCGACAAAAACTCACTTCGTAGAGATAATGTATGTTTATAGCACATAATCAGTGTATGTATTCACCATAAAATCATACCATATTGCTCGTCTTTAAACATGGAGCTTGTGTATTGTATAACCAGAGAACTTGTGTCTATATTCACTACAATTTGAGTTCAGTAAAATGTAGAATATTGTAAAGTGTAGATCATATTTTTACCACAAAGTATTGTTATTTTAAATCCATAATCATATTTTTTAATCTAGATATGATCATTATATTGTTTTCATCCATATCAATTCTCTCAAAGTAGAAAAAGTGTAGGAATCGAATCATAGGACCATTTTAGAATGAAGGATATATTTTCATGTTTTACCTCGAAAAAATGGGAACTTGATTGGCTTTGCAATGTCGACATCCCCAACCTTAATATGACGCATAGGAAACCAGGATGGCCAATCCCAAGGGGTAGCCCCTCCTTTCGTAACATTTTAACATGGAAAACTCATCCCCATAGTTCAGGATTATTGTAGAAATGTATAGAAATTCTATATCAATGGATTCAATCTGATCTTGTGATGTACTAAAACAAGATACTAAATCCTTCTACAATATTTGCAGAATACAAAACACGATCGCTCAATAACATGCAAGTAAGATAAATAAGTGAATCAATCAAACAACACAATATGTTCTTGGGGAAATAAACTGCTCAAAACCCCCGCTATCATATATTGTATAAAGTCAAGGAATCATGAAACAATACAATGCTTAATCTCTCATGAGATTCTCTAACACTTTGCCAATTTTCTCCCGCTGATCTAGGTAAAATTGGACAAACACATAGCCAATTCTCAGCCTTCCTTCAGCCTACCTTGCTCACGCAATTCCTAAAGCATTAGGCCCCTATTAAATAGTAAAATCAAACTTCCTTAATTGCGCAATCCATTATGGCTTCCTCATGGATTTATAATTTCACTAAGGAAATTCTCTAAAAAATACAACTGATATTTATGTTCCCTTTAACCTTTGTCTCAACCGGGTCTTCCTCAAAACTGACATGCATGCAACTATTAATAGTGAATAATCAATTATCTAATTTATCACTACTTGTGAATTAAATCAAATTTAATTCACTGGATCACTCACTAATTTATCACTCAATTAGAACTAGTTAAACCAATTTTAACTCAATTAGTTGAGTTAAATGATTAGACCTGCACCCAAATAGTGCATTAAATAATCCTAGACCCCAAAAAGATGAGGATAACTCCACATGCCTCATCTTACACCCTCAACTTGAATTTCTTGAGCTAGCTCAGTCATCATGACTTAGTTAACTGATACACGTTGTTATGAGATGAAATTACAATTTATTGTCTAATTTATTTAGGGGAAAAATAAATTAGACACCCACATTCCTCACCAGTGTGTAATTAAATTTCCTCATTAATTTGCATTAGAAATTCCTCACTAAGTGTGAAAAAAAATTTCCTCACCAATGTGTGTGTAATTTTTGTCCTTTCTAGTTGCGAATTTCATTGTTTCTTGTTGAAAATTTCAACAATTATATCCAAGAAACACAACAAATACACCATCTACTAGCTCTTCTTCCCTGGAGGCAATGTAGAAGCAGGCAACAGATCAAGCCCAAGAAAGAAAGATGGTAAATCTGATTGAGGGGCCAAATGGGACATGCAGGCCATTAGAAAAAGTCAAACCCATTCTGGAAATCCTGGTAGAAAAGCTTCGTGCTACGATTGAACTCATGAAGTAATACACTCTGATATGGAAATTTGTAGGGCCATGGCCTTCGGAAAGGGTTCTAATAAAATAGATAAGAAGAAACTAGCACCTAAAGGGAGATATAAAGCTAAAGCTTGGGCCGAAATGATTCTTCATCATCATCTTCATTGACATAAAGGACAAAGATGAAATATTTTAGGGTGGACCTTACTTCATGAATGCTATAGGTATTTTCTTGAATCCTTGGGTGCCTAGATTTAACACAGAAAAAGAAGATTTATCTACTCTTCTAGTGTGGATTCACTTATATTTGCTACCGCAAGAGTATTGGGATCCATATATTCTATCTAATATTGGAAACAAAATAGGAGATCACATAATGTTGTTAGAAACCACGAAGGCATGTTGCTACACTTCATATCTATGTCTCTGTGTCTACATGGATCTCACTAAGCATCTATTGGAAAGCATCTTGATGAGTTGTGAGGAAATTACCTGGGAATAGGCCATTGATTACAAAAAAATACCTTTATGATGTAGACAATGCCATGAACATGGCCATTTATACAAAGATTGTCTAGTCATTGTAGAACAACAAATGAAATAATAAAATATGCACCCAAACCAAGCGACAACCTTAGGAGGGTTTACTCTGGTTAATAATAGGAGAAAAAAATACACAGGAGAGGAGGAAATAACAAGGAGAAGGAACAACAAGAGCAGAACCATTTTCAAATTCTCCAGCATCTCCTAGAGGATAACTCTCAAGCCCTAATAGAAGAGGAGAAGCAGTCAAAGTACGAGGCAGCCAGGGGGAAAAAAACTAATGATAAAGGAAAAAAAAAATATACAACACCACCATAGGGTTGAGGATGAAAAATCATTGAAATATGCATAAGACCCAATGCCATTGGAGGAAGAGTAAATCATGGATCTAGAGCTGCATGAAGTAAACTTTCAGCAGATAGCAAAGGATTGGGAATCCAAGGACCCAATCTCACTTTCGAAGGATCAAGTACAAATGGTAGCAAGGGAATACATGAAACATTAATACCTCATGTTAAATTGAGTCATAAATAAAGGTAATAATTCCTCCCTTAACATAATGAGTTCAACGCAAGGAATAAAATGAAATCCTCTTTAGAATCAAGTAGTTTGTTTTTAAATATTTCAGCAAAAAAGGAAGAAAATAAAATGGGAAACACCTTCAATTCCTAGGGAAATTTCTTATTAATACAAGGAAGGTATCTTCTATTGATACTTATTTTCTCCCCACCCCCAAATGATGAAGATAATTTCTTGGAACATTCGGGCCTCAATGGAAAAATAAAAAGTAGACTCAGAAAGAAACTCTAACAAGAAAATCCAGATATCATGCTACTATAGGAAACTAAATGTAAATTTGAAACATTGAAGAATATAGAGCCCACTTTTCAGAAAAGTTTTGAAATCTTAAGTCATTTTGTAGTGGGGGCTTTGGGGGGTGTTGTCCATCTTCTGGAATCCTTCCATGATGGTTTATAGGGACTTGCTTTCTTTCCCTTGAATTCTTGCTGCTCTCTTTAAGCTTGTGGGATCCTCCCAATTGATATATATTTCAAATATATATGTCCCCAATGGGCCTCAATATAAGAGGAACAATGTTACCGATCAAATAGGTAACCGCACTGTTACCTACTTTATTTTGGTAGCATAAAAAGCACCTGATTTTGAAAAGTGGTGATGCAGAATCACCTCTTTTTTGTTTTTAGCACATTTTTGACACTCTAATATTTTTAGTTATGAAGTATGAATATTTGTTTTAAAATGTTAGTGATTTTCATGCTAATTTAGAAACGTATTGATGCAGCATCAACTTTTTTTTTTCACAGCGGTGATTTTCATGCTAATTTACAAACGTATTGATGCAGCATCAACCTTTTCTTTCTTAGAGTGGTGATTTTCATGCTGGTAATAAAACACAAAACTTAGATAATATATATATATATATATATATATATATAACCAATAAAAATGTAAAAAAATACAAAATTAACTCGTAAAAATAAAAAATTTAAACAAAAATAAATAAATAAAACAAAAAAAAACAAAAATATTCGAAAATTATATCAAAAGAAATGACAAAATTTGAAAAAAAAACACATAATTTAAAGAAAAAAAAACAAAATTAACAAAAAAAAAAATTAAAAAAAAAACATCAAAAACATTTTTTTTTCTATGTTATTAAAAAAAATCCATATAATTAAAAAAAAAAAAAATTTAAATAGAAAATTTAAAAATAATTTAAATTACAAAATTAAAATTTAGATAAAAAAAATAAAATACAAAAAAGAAAAAAATAAATTTAAAAATTTAAATTAAAAAAAAAATAATAATAAGAAAACAAAAATAAAAATTTTAAAATTAACAAAAAAACAAATTAAAAAAAAAAAGACAAAATTTAAAATTGAAAAAGAAAATTAAAATAAAAGAATTATGATAAAAAAAACTATCATTAGAAAACAAAAAAAATGAAAAAAACCACGTGCAAATAATTAAAAAACAAATATCCATAAATTTACTATTTTTTTTAAATGAAACAATTTATAAATTTTAAAAATGAAAAACCAAATAAAGTAAAAGATTAAAAAAAAAAACATTAAATTAAAATTTAATAAATTTAATGAATAAATTTTAAATTTTAAAAAATAATTAATTTAAAATATTAAATTTAAAAACAAAATTAAAAAAAAATTAAAAAAAAAAAAAATTAAATTTAAAATAAAAAATTTGAATTAAAAAATAATAATTTTAATTTTTTGAATTTAAAAAAAAATAAAAAATCAAAATCAAATTAAAAAAATAAATAAATAAAAATTAAAAAAAATAAAATAAAAGGATTTTTTGATCGTGGTGGCGTCGCCAGTCGGCCTTTGCCGCCACCTGGGCGGGAGGCCGATTCCGGGAATCGCCCTCCCGCAACGAGAGGTCGATTCCGGGAATCGCCCTCAGGCTGATTCCGAGAATCGCCCTCAGGCCGATTTCGGGAATTGCCCTCTCGCGGCGAGAGGCCGATTCTAGGAATCGCCCTTAGGCTGATTCCGAGAATCGCCCTCCTGCAGTGGGACGCTGATTCCAGGAATTGCCCTCCCACGTCGCGGGAGGGCGATTCCCGGAATCAGCCTCAGGGCAATTCCCAGAATCAGCCTCTCGCTGTGGGAGGGCGATTCCTGGAATCGGCCTCAGGGCGATTCCTGAAATCGGCCTCCCGCTGTGGGAGGGCGATTCCTGGAATCGACCTCCCGCTGCGGGAGGGCGATTCTCGAAATCAGCCTCCCGCCTAGCAGCTGGCCTCCGCCGTCACCTGGGCGGGAGGCCGATTGACAGCGCCACCATGATCAAAAAATTCTTTTTTTAATTTTAATTTTTATTTTTAATAACTTTTTTTTAATTTGATTTTTTTTAATTCAAAAAATTTAAAATTATTTTTTTTAATTTTACTTTTATATTTGAAATTTAATTAGTTTTAATTTAATTTGTTTTTTTTTTTTTTTTTTTTTTTTTTTTTTTTTTTTTTTTTTTTTTTAATTATTTTTTTTTTTTCTAAATTTTGTTAATAATTTTTATTAAATTTTGTATTTTTTTTTATTTAATTGATTTTTTTTTTCATATATATTTTTTTTATAATTAAATTTTATGTTTAGTTTTTTCATTTAATTTTTTAAAATTTAGTAAATTTGTATTTATTTATTTATTTGAATTTAATATTTTTTTTAAATTTTTTATTTTTTTATTATTATTTTTTTAATTACATAAAATTTTTATATATATTTTTTAATTTCAATTACAATTGTGTAGTTAAAATTAGATTTTTTTAAGGTTAAACTTAATATTTTCAAATTAATTTGTTTTTTATTTTATTTTTTATTTAGTATATTTTATTTAATATATTTTTTTCAATTTTAATTGATTTTTAAAGTTTTTAACTTTTTATTTTAATAATGTTTTTTTTTTCTTTATATTTAAAATTTAATTTTTATTTCAAAATTTATTTGTTTATTCGTTTATTTATTAAAATTTAATATATTTTTTTTAATTTAATTTGTTATTTTAATATTAACATTTTTTTTTAATTTAATAAAATTTAATATATATATTTTTAATTTAAGTTCATATATATATACTTTATTTTTTATAATTTAAATTTGATATATTTTTTGAAATCTATTTTTTTTTTAATATATATTTCTTTAAATTTAATATTTTTATTGTATATTTTTTTCATTTTTTATTTTTAATTAATTTTTCATTTTTTTACTTTTAATTTCAATAATGTTTTTTTTTTTAAATTTTTATTTTATAATTTTAAATTTATTAAAATTTAATATATTTCTTTAAATTTAATTTTTTATTTTAAAATTTAATTTTTTATTTTTTATAGTTTAATAAACATTTTCTTTTTCTTTTTTTAATTTAATTTCTATATTTTATTTTTTATAATTTCTTTCTTTTTTTAACTTGTTTTTCTTTTTAATTTAATATTTTTATTTTGTTTTTATTTTTATTTTTTTAATTTCTATATATTTTGAAATTTTAATCTTTAATTTTTTTTTTTAATTTTTAATTTTTAATTTTTTTCTTAAATTTTAGGTTTTTATTAATGTTTGAATTAAAAATTTTATTTTGTTTTTATTTTTATTTTTTTATTCCTATATATTTTTAAATTTTAAGCTTTAAATTGTTTTTATTTTTTAAATTTTTTTTTTTTCTTAAATTTTATGTTTTTTTTAATGTTTGAATTTTAAAAATTAAAAAATGTTATTTCTATTTTTAAAATGTCAAAAATATGACAATTTTTTTTTTTGGTTATTCCAAATATTAACCGGTTTTGTTTTGAGGGTGTTTTTTCAATCCATTTTTCAAGAATTTTTTTTTTTTTAGCATAATTTAAAAAAATGTCGAAATTTGACCCTAAAAAAAAAAACAGTGCGTTCAGGAAGACACACTTTTCATTTTTGGGTTGTTTTTTCATGTTTTTTGAGTTTTTTTGGGCTAGAGTTCTCGTTTTGAGGTCAAAGTTACCCATTTCCACCCAGAATAATGGTTATGCGCTTCGCCAACTTGTAATATTTGGCCTGACTAATAGGAGAAGAAAAGTGGATCTTGGAAGTGACTTCAACATGATTAGGTCTATGGCTAAAAAAAGGGGTGGTGTTAGAAGGCTATATGAAGAAGCTACTCAAGTCAATTCCTTCATAGAGAATCACAAGTTGGTGGATATCCCAACCCTAAATGCCTCCCACACCTGGAATAATAGAAGGGGAGGGGCAAATCAAGTGCCCTACAGATTGGGTCACTTATTCGTTTCAGAATCCCTATATTTGGAAACTATGGGTGTTGAAGAAATTATTTTTCCTAGCTACGACTCCGACCACTCGCCTATCATACTCTTGCTCAAGTGGTCCAACACTCCCCCAACAAAACTTTCAAGTTTGAATAATTCTAGCTTCGACATTTGAAATTCACTTCCAATATGGAAAAATGGTGGTTGGAATCATCAGGCATGCAAGGAGGACTAATGTTTCGCTTTCAACAAAGGCTGAAATTAATCAAGAAAAAATTGAAATCTTGCAACATTAAAGACTTTGGGAACATTCAAGAAGAAAAAAGAAATATTGAGAAAAACATGGAATACGTGTATCAAAGAATGATATCAAAGGGAGGAACATAGGAGCTTCAAAATAAGGAAAAGGATTTAACACGTCAACATGAGGAAAGGCTACAACAGAAGGAAATTATGTATAAGCAAAAATCAAGAGTAAAATGGGTGCAAGAAGGTGATAAAAAGCAAAATCCTTCCATAGATCTATGAAATAAGATAGGCAGCAGAATAAGATCCATTTAATTCAAGATGAGACTCATAAAATAGTGGAAGAGAAGGATGAAATCTCAGCAGCAATGCATAATCACTTCCGAACTCTACTTACAGAAACAATAAATGATCAAAGGGCAGTTATTAATCAAATTATTCAAAACATCCACAAAAATTTTTCAAAAGAGAAGAACACACTCCTATATTGCAAATTGTCCTTTAGGAAAGTATAAGACATTCTTATAAGCCTGCCAAAAAACAAGGCACCAGGCCCAGATGGTCTAACAGTTGAATTTTATCAGGCCCCTTGGAAATTCTTGGGATATGATGTATGGAAAGTGGTGGAAAACTCATTGTATACTTCTTCTCTCCTTTCAGAATTCGACGCCATCTTCATCTCTCTTATGCTTAAATGTCAGAAAGCAGCCTCTACAACATATTATAGACCGATATATATGTGCAATGTAATTTATAAAATCATTTCAAAAACTATTGCAAATAGGTTAAAGTTGGTCGTGCCTCCCATCATATCCCCTGAGCATACTAGATATGTGTAGGGGCATCAAATCTTAGACAAATTAATTATGGTCCAAGAGAATCTTCATACTCTAAATGCAATGAAAAAACTAGGTATATTAATTAAACTTGACATGTCGAAATCCTTCGACAAAATCAACTGGTAATTTATCTATCATATTCTCTCTTCTTATGGA
This sequence comes from Pinus albicaulis, assembly GCA_034641835.2. NCBI lineage: Eukaryota > Viridiplantae > Streptophyta > Pinopsida > Pinales > Pinaceae > Pinus > Pinus albicaulis. The sequence goes on along the minus strand of CM076575.1, from coordinate 1,020,047,569 downwards.
TTTAATGAGGTTTGGATCCAAAGTGGCATGTCTCTTATAACCAAGGTCTTCTTCTATTTCCTTATAAATGGGGACCCCTTCCCCACTTTCTCACCCACTAGAGGTATTCGACAAGGATATCTTATCTCTCCTTACATCTTCCTTTTAGTTGTAGAAGGGTTGGGTTGGTAACTAAATCAATCCTTAGCCTTTGGTAATATTTGTGGTCTCCCTCTGGGTTCGGAAGCAGTATGATCTACTCATCAACAATTTGTGGATGGAATAATGCTAATCGGAAGGCCCTCACTTCAATAAGTGCAATAGTTCAAAAATATTTTAGAGCTCTTCTCTTTTTCCCATAACATGGCTATCATTGGAACTAAATCCAAAATTTTCTTTTTCAATAACCTAGTGGTAGTGCATGCCCATTGACTAGGTGAAAACATCATGGAATTACTTGAATAACTTAGTGTAAGCCTCAATTTATTATGGGGTGCAATGTGCTCCCAAGACAATGTTTTTTTCTATCCATGGTTTATCGGAAATGTTAATCTTAATGGTAGGAGAGATATTGGCCATACTTCCTTCTTCAAAAGCATTGGGTGTAGTAATGGGATTTCTAAACCAATCAACCTCATCAGAGATGAAGTATTTGACTCCACAACATACTGGTCATGGGACTACTACGGAAAGAAGTACACACAGTGGTGCATATCATCCCAAGGAAACTGAGGGGTGGTCATCGCTTCCATAATGTCTTCATCAGAATGAAATATGGGGGGACTGGTAGGAGAAACAACACATGACGCGATGAGGGTACCTGATGCATTATCATGAGAGATATGGTTCACATATGCGTCACTACAGAGGGTAGACAAATATTTAGTAGATGAAACATCTACTGATGTTAATCCCAAGGTGATTACTGAAGGAGGTTTAGTTGAAACAAAAGGGAATGCCCTAGGGGGGTTTTCTGACAAGGATCTCATGGATGATGATAGATAGAGGATAGAGGCCAAAGGTTCCATCATCTCAACATTGGAGGGGGGGGGGGGGGTATCACAATGCATGAAGAAATGTCCTCTAGTTATGTAGAAGAAGAACTCACAAGTAGAGGAGTATAAGATCCACTACGAGTGTCCTTTATTTGGAAAAGATCCTCAAGGGTGTTGCAAAAGTCATCGAGACAGGGAAAAATGTGAGAATAGTGGCCATAAAGATCACAAAAAGCACAAGGGTGATTTGTGTGCAATGATTTGAGTTTCTTAGCTGAATCAAGTAAGGTAACATGGACCTACGGGATATCAGATCCAAGAAATGCCTCATTGACCACAGGTATGAGATGAGGAAGCTCAGGACAATTTTGGGTAGCATTCCAAAAAAAATCACACAAAGCACATGGAGGTGACTGCTTCGGAGGCTTAGGAAGAGCAAGAGTTGTTTGGGTAGCCTTATCCTTAGGTTCCTTCTTTCGGTCTTTGCCCCCTTCACCAGAAGCTTTCACAACAGGAGTATATTCCTGTTGAGGTGGTTGAGGCACTGAAGCAAAGGGAGGGGTCATAGCGACCGGTTGGACCGGGGTCAAAGAGGTATAAGGTTTGAGCTAACCAGGTGGGGTGTCGGTTGGGGGATCAATGTACCAAATTGGGATCCCCAGGGTCAAATTCGTAAGGCTCAACGTAGCCATAAAATGCACCGAAAAGAATCCAAAGGGGGGAGCTAGAAATGGTATCTGACCGGATGGGTAATGGCTTGGAAGAATGGATCCCAACTGGTTAAGGCTAGGGGGAACCATTCTTGGTTGAAATGGAGTGGAAGAGACACTAGTATAGGGATAAGGTCCTTGAAAAGAAGGTACTGAAGGCTCTGTCGAGTGACCACCAGTAGGCTATGGAGGCATAGGATGCTAGCTGGGTTAACCAGACTGATTGTGGCTAGTCTGAGACGATTAAATCATGAAAACATTCGATGATATGGGGTCAGCAATGAGAGGGGGGGGCCACGAAATTCACAAAGGAAGGTGGAATATTTAAAGAATCCAAGTGAAACACTGGTAAGAGGTGCAAATTATTTCTTATCAGCCACCGAAGATATGATAGACTCGGGGGAGGTCTGAGACTTTGGTTCGTAATATGTCAACTGATCAATGGTAACGATATTTCCATTGTGAGGAAATCAAATATTACGGTGAACCACATATGCGACAACAAACATCGCATAGGTATAGCTATGACCCAAGAGGATATTGTAATCCAAGGGGGTGTCAATGACTTCAATTTCAATACAAACAGTCTTTCCTGCAATAGCGACAGGATAATTTCGGTACATGCCAAGGGGCTGAGAAGGGTGACCATCCAAAGCATGCAAGGTGATGGTGGATGGGGCTAAGTCGGGCGATCTGAGTTTATTCCAAACATAGGTGGACATCATGCAGGTGGATGAACCCTCGTCAATGATACATCACGATACATGGGAGTTATGAATCTTGACTGGTATTTGGAAAGCGACAGATGAAGGTAAGGGGGGATGTTCTGGCTTGTCAACATCAAAGACGATCAAATGATCATCTGAAGGATCCACAATGCCTATAGAAGATAATATATCTTGATGTTGTGAAGGGAACGACTGGAGGACTTCTAGCATTGACATGGCAACAAGAGATTGTGCCAAGTCATCTACTATGTTGTAAGTGTGGGAAGATTTGGAAAAAGCACCATTTCGGCATAATGGCCCTTTGGGGATGTTGGGAATAAAATCTACCTATGGCTGAGGGAGATGTAAAGGAGCATTTGGTGTCAAAATGGATGCTATGGAAACTTTGGTTTAGGACTTGGTTGCAGACGAAGAAAGTAGCTTTCCATATTGGCGCGACCGAGTTTGAAGGTTGACATCAGCTGTATTAACCTCGTCAAAATTCATCATGATAATATGGTATTCAGGGGTACTAGACTATGAAGGTTGAGGGGTGGCCTGACCTTGAGAGGGTTGGGAAGCCACATATCCTTGCTGATGGAAAGGATTAGTGAAAACAATTAGTTGAACTGGCGTAGTATTTGGAGGAGCCAAAGCAGTGGCTTTTTTTCCTCTAGATGTTGCTTGTGCTTCCCACAAATAGCACATCTAGGGTAAAAGGGGACAATCATGAGTATAATCACCATGGAAACTACAACAAGAACAAGGCTTGTTCTTACAAAGAGGCATGTTCTGCTTGGGCTGATCACCCTATTGCTAGTTGTTAGTCTTAGGCCGGTTCCCTTGGGGTGCGTATGGTTGGTTATCTTGGAGCCCTTGATTTCTTTGTGTTTGTTGATTTTGGTTGCCTTTCCTCTTTTTCTTGGAATTAGGAGGATTAGTCGCACTCTGCTGTGCATACACTTGAATCTGAGGGGGAGGTGGCTACTGCAATGGAGGTTGAGAAGGCATGGGATGCTCAGGTGCGGATGTCATAGGGGTTGGAGAACCAGGCTATGGGTAAATATAGAAAGGAGGTTGAGCAACATTGGGGTAAACAAGTTGAGCAACAATAGGACCTAGAATTGGTTGATGCAATGGGGTAAATGTGCTTTGTCTTGTATACATGTTGTCGGGAGGGGGATAAGTGCAAGACAAGAGTGCCCCTTCTTATGGGAAACCATAACCCATTGGAGGATGAGTGTACAGATGTGAAAGATATTCAATGATACCGTCAATGGTGTGAGATGCCCATAGTGAATTAGCACCACCAAGTCTTGGAAGGTTTGGTAAAATGGTATAACATAACCAGATTGGGCGTAGATAAATTCATATTTCAATGCGATTTAGAGAGCTTCTTTCAATCCATATAGACACAGTCCTCAAAGGTGGGAGCTCGACATAAGCTCCAACTTCTATGCCATTCTTGGACATGGGCTAAAAGGTAGGTGGCAAAATTTTGACACAATGTGGTCAACAACTCGGTATTGGTATCATATCGGAGAGGTAGCTGGAAGTAGGAAATAAATGCTTTAGCAAGAGTCATAAAAGTGGAATGTGAGATAGAGGCCTGGTCAACATACCACTTTGCAATGTCTCTAGTGAGCATACACTAGAATAACTGAAGATGGGAGTCTTTAGTGATATAATTGGATGAATACCAAATGTGAAATGAGTAGATGTGATTAGTAGGGTCCTCTTAGTGTTTCCTTTGAACTTAGGGATGTCGGAAGGAATCTCAGTTGGCATAACATGCCAACCTGGATTATGGTATATAGGGTTGTTAATTAACTAGCTAAAATCAGGAAGGCTCAAACCTTCCATAAACGGTATCAAAGGAGTATCTAGAATGGTTCCGGTAGTGGTTCCACTAGTAGCAACTCTAGAATTAGGGTTGGGGCTACCACCAGCTTGAGGACCAACACTTACATTGGCGCTTGACATGGTGACGGAATGAGGTGGAGGAGAACTGGGTTCGGAATAAGAGGGAGGGCCCGATCGAATGGAATTAGAGTTAGTATGGGGACTCAACGGATGAATAACTCAAACTCTATGCTTTGGAGTAATTCTTCCTAACAGAAACTATGGATGAAGTCCTAGGGGTTTCAGGGATAAGCGCCTTGGCTGCGCAATGATGGAAAGACACATATACCTAAATAAGATGGAAGAGTAATAAACAAAGGCCCAGAGGGGCAGATAAATTAATTATGATGCTTATGTCTTGGCTTGGTGGTGTAAAATAAGCACTCTTCGCTTTAGGTGCGCATATGTGCAAGCCATGTGTTAATTTTAATCAAGCCTAGATGGTTATCTATAAAGAAAAAGAAAAAATGTTGAATAATTGTAAATAAAACTGAAACTACAGTAAAATAAATAGCTAAAGATGCATAAATTCAACCCAAAATAAGGGTTCCAAAACAATTGTTCTAAGAGGCGGGAGAAATTAACTCAAAATTCACAAGATGGAAAAAATATCTAAGGTCTAAGGGATAGGGATCTAATGACTCAGATCTACTAGAAAAGGTGCAAAAAACAACAAGAAACTAGAGGGAAAACTGCTGCAAAAATGGGAGGCGAAAGGTTAAAACCATAAGGGAAACAAGGGGGACACCAAGGGAGAGTCCAAAAAAAGCTCAAGAGGGGGCTTTGGATGGGATGATAACTAAACTAAAAGGATATGAAAGAATGATAGATCAGGCCCTCAAAAATGGTGAAAAGCGTTGCAAAATCTCAGATTACGTAATTAGCGAAACCCCTCCTAAAAAGGTGGAAGCTTACTGAAAACCCTAAGGGGATTGGTCCTACTTCAAGGAGACAAACTGATCATATGCAGGCCTAATATGGGCTGGGACAGAGGTCAAAAAACCCTGAAAAATGCTTGCGACAAACCCTGACAGTCATAGAAAAATCCCGCAAAAAGTTGCAACTCGCAGGTACTGAACTTTTAGTTGTTGAAATCGCAGTTTATGGCCCCATAGGTGCGACCTGACACTGAACTTGCAGGTTCTAGGCTAAAAAGTGTGATCTGTAGTTCTGGGATCCTTGGGTGGTAGGTTGCGGAAAAATTTTCCGTCTCTAGCGCGACTGATATCTGTTACCTGTGGAATACACCCAGAAACACTTGGAAGTTAGAATTTTTACTGTTTTAGGGCATAAAAGGTATAAAACAACATTAAGAGACTAAAAATAGCTAAAGGAAAATCCTAGTTAATGAAGCATTTGGTCACACAAGAATATGAATAAAACCCAGTGGAGTCGCCAATTGTTAGAATGATTTCTTAACGCAAGTGTACGAAAAGAGACCACTTTAGCTACACATGACAAAAAACCCTAAAAAAAAATATGGTTGTACAACTTCTTCAGATATGTAACAGATAGTAAAAAAAAATGAAACAAAAACCCATATATATGCAGTAAAAGTAGATAAACAGTAAAAAGAAATAAGAGTTTCTCTAAATATCTAATCGACAGGACAAGATATTTAAAGAATTTTATATGTATTAACACCTGGGAAGGGAAAAAATAATGATGTTACCATTCCCCCTCAATGGTATGGGTTCTTAGCTATCCTCAATGCTTCAAATCCAAAATTTTTTCTCTCTCAATGGTGTAGAAAACCCAAAACGTGTTGAACTCTATGGGAGCTCAAGAAGCAAAATAAATTTGATCAAAGTGTGACAATGACAAAGGATCAAAGTCTGATCATGATAAAAGGATTCAAGGTAAATAATGAATGGAAAACACTCCTATTTATAAAAAAATATTGAGTTATCCTTGATAATGGTGCATAATAAAATATTATTAACCAAGTTCTAGATCTAACTACTTGGAATATTTTATTATATTTTGTTGGAGAGAAAAGGAATTAAAATTGGTTAAATCCCTTTGCTTAGAAATAATAAACAAATAAATGATTTATTTATCATTTCAAGGATGGGGTTAAGGAATAATTTAACAAATAATGTTTTATTTTATTATTCCTAAATGATTTAGTCAAATTTAACCAGGAATATTAATGAAATAGTGATTTAATTAATTATTCCTAGAGAATAATAAGATAAATAATGATTTATCCAATTATTTCTCATTAATTGGGTTAAATATGACCAGAAATTTGATTTAAACAATGGTTTAATTAATTAGTCCTAGAGGAAAACCAAATAAATAAGAATTTATTTAATTATTCCTCATGGGGTTTCCTGTTTGAACCAGAAATAACTTAATAAAATATGGTTTATTAAATTATTTCTTAGAGTGAAAGAAAATTTCCTATGGTAAAATTGGTCTTACATGGTGTACTTCGATCCATATAATTGTAAATGGTTAGATGACCGAAAATTCATGTAACAATAGGCCTTAATGTTATTAAAATAGGAAATGAGGCTTGTAGCCCTATACCATTCAAACCGAATCTAGCTACAAGGAAAATTAATAGCTCGACATATTGTGATTGATCGAAATAGAATTTTAGCCCTTCCATAAATAAGAGAAATTGGTAACTACCAAACCATTAACAAAAATTTTGAAGGAAAAAATCCAGAATTTGAGGACATGCCTTACAATGTTTTTGGAATTGGAATGTAAGGAAGAATTTGCAAACATTTGAGAGGGGCAGTTTCCTTGAGCAACAAACTCTTGCCACTGTGAGTCCTCCAATTTGTGATGCGCTAAAGCTGGTATGAACCTCCAAATTCCATCTTTGAATGTATATGTTTTGGGTGCATTAGGAGATTGAGGGTAAGGAATGAAGAGGAAAGGAATGCTACCTCTAGAAGGCACTCAAAGATATAAGTGATAAAAACAAATGAATATTGAAACACCTATAGAGACCACAAGCCACCAAACATAAAACCATAACCCAAAATTGATTTTTCTATTACAAACACCCTTTGAATGAAGCTACTTAATCTACCACTCTCAAGGTGTTTGGATGGCTTGTCTGCATTGAATACTTAACATTTTTTATTGTGCACATTAATATCCACTTTAATTTTAATTTAGGGGATCATTCTAAAGTCCATCACCCTACCTTTAAATAGTGTTTTAGGTTTTGGTGAACGAAGCTAATTGAAATGTCATTCCTTAGGTGTTTGGCTAATTGTTTGCATTGAGGACTTCATATTGATTATTGTGAAAATTCATATCCACTATATTTTGAATTTAGGGGATCAGTCTAAAGTCCATCACCTCACATTTTAATAATGTTCCAAGGAAAAATTTCATAAGATAACATAACCCAATGATTTGCCTCCTCATTCATTTCTCACTTGAAAGAATCAGATTCATTCAAAAAGAGAGAAAATGTTTCTTGATTCTGGAAAGGAGAGTCTTTTATCTATAATTTTATTTATTCAATTAGTCTATTTTTTCTTTTATTACTATATTATTCAAAATATTTTGAAGACCCCGTGCATAATAGGTGTTTTAAATTAGACGTTTTGGATTTTTTGGTTGGAATATGATGAAAAATGTGTTGTTAAAATCTTGTTTTGTGTTGTTTAAACTGGGTTTTCGACTACATATATGGATTCAACATCGTGAAAAACCCTTCCGGCACTTGGATTGTGGAAATTTCACAACTCAAAGTTGTGATTCCAGGAAATCCCTAACATATTCTTGACAAATGAGACTAGAAAGTAGGCTAGAGAAACCTCCAAAATGTCTAACAGGTAGACTACGACTGCATAATAGGCTATATTATTTTCTTTGGGACAGTGAAGAATTGTTGTATTAAGCTTTCAAAATCGTCCATAATTTTTTTTTTTTTTGTTATTTTAATAAGAGAAGTTTGCTCAACAACAAATAGGGGAGTCTCACTTTCTATTCAACATAGAGAGAGAGAAAGAAAGGTTAGAGAAAAAGGAAAGTTTTTAAAGAAAACTACTTTCTATACCCTACCTTGGAAATAAGGTAAGTAAGGCTAAGAAGACTAAGGCTATTTATTTACCCTACCCATTTCCTGGGCTACTACATAGATTAAGACTCCATCTAAAATCTGATCTGTATTTTGATTCCTGGTAGGTAATAGTACCAGCTGAACTATTATGGCGAGAAAGAGTCTCATTTAGAGAGAGAAGAAGAGAAAATCACTAGAATGGAAATATCATTTAATTCGTCAATAGCCCCCAGGTTCCTACATCAATGAAATTGATCCCTCCAACCTCCCGTCACAAAGTACGTATGTCCCATGATACTAGCGGAAGGCATTTCTTCCCTCTTGTCTTCCCCCACAATTATGTGATTCTTTAATAGGAATTATATTTTGTAACAATTGAAGAAATTGTGTATTACAAAATAAATTTTATTTAATCACAAATTAATGCTTTGCTTATCCTCATTATCTTTCTGTATTCATTTCCTCTTTTATTTTTTATGTACTAGGTTGTCTGTGTGGTAATTTCGATAGGTGAAATAGGTTTCATAAAAAAAAAATATTGTAGATAAAACAAAAGATGCCAATGTAACATATAATAAAAGATGTTAATGAAACAACTAATGTCCAGATATGGAATACTTTGTCTATCTAAAGTCACGGTCCCCAGTTATTCAATCTCGTAGCCTTAGCTTCTGTAGTCTAATAAACTTTTGAATTTTGTGGTTTTGGTATTTTAATTTATGTTTGTGTGACCTAGAAATTATTTGGTTATGCGATAGCATTATATGCACGATTATCTATTTTTCATTTTTTAATTCAATTTTATTCTTCAGAGGAAAACATGACCTGATCTTATGGGGCATTTCTTTTAGAAAAGAAGGAAATTGTTTTTATGGATGGTAAAGATAGAAATAAGCCACAATCTCCCTTCAAACACTTAAGCGAAGAATAGGTTTGTTGGTACTTGGCAGGGCCATTCAACAATCTGACTGTAGGATACATCGAAAATATTCAATATAGTAAATATCCACATCATAGAAACCCCATCCAAGGGAAGAACATGCCCACCAAAATTTGGAAAGCATGATATATTGGATGCATGATTTCGTTAAATCCTTATAATATAGGGGTGTTGAAAATTTTGACATGACGTTATGTCAAAGTGTACATGTTTTATGATAACAGGCACTTTTTTTTTTAACAAGATGGGTATTGTTTTTCTATTAAAATTCAAAGTCGCTGGATTCCCGTCCAACAAAAAAATATTACAAGTCTAACTAGTCTTTCAGTTATAGAACTTATTACAAAAATGATGTCCACTGTTTCATCAGAAGTGCATTTACTAGAAACACCATGAGTTCTAAACTTCCTAGATATACTGTAGACTTTATGGAATATGCCTAAAAACAAAATTTCAAAAAACTACATCAAAAGAAACTATCAGAAATGGTTATAACCCGATAATTCTAGACAAATCCCTTGTGCTTTGAATGTGCATTGCTGATGATGGTTGCTGGGATTGCAGATGCTCAGGTCCATTCTATTCTAGGTACGCGAGTCGATTGTTTCCAATAGGTTCTTAGTCTTCTTGCCTTTGTAATATTGGTCCACCTACTGACCAAGACTGCGAAGCTCACTTATTAGCTAGGTCATCCACTTTTCCTGCTCTGCGATCCTAATCTCCTGCAGAATCATCCTTTTTGCGATGGATTTGTCTTTGTACCTGATATTGAATAACAATTTTTTCAAGTTGATGTGCAGGTGAGTCAATTGAGCCTCCTCCTAAATACAAATCTCTTCCACTGATGGGCTTGAGTCTGAGGGGGAGTACACATTACACTTCAAAGGGTCCACTTCCTTCGAATTGTTGTGGTGATGGATTCCAAGATTGCCTGCACTCAAGTCTCCTATCACAATGTTAACGTTCACATTCTTGGGTTCCTAAGAATTGAGCATAGAACTTTTTCTAACTTCTCTCCTGAGAGGCTCACAAAGACAGTTCTCGACCTAAAGCCTCCCACTCCAAAATGCGGCTCTTCCCATATCACCTCTCTGGACATTGGAGGAATGGTTCTAATGGAGGGAGAAGCCATATGTTGTCTTATTTCGAAGGGCCAACGTGCCATAAATTCTCGAAATGACTCGATCGTACTTTCTACTAAGAAAATTAATTGCTATGCGATCCAATTCACCCTCACATGCTCATGATTGAAACCAATTCCTTGCATTGACGGTCATTGTATCCATGGTGCATTCATATCCACCCTCCACTAGATTTATATGACCAGCCTTATCGTCATCCTCATAGTGGGTGATTACATGAGGGGTGAGCCACCTCCACCATGTGTCATGCTGAGTCGACATATCATGAGTGGCGGCAGTTGAATTGTAGCTCTGATATGTGCCTTGGGTGTTCAAGAGCTCCTGAGTCTTATGAATATTTCCCTTGCTCCAATTGGGATAGATTTCCATTGTCACTAGGGAAGGATGTGGATCTTAATTTCTCCTCCTTTTGGTCTAGTAGTGGAACTTATATTTTTTATTTGTGGTGTTGAGGTGAATCCACCTCTATTCCCCATTCGTTAGATCTTTCAAAACTCCTTTCTTTCACCTACGATGGGAGAGGACTTCCGAGAGTAGCTGAAGAGATTTGTTTCGTATTTTGTGGGATGTGGGGAGATTTTTATGGAAAATTTCTTTGTTTTTGGAGAGCTAGGTTGCCAACATAATAACTTGGGGAGGGCAGTCCAGTATTGCCTCATAAGCATTTTAGACCAAAGGGAGCTCGGGCAGGAGTGTTTCCAGAAATGGAACCTACCAATAAAGGAGTGGGAGAGGTTTTTGATCCGTATTAGTTTAGAGTAGGTAGATTTCCACATCAACTTGGTATAGTCACAATGGAAGAATAAATTTTCTATGGTCTCTTCTTCCACTTGGCATAAAGTGCATCTGGACAACCCAACTATGCCCCTTTTTTGAAGATTCTTTGCTGTAAGGATTTTTTTGTGGGCTACTTGCCAACAATTTTTTTATCTTGGGGAGACTGTCCATATTCCAGATGGCTTTCCATAACCGAGAATCTTGTTGCACCGGGGGTTCCAGTCTAAGATGGTGATAACTTTTTTTGACCCTATATTTTTTTTTAGTGTAAATCCATCTCCTAGAGTCCTTATTATTACGATGCAGAGGAACATGTCCTTGGAGGAGGGAGAGGAGTATATTTTGTTGGTCAAATACATGGTGAGGAAGGTTCCTATTAGCCAGAGACCAACCCTTCCATCTTCCGTCTTCATGCCAGTTAGATATATTGAAGAGAGTGTTGAGATGGTTTGTGTTATACCAATGACAAAGAGCTTGGAGGTCTTCCTTGAACTTGAGTGGTCCTTCTTCATTGAGGTCATCTTCCAAGATTTCTATATCTCTTCCATTTCCAACCTGCAAATAAATATGGCAGAGAATAAGCGCGGCAGATTCTCTGTAGAGGTGCCATATAGGCGAGCCTTTAGATGGCCATTGTATTGAGTCCTATCTATTGGGGTAACTTTTGGCCAAATACTTCTTAATTATAGCCGACTGCTAGCAGCTTGAAGGATTGAAGAAGAGCTTCCATACTAATTTGGCCCCAGGGCTTTGTTGAAAAAAAATGGATCTCTGATGTCTAATCCTTGTGAGAGTTTGAAGGCTTGGACTGTTTGCCAATTCACCATATGAAATTTTTGTTCATTACCTTTTCCTCCTTGCCAGAGAAATTTACGTATCAATCTTCTGAGCTAATTTTCCACTCTAGTCGGGGTTAGAAGAGTTGAACATTGATATAAAAGGAGAGCCAAGAGCACCAATTTGATGAAGACCATTCGACCTACCGTGTTCAGCCACCTAGTTCCCCAGTTTTCAAATTTCTTTTTTATCTTGTTAAAGAATATTTCCCATGCTAATATGGGGGTTTTGTCTTTAGCAATAGGCATCTCTATATAAGTAAAATTTTTCCTATTTATACCGATTAGGAAAGCCAGGATTTCAACAATGGTTGCCATTGTGTCCTCGAAGTAGTTCTAGCCATAGATCTAACTCTTATGGTTAATCACCTCTCCTCCTAAAGCCTCTAAGTATTTGTCTAGAATTATCTTGAATATTCTAGCTATAATCCTTGAGACTCCTCCCAGTAGGATGATGTCGTCACCAAACTAAGAATGATTGGTAGGTTTCACTCCACTAGCAATGAGGATGCCTCCTAGATTTCCATTGTTGAGTTCCTCCGAAAGGGACCAACTCAGAGCATTTTTCATAATAATGTAAATAAGTGGAGAAAGGGGACATCCTTGTCGTGGCCCTCGAGAAGCTTTAAAGAACCCAATGGAGCATCCGTTTAACAGAGGGGAGATTCAAGGCTGACCGATACAAACATTGACAATTTTGATGAATTTCGGGCTGAACACAAATTTCTCCATGATCTCAAATAGGAATTTGTGTCTCACCCTATCAAAGGCATTGACCATGTCCAATTTAATGGCCATTCTGCTGTTCCTTGAATTTTCGAATGTGTAGATTTTGTTGGCTCAAGGGGTCTTGACCCAGGTTCGGAGGTTAAGGTTTGCCAACATACCCCTATACTATTAGCCCTTTTGGCAGTGACCTATTTGTGCAGGCGAAAGTCTCACCCGAAGCAGTATGGGAGGGTGTTGGAACTAGGTTTCCACACCCCGAGAGAGAGTAGGTAAACCAAGCAGATCCACGTTCACAACCTATTAGGTTTGCACTAGACAGATCTATTCACAGGGTAGTTAATAGTATAATTGAAATATATAGAGCTATGATCATGTATAGATCTAGTTAATAACTCCGCATCCACATGCACATCAGTAGGTTTCATCACACATTATCATAACATGTCATCAACAGATTACAGTTATACCATAACATAGATAGATTTGCAACATAAACAGATAACCAACAATATTCGTAACAGACCCAATAGTTCGCATCAACAATAATACATTAGATAAGATAAAAGAGAAATATTTCAACCATATCCGCATAAATTCGCATCCAAAAACCCAATACAATCTGACACAGCCTGCGCACATAGCCAGCAGAGTCCGCACACAACAGGACTGAGGATCTTCGAGCACATAGCCAGCAGGATTCCTTACCCTAACGACCCAACAATAGATCTAATAATTCGCACTTAGAATCCAACTTAATTCTTGCCTACCTTAAGACTCAAAAATTTCATCTATTTATATTGATTTAGCCTACGCTTCCAATGGTTCGCAAACCGTGCTTTGCAAAATCTTGGTCTACCGTTGACCCATTGCAATGCATTTAGGGCTTTGAACCACCCCAAAATCCTTACATTAGAATAAATAATACCAAAAATATACAAAATTATACAAAATTCACAACTTTTAGAAGACCTTGTTCCAACAGTCCCCCAACACAATCTTGTGACTCGTCCGGAGTCACCGCGATGGTGGGGTCTCCACCTGCGCCTACAACAGCCTGATCGCCTCAACTAGTGGGGGTAGCACTCCTTCACTCTTAGAAACAACATTCTGAGCAATATCCACCAATTTTTTTGAATTTTTTCCCTTCGTTACAGCTGTGACGCTCTCTAGAGTCTGGTTCAATTGTTTGACAGTGACATCAATATCCTGGGAGGGCTTGAGTGCCTCATCAGCCCATGGCTTAAGGCGATCACTGAGAGTCTTCTTCTTCTAGCAGAGTTCATCGATATCATCCCGAAGGGGATGGCTAGTTTTCAGTCACGCCAATCATTGAGCAAGAATCAGAGTAGGCATCGTGGCTTCTAGCTACTTGAACACTTCTTCCTTCTGTCGCAGGTCCTAGTTGAATTCATGCAAGATCGGGTCACGCTGTACCTTGGTATATAACTGCATGGTTGTATCCAGCAATTGGGTACCCTAAGAAATCTATCCTGTAATCACATTTGTAGGTATGGTAACCAGCGAAGTTCGTTGCACCCATACCGTCGGCAGTGTTTTTGGCTGCAACTTGGCCTGCAAGTCTGCGATCTATTGTTCCATCTGCGTTTTGACCACCTGAATCTCCGTCCTGGAGGCCTTTAATGTTGTGAACAATCCCTCAATCTTGGCCTGGGGGGTGGTCGTGGCCGAGATTTATTTTATAACATTCGTGCATATTCTACTAATTAAGTGTTCCAGCTCTATTTTTTGCGCGGCAGCGAAGGTACATGCGGCCTGTACTTGGGAAACTTTAGCGTTATTTTCCTCGATTTTCTACTCAGAAACGCTGAGCTACTGGTGCACTCAATGATCCCTGTGCTGTATTTATTTGAACAAGGAGGTGTGGATAACCTACAATGCTTCATGTGGAAACTTGGCTAGATCTAGTTGTACCTCTGCACACGCCTGGACCTTCACTCCTAAGTCAGGTGGACCTATCGCGAGGGTTTTGCATGGAAAGGAACATAGGCGACTTTCTACTATAATAAGTGATGCATTTCTATTTGTTGGGGCCATTCATACCTGAACCATACTGGTTTATAGCATGTCTGTCTTCAACTTCAGAGCTTGGAGTTTAGCCTGAAGTGTGTTGACCGCGGCTCTCAGATGCTCTTCTAGAGCCAGCCATTTTTCTTCGGTGGCCAAGGTAAATGCATATGCAATTTTCTTGAGGTCCCCTTTAGTTAGTGTAACTGCTTCGTCACGTTCAGGTTGTTGGGAGCACATCTTCTTTCATGGCCCTTTAGCAGGGTCACCCATCTGTTTTGTTCCTCGAGGGGAGTTAGCACCTCCCACCTCCTATCCTTCGGTATCGAGATCCTACTGCGCATCCTTCTACACTGTGGTGTCTGTGCCTTTCCCTATACTCTTACCGGGCTGTGAACCTTTCTGTGACGCGGCTTCGGTGCCCTTCCCCGTGATTTTTCTTGGTCCTTCAGTTTATTTGATGATGGCAGGTGGGGTGACTTTTGCAGTGCTTTATCCTTCAGTGCCCTTTGCACCTGTTTTGAAGCCAAGCTTCTAGTGAGGAGACCACTGTGCAACTAACCAATCAATCTCTTCATCAACAGCCATGTAGGGGGGCAAAAACCACGCAGAATCCTTACGGCCTCGAATTTGGACATTATGCATAGTCACCTAGAAAGCAGCAATACTTTTATATTTATCATAAATGGCTGGAGACTAACGTGGTCGAGAGTTAATAGTTGCTGTGAGCCCACTCTGAAACAATACCCAGAACAATTGGTTGTCCTTGATGCGCTGCACATCCTTAGAGTTCAACAAGTTCATATAATGAGCCCCTTCGCACATGTCTTGGGTGAGCTTAGCGAGGACTGATTCCTGAGGTGCTTCCTAGGTGACCAACGCAATGAGAAGTAACAACTAGGAATAACAAAAGGCTCATCCCTACTCCTGGGATTCTCAGACATTGGCCAAAAACTCATCGCACAAGTATTGGGCCCAATTGAAGCAGGCCCCTTTCCCGCATTTTCCTACTAACTGAATTACATATGCAGGGACGGTGGCGACCTGGAATTTTCGCATCACCTTGCATGCCAACAACATGGCACCCAACTGCATACTAGGGTCACTAATGTATTTGATTATGAAGCCTTGAGTGTTCTGCTCCACATGGTAGGTTTTGCACACGTATTCAACAGTCTCCCTCTCATACTTCTTGCCAACGCGCTCCAGAGGGTTTGGTACTTTCATTGGAAGACCAGTAATTAAATGAATGAGCATAACATCGATGGGGATTTGATCCTGGATCCACAGGCATCCATCATGGACCAGGGAAAGCAACTGTCATGCCAGACGGTCTGTGATATTGTAGTGGCTGAATTGTGGCATCCTTAGTAAGTTCAAGAGCCCGGACCCAGCCAATCTGTGCACCCAACACATGGGGAAAATATTTATCCCATCATCTTCCTAAATTATGTCAAGGTATAATTCGGGTGCCAACTCAGGGAAGGCCTCTATGTTGGCCAAGTCATGATCATCAAATTTTACTTCATGGATCCTTTCAAAGGGTTCGCCAATGATGGGGACCTTGCTCAGGGTTAGTGGCATCTGCAGGTAGGTGCGAAGGCAATAAAAAATCTTCAATGTGCGTGTGGAGGGCCTGTGGGGCCACACAAAGGGTGGCAGCCAATTAATTGGTTCGACTACCTGGGCCTCTTCCTGAGCAGACCGAGGTCGCTTTGCTGGGTTGGGCGATCATGCCTGGGGTGTTCCCCGTGGGGACTTTACATTTCGTGGAGAAGTACGGGGCTTCACCCCGACCCATTACGCGGGTTTTCTTGACCTCTGTTCTTTTTCTTTCCCCTTCTTCTTTTCTTGACTTTGTGTATATATGACTTCCTCAGCTTCTGGCTCGATTTCTACAACTTCCTTGAATTATTGTTCCACGGAGGTCACCGATTATAAGGCTTCCGTGAGTAGTCGTCATCTTGGCGCGGAAGATGAACTCTGGGTTGCTACTTTTATAGGGTGTAGGATGCTCAGAAATGAGAGGGATTCACTGGGCACAAAAACTCTTATAGCACAAATTTATCAAGGACAAACGCGCCAAGTACAAACTATTTAGGCGATACCGAACCCTTGTTTGATCTATCCCCTTGATTTTATAGCCTTTTTGATCGAACAACGGTTGTGAAACCTTATCTGGAACTTACCATCAAGTAAACAATAAAAAAATTTCCAAAATCGCTTCATTAAATGCTGGCCGCCCGCTCCCTTCAACGGTAAATTTTTCTTTTTACCTGGTTTTACTGTTCAAATGGCTAGTTTTCACACCTCTTTTGCACCCAGCGCACCCCTATGATCCCAAAAAACCTCCTATATGACTAGCGCACCTTTGCATGGCCAACGCACCTGCTGCATTCCAAAAATTTTCCTGCACCTCGTGCACGTCCTTCCGGGCATTGAATTCGGTGGCCACGCCCTGCGCATATTATGGTACCTTCCATTCTTACCTTCCTTGGTAGGCGTAGCCCACTTTATATAGCTACTCTGACCATATATTCATTTGATACGATACGATTTGAGCCAGATACCATTGACATAGCCAGGTAGCATATCGCCACGCAGGTGGCTAACCGACCAACTCCACCATCCGTGATTTCTTTAATTTCATATGGCCCCAGCCAATGCTGTCGAAACTTCCTTGGGTGTTTCACAAACTGGCTATCATACAGTAGCACTAATTCACCCTCTGCAAAGGTCTTTTTTCAAATACGTCAATCATGCCATGCCTTATCCCGAGCCTTTTGAACCTACTGATGGAAATTAAGAATGAAATGGTCTTCCTCCAAAGCCACAAGTTGCGCTAAACACTCTTCCATGATGTCAGGCTCCACCATATTTGTGAAGGCTGCGATGCGCAGGCTAGGAACAATATATTCCATGGGAATAATGGCCTCCTTGCCATAGACTGTCCTGAACGGTGTTTTCTTAGTCAATTTCTTGCAGGTGGTGCAGTAGGCCCAAAGAACAGACGAGATGTGCATGTCCTAGTCGTCACGATCGGCATTATAGACCTTAGTTAGTGCATGCTCCAAGACTTTATTAAACGCTTCAACCACTCCATTTTCTTGAAGATGATACAGAGTGATTTTCACATGATGGATCCAGAATTCTTCTATCAAAACCTGTATTTCCTCGTTAACAAAGTGCGTACCTCTATCTCTCATTAGGATTTTCAGACATCCAAATCTGGTTAGAATCTGCTCAAAGATGAATTGCGTATCTGTATCGACAGTGCAATCCTTCACTACTTTTGCTTCAGCCTACCTGGTTACATAATCACTGGTAGTTATAATGTAACACACACCTGTCTTCTTTCTGGGTGGGTTGATAGGTCCCACAAAATCAATGGCCCATTTTTCAAATGATTATAGGGCCATTTGTAGTTGAAGGGGAATTTCATCTCTACGTGATGGCCTTCCTGTTCGTTGGCATGTATTGCAGGCTTTACTATAGTCATGAGAGTCAGTATCTAGGGTAGGCTAGCATAGCCCAGCTCTTAAGTTCTTTTACGTTGTTTTTTTCCCTGCATAGTGACCTCCTGCTACCTCATCGTGGGCTTTTTCCAAGATGGCATGCCATTCATGCTCCAGGACGTACCTGCGTAGCACTTCATCAGCCCCCATCTTGTATAGATTGCCTGCGATGATGGTAAAATCGACAGTGCGGATTACCAGCTCTTTCTTCTGTTGTACCGAATACTTTGTTGGTGCCATGCCTGCAGTCAGGAACTGAATGATGTCAGCGGAGTGCGCATCAACTACCTTAATAGAAAACAACTGTGCGTCGGGAAATTCATATTCCAGGTTGGTCAGTTCCTCACCACTCTCAATGCAGGACAAGTGATCTAGCACAACATTCAACTTCCCTGGCTTGACAATGCTCTCAAAGTTGTATTCAGAACCATAAAAGCCATCAGCAGTTCCCATTAGCGTAGGCTTATTCACCAGGTACTTCAAAGTGGAATGGTCTGTAAACTTTTGAAGTGTCCTCCTAACATATAGTGTCGATACTTTTGTAATGCATAGACCATAGCCAATCCCTCCCGCTCCATGGTGGAATAGTTCCGCTCTGCACTAGAGAGTTTCCGACTAGCAAATGCAACCGGGTGATCAATGTCACCATCACCGGGTTGTGTAAGGACCGCTCCCAGGGAGATTCCTGAGGCATCGACATGAACATGGAATACCTTCCTCCAATCAGGAAAAATGAGGATAGGTGCAGAGACCATCTTCTCCTTGAGTAGCTCGAAGCTTTTCTGACACTTGTCATCCCAAAAAAATGAAAAAGCAGCTTTTCCATAGGCGTTGTAATCAACGTGTACCCCTGAATGAACTTTCTATAGTAGCCTATGTGTCCAAGGATCGAACATATTTGTTTCTCAGTTGTAGGTACTACCAGATTTATGATAAATATAACTTTCGTAGGGTCAACCATAAATATTTTGCGTCAAACTATATGTCCAAGCAATATCCCAAAGGGTACGCAGAAGATGCACTTCTTGATATTCAGGGAAATCTGGTGCTTTCTATAGGCTTCCAACATCATGCACAGGTTCGAAGCATGCTTCTTCACTAAGATGAAGACAGTCCAATCATCAAAGTAAACCTCTAAAAATTTTTGGATGAACTCTTTGAACACTGCGACTAATACTCGTGAAAAGATAGCAGGGGAATTCTTGAGTCCAAATGGCATGACTGTATACTAAAAGGATCCCCATTTGGTAGAAAACGTAGTTTTGCGATGATATTCATGTGCGATTCTGATATGATGGTAGCCTAAGAATCCATTAATGAATGAGTATGCTTCTTGGCCTCCTACGTTGTCCAGGATTTCATCTAATAATGACGTCGGAAAGGGATCATGGACACAGGCATCATTCAATTTGCATAAGTCCACACAGATTCATATTTCCCCCTTCTTCTTCTTCTCCTGAACCACCATCAGACTTACCCAATCTAACTGTTCGAGCGTTTTGATGATACCTACGGTGAGCATTTTATCGATTTCTTCCTTAACCTTCTTATTATACTTATGATTCAGCCAATAAGGGTGCTACTTCATAGGGCATGCATCTAGTTTTAACGTGATGCACATAACCCCTAGGTCCCCTGTGATCCCCTTGAGCTCCGAAAACTTCGTCAGGAATAAGTCTTGAAATTCTATGAGTAATTATGCCAATTTTCCTACTATATCATCATGCAAATAATCCCCAATTTTAGCCAACTTAGGCTGCTCTTCCATGCCAATGTTGACTTCTCGCAGCTTCAGAGGCATCGTAACATCCACAGTTTGTAGTGGAGGTTCTGCAACTGCGGACTCTCCCTCTGACTCTAGGATAGAGACATTGTGCGGATCCTCATCACACTCTTCTATGGTTATATTGTGGCAATTAGCAAAATCGTGCATCTGTGTCTCCCATGTCAGTACCCCAAGTGATGCGTAGGGGCGTGATTCGTCAAATACGAAGGTATCTATATCCTGTAGAGCTTCGTCAAGCACCTCCGTTCCCCTTGTTAGCCCAAATGTCCCTATAAATTCATCCTTTAATTTTTTCTAGTGGCAGGTGCACTGATGGAGCTCTGCATCTAAGTACCATGTGGTGTGAATTGGTCCCAAGGCATGAATAAACAAATGAACCCATTCTTATGTAGTCCAGTCACACCATTTTTCTATCCAAGCGAACAGATGCTCGCGCAGGTCCCCAGGGCCAAGAAATGTTTTTACGCACAAGTGGGCCAGAGGTTTGAATCACAAGATCATCATATCCTGAAACTCCTCCCAATCCTAGAATGCCCCCTTATGCGTGTCCCACCACCTCGCAGGTGTTGTGCGCATGGCTATATTAAGGGCCCATAGCCTTCACTCTCTCGGAACCTCAGCCTCAAATGTTCACAAAAACTCCTTAATACTACTAGAACCATCAAATTAGGTTAGTTCTCTTACATCTAAGGAGATAAATTAGAAATCACTTGTTATCCTAAGGCATCGCAGCGCAGATACATCATGTAACTAGCGTCGCCAGTTTTCCATCTCCCCATCGGCGTCAAACAAACATTCACTATCCTTTTCCCAGCAAAGTACACCATCTGTCGTAGGATTGATCCAATCTTCGTCCCATGCAGTTAACTTATAGATGTGATTCACATACTCTTCTTCATGCACTAGCTTCGTATACCGTTCTCCTTCTACCGGGTCTAATGGTACTATCACCCACATACCTTCATTTTCAAACACCAAACTTCTCTTCTTTAAACTGATAATACTTTCCATATCTATGGCCCAGTCCAATCCTAGGAGCACAGGATAGGGGTTCACATCCTCTACAATCTGAATGACCTCAAAATCAGCCCAGACCTTAAATTCTGCGATATCTACCATGATTTTCGACAACCTTCCCAACGGTATGATCTTCTGCTGATTGGCCATGCACAGCTGGATAGTGGACCATTCCAACTCAAGTTCTCCCATTTGCTACCAAGTTTTCTTGGGCCATACATTTGCATTTGATCCTAGGTCCAAAATAGCCCGATCCATTTCATAATCACCAATTTGCGCTGTTAGCCGCATTTCCCTACCAGTGTGTTTCTTATGTTTGTATAGTTTGTGCACATCCTTAACTTCTAGGGGTGGATTAGTTCTTTCTATGCAGCCGTCTATTAGTGCTTGGAGGTTCTCTATGGCCCGTTGGTTGCATAACAGCTTCATACACGACTGAAAAAATGGTTTGACCTCATCCTTTGCTTTGAGGTTTGCGGGGGCTTCAGAAGTAGTTGCCTCAACCTTAGCAAAGTCTTGTCAGACTACGACAAAGGTTTCCTTTTCCTTCTTTAGGTCCAAACATTCTTGTTTGATGATTGCTTTTAGAATAAGAGGCTCAACCACAATCTTCTCCTCATTTCCCCTAGTGGGCATGCCGCTGCGTGTTATGACATTGACGCTTGGTTCTTCATCTTGAGATTCCGCCTTAACCCTCTGTACATTCTGCGTAGGTGTCTGCTGCTTTTCCTGCATTTTGGCTACCAGAATTGGGTAGTCTTCAATCACATGGTCCAGTAATCTGCAGTATCTGTAGGATTGTCCTGCGGGGTTCGTGTAGTCCCTTGCGAAGTGCCCTATCTCTCCGCAGTTATAGCAGATCAGTTGTCCTCTCCCCCTACCTGCACTTCCACCTCGACCCCCTCCCCTGCCCCTATCTGGGGAGTTGCCTATGCCTGAGGGGGATCTTGGTGAAGAGAGGTCTGATTGTACCCTACATAGTTTTCCTCGGTCTATCATTAGATCATAAGTTCAACAGTTCTACTCATCATGTCCAACTGATCGACAAAACCTGCACCAATTTTTCTTTAGTTCTGGGACATATGCACCTAGACGAGGGCAGTGGTTAGTATCATGCAGACCAGCTACATGAAAATCATCACACCATAATGCTGGTCCACTTGGTCCTAGAGACAATGGGCTAGGTCTCTGCGCTTGTAGGTAATCTACCAGCAGTGGGAATTGATCCTTAGTATGCCTAGATACCCTACATCGGATGCACCATATGTCTGGGCTAGCTTCTTTCCCCCAGTCCTTTCATAGGTTCTGGATCTCCACATGCATCACCTCCAACTGCCCTTGGATTTGTTGTACTCCCAACCGGGTATCATCTCTTGGCGCAGCTTCTAATTTCATAGCGATCTCCAAAGCCTTTTCCTGCGATTCAATGGCTTGGTGACCCATAGGTATGCATAGGTGAGACAGTAACATATCAATGAACCATTCCTTGTGCTTCCTGTCATCATATAGAAATCCCCCTTCTTTAATTACCTTCTTTAGCCATTGGTCAGCTTCCCATATAGACTCAGAGGGTCCTCGCTTGAAATATTTTAGGTCATTCACTATCTCAGAGTAGGATTTAGGCTTCTTGAACTGTTGTTTGCATTTGCATGTTGTGCTATGTATCCCATATATTAGTACAGGGCCCTTCCCTCAAAGGCAAAGGGTATTTGCACCCTTTTCACCGCATCACTGGCCACATTTTGTGCAGTCCATATTAATTCTGCAACAAACCAGAACCAATCCATATCCTCGTCCCCTACACCCTTAAAGTTAGGTAACTTCATGTGCGAGGCCATTTCTCCTTATAATGGAGGTGGAGGTACGGGTGAGTTCTTACCTCTATAATGGCTTGAAGGTGGTGTAGTAGAAGGTCTATGCATAGTCAGATCCCTTATGGGATTGTAGAAAGATCTACTTCCTTCTTGATTAGTTCTGTAGTATTTACCAGTTCGTGTTGTGCCCTCGCTATGATCAGAGCTCATTCACTCTGTATGACTACACAGAATGCTCTTTTCACACAATAATATCTTAATTAGTAATGGTAAGGTTTTCATAAACATACCCTGGAAACCCCTAAAGAACCTTCACTCTGCCTCCGAGTAGGACACGAATTGATCGATTGCAAATTATGTCACAAATCCTCCCAGCACACTATCCACCCAGTTATCTACTGTTCAAGTGATGGTATTATCAGTTCTTTCGAACTATTGGATCAACTATTGAGTCCATTGCATTATATGTTCGTCCTTCCAAGACGTCTGGAAATCTACGAGCCTTGCCAACCACTCCTGGAGCTTGGTTGCAAACGTCACGAAGACAATTTCATATATATCTGTGAAAATGTACTTATTTTTCCACTTCTCTACTGTCAAATTTGTGCTACGGTTATCTTTCACTGTGAATTCCTAAACTTTCTTTTCAAACCACTCTTTGATTTATTTCTTCTCAGGTCTCCTATGTTTTCTTGGCATTACCCTATCTCTCTCTCAAAATGGTCCCGGTCCCAGCAACAGAACCATTTTTTGGCTCGAGGGGTCCTGACCTAGGTTCGAAGGTTAAGGTTTTCCAAAAAACCCCTATACTACTGGCCCTTTCGACAGTGACCTGCTTGTGTAGGCCAAAGGCTCACCCGAAGCAGTATGGGAGGGTGCTGGAACCAGGTTTCCGCACCCTAAGAGAGAGTAGGTAAGTCAAGAAGATCCATGTTTGAAACCTATCAGGTTTGCACCAGAAAAATCTATTCGCAGGGTAGTTAACAATATAATTGCAATATACAGAGCTATTATCATGCACATATCTAGTTAATAACTTCGCATCCACATGCGCATCAACATTTATCAACACACATTATCATAACGCAACATCAAAATATTACAGTTATACCATAACATAGACAGATTCATAGCATAAACAGATAACCAATAGTATTCGTAGTAGATCCAATAGTTCATCAAAAGTAATAAATTAGATCAGATAACACATAAATAATTCAACCATATCCACATATATTTTCATCCAAAAACCCATTACAATCTAACATAGCCTATGCACAAAGCCAACAGGGTCCACACATAGTAGGACTGAGGATCTCCGTGCACATAGCCAACATGAGTCCTTACCCTAATGACCCAACAATAGAACTAATAATTCGCACTTAGCATCCAACTTAATTCTTGCCTACCTTAAGACTCAAAATTTTCATCTATTTATATCGATTTAGCCTATGCTTCCAATGGTTCGCAAACCATGGTTTGCAGACTCTTGGTCTACCCTTGACGTATTACAATGAATTTGGGGCTTTGACCCACCCCAAAACCCCTACGTTAGACTAAATAATACCAAAAGTATACAAAATTATACAAAATTCGCAGCTTTTAGGGGACCCTGTTCCAACATATTTCCTCTTGAACCAGGATTATGTTATCTAATATTCACCTCTTGGATGAACCCACCTTGATTAGGGGAGATGATTTTTTGCAAGAGGGTCTTTAATCGATTGGACAAAATTTCGGTAATAATTTTGTAAGAAACATTACATAGTGAAATAGGCCTAAACCTCGATAAAATTATTGATTTGGTGTGCTTTGGCATAAGTGCCAATAAGGATGATTTGATTCCTCCACTTAATTTATCTTTTCCCATTGATCATTGGAGCATTCATAACATATTATTTTTAATTAAGAACCATAAAGCCCTATAAAAGTGGATAGTGAATCCATACGGTCCAGGGGCTTTACCTGGATCCATAAACCATATGGCTTCTATCACCTCCTCTTCCTAGATGGGGGCTTCCAAGTCCTCGTTTTTCTTCCTCATGGCCAAAGTTGGGATATTTGCGAGAAGATCCTCCTCCTATCCTTCTGTTTCCATTCTCATTTCCGTGTAGAGATTTTGGAAATGAGTGAAGGTTGTTTGTTTCAAGCCTTCTGGCTGAGTGATTTTATGATTGTCTTTAGTGCTAATTTATAGGACCTTATTATGCTTCTCCCTCACTTTAGCCTGTCTATGTAAGAATTTAGTGTTTTTATCTATGACCTCAATCCAAAGACTTCATGATTTTATTCTCCATTCCTCCTCTTTTCTCTTTTGAGTGTAAATTTGTCTTACCAATACTTTTTCTCTATTTAGTAGCTATTCAGTTACCTCTTCCGTCTCTATTTCATGGGTAAGGTCATCTAAATTCTGTTGAAGGGCCTTGCTCTGCATTCTCAGGGATTTATATTCCAACTTGACCCAGATCCTCAGGAATTTTTTGACTCTTCTGAGTTTATCTTCCCAAAAGAAGGTTGGAGATCCCTAGATTTATCTACTCCATTCTTCTCTAACTAGTTGATGGACTTTTTCTTCTTGGATCTAGTGATGATTGAAGCAGAACGAGATTGGACCCCAATATATATTTTTCAATATATCCAGGAAGATCACACGGTGACCTGATGCTAGGTTACTAACAATATCCACATTATTATCCCTATTAGCCAGTAAACAATCCAAGTGCATCATTATCCAATACAGTCGTGCTGCTATGTGAGCCTCCCCTGTTCGTTGGTTTGACCAAGTGAACTTTTTGGGTCTAGGTTTGAGGTCTTCTAGGTCCCATTGAGTGAGGAGGTCAAACATATGTTCCCTAAAAGGATACTTGACTTTGTTTCCTCCAGGTTTCTCATTTTCTAGGCAGTTAGTGTTGAAATCGCCCATCAAAATAGTGCGAGTATGTTGAAAGTCTACTAGAACTGTGTTTTTTTTAGTATGCTATTGGAGCATATATATTATATAGATTTAGCCTTTTCTTAGTAGCTTCGTGTTCCAAAAGAGTTAGAAGGATACTCTAAATTTTTACCTGGTGGATGACAGTCAAGAGTTGGTTGTCCTGAATGGCGCAAATTCCCCCGGAGGTTCCCTTGGAGGCAACCTCCACAATGATTCCCTTGTGCCAAAATTGTGAGGTTGTCGCTATCATTTTTTCTTCTCCTAAATTGGTTTCTTGGATACATAGGACTCATGGATTGAGAGTGGTGATTATCTCCTTCATGATTTTTACTTTTTGAAGGCTTCCTAGTCCTCTACAATTCAAGAGACTAACTTCATTATTGACTTTGATTTTGTAGGGCCCTACTGGCCTCCTCAAGGAGGCATCTTCTTTTCTATATCTCATCCTGTGTGTATCCTTTAAACGAGTCTAAGAGTGGATGTAGTCCTAGAGTTTTGTCTATTTCTATGAAGATTTCCCTAACCTCTCGATTGGGCTTTTTGCCTTTTATTTCCCATGCCTTCTTCTGTGGTAGTTTCCTTTTCTTTTGTGCTACATAGTTTTATCTTGGTTTTTTTTCGCCTACCCCTTGTTTTCTTACATCTCGAAAAAGGGTGACGTTGGTCGGTTGATGATTTAGATATACTACCAATGACCAGGGCTTTGCTATTCTTTCTTCCACTACTCCTTCCATTTCCTGGGGTTGGGTCTAAGGATGAGGTTGGTTGTTGATCCTGTATGGTTGCATTGTTTTGTTATCTCCCAGAGTTTCCAGAATGGAAAAGTTGTTTCACTCTTGTCACTTTTTATTGGGGCTTGATGTTTGGATTGTCGTTTGCAGAGGACCATTGTTCCTGCCTTTGGCCGTAGTTTGTTTGGAAGCTCTTGTTTATCCCCCTGTGGTTTTGGGGGTTTCTTTATTTGCGGCCGATCCTTTTGTTGAACTCTTTTTCTTCCAAGTTTGCCACTGTTCCTGATCTAAGGTTTTTGGGTTTTCTGAAGGTGCTCCCTTTGGGTAGTCTCTTTCAAAGTGTCCATACTCATGACATTTCTTTCTTTTGAGGGGGAGTTGGTCATATTCCAAAGGTTGGATATGCGACCATCCCTCATTTTCCAAAACTATTTCTACCGGTAAGCCCTTCTCCAGATCTAGTTCTACACATATCCTTACACAAGAAAACATTTTTCCCTTGGGTTCATCCCTATCAAAATACCTTCCTAAATGGTTCCCAATGGCCCGCAGGCAGCAATCGTCCCAACAAGAAAGAGGTAGTTGAGGTAGTTTTACCCAAACAAGAATGCATGTGGTTATATCATCCTCGAGGTCAAAATCTAGAGTCTATTTATTCAGATGCAATCCTCTTCGCCCGAAGAAATAAGGCCTGCTTTGAAATTTCAGATTTTTTTCTTCTAAAATTTGGAAAACAAAGGCAAAGTACCCCTTACCCACACCGAAAACTGAGATATCTCCTATTGTGATTGGTCGCAAGTTTTTTCCTACCCATTGCTCCATGGAGGTTGAGGATTGCCAAATTCTCGTGAACTTCCCAACCAAATCTCTTTCTAAAAATATTTTTGATTTCTTATGAAATGAGACTGATGGAAGTTGGACCTTTGGAGAAATTTCTAGTCCTTTGAAGAACTTCAAACCTCCATTGCAGTTTTTGGCCTTCTTTTGCAGCACGTGAACCAGTGCTACGAATTCTGGGTCTTCGTCCAAGTTGTGAGGCAAGGGAGGGGGATTTCCCCCCTCCTAATCCATCATTGTGGGAAGAAAAAAATGATGCGAATCCGAGTTCTCTGAAGCCCTATGCTGAATCAATAGCCATTCGTGACTCCAAACCCTAAGATTTCTTCATAGAGCTCATTTTTTATAGGCACATTATTAGCATGGGGTATTCTCACACATGTAAATGTTGGTAGGGAAGCCTATAAGAATGTTCTTTAGTCTATGTTCATGTATTTATATATTTTCTATGTTCAAGTTTCACGTGACAGATCGTTAAAAAGAAAATAGTGGAAAATGAAAGGAAACAAGTTTCTATCGTCATTTGGTTATAATTATTTTATTTGTGGTGCAAAAAGGAGGAATTCCAATTAAATTAAGGCACTTTATATAAAATCCTTTCACAACATCTATTCTATATCCCTCCAATATTTTATTTTTTGAGAGTCTATGTAATTACATTTAAAACACATCCGATAATTATTTAATTTACTCGCTTAGAGTCTTTGGCCATTGAGGAATATTTTTTGTATTTGTATTACAAGGTTTTGCAAATTTGTAGCAATTAATATCTCAGTATTTTGTAGATATTAGTTGTTTTTTTTCAATATCTCTATTCGTTGTTTTTTGCAAGTAGTATACAAGGTATTGTGTCTACTGAAAATATTATACTTGTGTTCTTGCAAAATTACCATTCTTAATTATAGGATATCTTGATTTTATACCAATTAGAATTTTACGTTGTTTCCAAAGCACATGATAAAAATAGAGATATGCGACTATATGTGGATAAGATTACTTATGATATGATACCATTTCATTCTAGTAGGATTATCATGCCTCAAATTAATATGGTTTAGCTAACATGTTCTATGATTTCCTCTTATGTCTGAAAATACTGAGCTAGCAAAATCATTTTGTCCATGATGACATAAATTTTTGGATTTTAAGTAATGAATAGGTTATGTGAGTATAGGATTAAGTGAAGAGAGTTTTTAAGTGTTTTAAGAGTAGTGCATATTACTCTAGCATACATTCTAGTGAAGACGAAGCCTCCAAGAAATAACCACAAGATGAACTTTGCAGTATATGTTGTTTATATAACATTTTCTCAAGCTTTGCTATAATGCTTCATAGTTAGCAACATTACTTGAAAGGACATAAAATTTGGTTTAATTACAATTGATATGTTCTGTTTTAGCTCCTAGAGACAACCCTGAGTTGTGAAGGACCAGTGCCTAGGTCATATTAAAGCCAAGAAGGTTCAAGGAAGCTTTCCATGGTCAGCAGCAGGAATCTTTTTATTCACAAAAAAATTTCTATAACTTCAAAACTGGGATCAAGACCTCGAGAACAGAGATATACAAGCAGCAATACCCAATAGCATGCAATTAGGGTCTTATGGAGATATTATTGAAGATGAATCTAAATCTACGAGCTATGAGAAGGGAAAGATTATGAAACACAACGCACAGATATAAAAGCGTAAAGAGCATAGTAAAAATGGCAACAAATAGAGAAAATATTAACCATTGATAGGCTTAAGATCATATAAGAATCCATCGGTAGTGAACATAGGAATAAAGATGAGTACATGAAGTGAAACATGTGAACATAATATCATAGCTCTGAGGCATATTTAAAGCACAATGGACTAAAGACATGAGTATCTGAAATAGATAAATTCATCCCTCTTAATCAAGTGCTCGCATTCTAGAAACATATGACATAGAACGAGTGGCGAGGTGAAAAAATGTTTGTATTAGATTATAACAAGGAGTAAAAACTGTGACTGATCTCATCAGGAATCCATCTCACAAAAAAAATCGTTTCATTATATTCTTCCCCATCGGGATTCTTCAACAGAAAACATAGGAAATCCTAAAAACTTTACAAAAATGGAATTTACCAATAACAGTCTCTCTTCTCCAAATCAGAAACCCTCTTTTAGACTTGGGGTCCTCCTTTTATATTTTCCTTTGTCTCTTGTTAGCAGAAGATATTTTTGGATCAAAATTTGTTCTCGGAAATATCTTTTATGTTGCTTGTCTCTATCAGAATAAAAAACCGATGATGAGGAAGAACGCCTCTCATCATCTTTGTAGTGGCCTTAGCATGAGCACCAACCGAAAGTAAAACAACTTAAACAGAAAATAAAAAGTGCATAGGGTGAAATGAAAATTTCACTCGATATTACAAAAGTAAGAAGGGCACTAGGGCCAGAACATGATCATCATTTTTTGGAAGAGCGAGGTGTAGTAGCTGCCAACTGAGTTGGAAGCATCGATGATGCAGATGAACCAATTTTTTTCTTTTGAGGTGGCGGAGACTGGATGGATGGTGTGACGAGTGGCACATTTGTGGAATTAATGCATTTCTGCCATATGGCTGCTCCTAGCAAGGGAATTGTAGCAAATATCTCCACTAAGGCTTGCATATCTATCAATTCCGAATAATCAAATTGCATCGTCAAGCACTGTCTAATCTGGCAGAGAAGGGAAATTTGTTTTCCAAGGGTGGAAATTATAGTTTCAGCTTTCAGGAGAGTGGTTTTCTCATACGGAATATTTTTCTGATTCATAACCGCTGCCAGCTTCTCTTCGTAATTAGTTAAACTTGGGAAAGCGTCAGTCGCAGAATCCCAACATAATGGGAGGCCTACTTTCACCAATTCATCCTACTCTTCTTCAAACTTCCATACTCCCTTGGAAAGCCTATCTAAGCCACTCAATGCATTCATGCGCACTATCTCTTTCTCAATTATCCGTCTGATTTCCATCACTCCCCTGAAACAGTCTTCAATCCCTTGCGTGGACAACTCCTCAGAGCGTAGGCTGTTTTGGTAGGAGATGTAACTCTTTTCCATGGCTACCTTTGCCTCAGAGTGCTCCACCTATTCATCCCTAGGGTTCCACCATAAATTCCAGCGGGGGCTTGGGAAGTCCCTTCGCACTGCGCTACTGACCCACGGAATGAATGAAATGCGCCCCCACTAAGCTGTGACCTTATATAATTCTGGGGGTTGAGACTCCCTTCTCTCTGTGCTTCCCTTGGCACCCCTGGAATGATTCCATGTGGTAGTGTTGTTGGTACTAACATGATATATGGCCTGCTAACATTTCTGCTTAGTTCTAACTCCCTTTTCAATGTCTTTCCCGCGTAATCTTTGTGTGGAGGAACAACATGTATTTCCTTTATATGTCTTTTCCTGCACATATCTTACAATAGTATCCCTAAGCTCATTTCAAAATATTTTCTTGTCAAAACTTGTGTAATGAGGGGTACTATAACAACATTGGCTCCACTTGGGGACGACGCGTTCATCCTAGGACGTGTCGTGAACTTTGCAGATCAGTTGCAATTTATTCTGTAAAAACTGAGGTCCTTTCAAAATTTTAAAATCATGATCATGAAGAAACCAACATCAACTTATGAAAGTGGAAATGACGACTATATATATATACACTATAATACAAAGGTCCCCAAGACCTAGATCAAGCTTGGAAATAGGGCTTCAGAAACTACCCATTTACGGGCATCTCGATCACATCACCTTCCAAATTCTCTAATATGAAGGTGTTATTACCTTTGACTTAGGAAATTTGGAATGGTCCAAACCAAAAAGGGTCGAACTTCCCATGTTTACCTTTGTCAACTCTCTTAATATCCCACCTCAGTACTAAGTCCCCTGTGAGAAATTCTTTATCTTTGGCATGCTGGTCAAACAGTCTTTTCATTTTCTCTTGATACTCTGTTAAACTATCATTCACTTGACTACGAGTCTCATCTAACTCGACCAATTGATTTATTCTCCTTGTTAGATCATTAGGCTCTTCCTAGCTTTCCTAAAGGAACCTAGCCATAGGCAAGGCTAGTTGTATTGGAAAAGCAACCGCTCTACCATAAACTAGTTCATACGGATATTTATCTGTCGATCACTTATTTGTAATTCTCTTTGCCCATAGTGTGAATTTTAACTGAGAATCCCAGTTCTTTTGGCTTTCATTATAGTCTTCTTTAATGCCCTTACTAGTGTCTTGTTTGAAGACTCGTCCAATCCATTTCCCTGAGGATAATAGGCTGTGGAATGCCTCAAGGTGATATGGTATTGCTGACATAAATTAGTGAATTTCACAGACTTAAAAACTTGAGCATTATCTGTCACAATCTAGATTGGGTAGCCAAACCTGGATATGATATTCTCCTCTAAGAACTTTATCACCACTACATCAGTTGCGTTCCTTGCTGGTGTGGCCTCTACCCACTTGGTGAAGTAGTCAGTGGAGGTTAGTATCCACTTATGTTGACCACTGGATTGAGGATGGATTTCCCCTATGAAATATATCCCCCATTGCTGAAAGGGCTCTTATATGTGTACGAGGATCATATGGATGGGAGAAAAATTCTTCTTTTCAGCAAACCTCTGACATTTTTCACAGGCCCTGACTCGAGCATGTACATCCCCGAACAATTTGGGCCAATAAAAGCCTACCTTCAATATTTTATGGGCTATTGATCTCCAGCTATAATTCCCTCCACAAATGCCTTCATGGAGCTCAGCCATAACTTCCTCCACTTATATTTCTGTTAAGCATAGGAGCAAGATTCCAAAAGGATCTTTACAATATACTCAGTCGTTTGCAATGATGTACTTCTGCGACTTCAACCTGAAAATTCAATATTTAGCCCTATCGAAGTTCGGTGGGCACCTAAGAGTTAAAAGGTATTCCACGATATCTTTATACCAAGGAATTATAAGATATTTCATGTGAGTCTTTTGTATAGACATTCTTATCTGGGGTTGTTTCTCTGTGTATCCAGTTAACTCCCCAACTCCCATAGATAGGTTTATTCCTAGGGCTTGACAGCTGGAATCAGATAAAATCTTGGCCAGACTCTGTCCCTTGATGAGCTTTGTGGGACTGTAGCTTTTAACCCTGAAAAAAAATTATCTACACATGAATCTTACAACAGAAAATAAACAATAGTGAGAGCATAAAACATAACACAGATAAACACAGAGATTTTCCCCTGGATCCAAAATTGGGACGACCAGCTTGATTCTTCATTATATACCTTTTAGTGTTACAACACATATATATACATGCCGAAGAATACATAAACCCCAATCCATTAACCCTGGATTAGAACATAACCGTAGTTCCCTTGACCAGATCTACAAAATACCAGGGGTTGAAAACCATCATACCCCAAAAAACCATGTGCAAACTCATGCAATAAACATGGGTGGGTCCGCCTATGAGGGGGACTGCACACCAAAACAAAATTCACCGGGGGGCTGCTGCCCCCCCTGTGACCCCCCTGTTGTGCTCGGCGCAACGTACAACGCGTGGGGCTAGTCGTGGAAAGAATATAACACATACCCAATAGGGACGAATGTCTAATTCATATTCCTGGATCTTAGCGATCCACTTGCCCCTTTTTCCCTCACTATCCCCCTGAATCAGGATATCTTTAACTGCAGTTGTGGGCACAAAATCAGTGATAGCTGACTGCAAGACATACATCTGGAAAGCTTTCAAGTACTTCACCAAAGTGTATGCCTGCTTTTCTAGGATATTGTACTTTAGCTCAACATCTCAGAGTACCTGGCTAAAAAAGGCAATGGGCTATTCGTATCCTTCCTAATTCTTTTGCAAAAGTACTGCGACGACAGTATGTGGTGAAGCGAATGAGAAGATCATGAATGGTTTATTATAATCTGGTCCTGCTAATACTCGAGCTTCTACAAAAGCACCTTTAATCCCGTTGAAAGCTTCTCTTGATTCGTTCGACCATTTCACCTCATTGTTCTTTCTGAGCATATCAGTGATATGCTGAACTATCTTTGCATAATTCATGATGAACCTTCTTAAAAAATTTATGCGCCCAAGAGAAACCTGAACTTCTTTCTTATTATGAGGTAAGGATATACCATTTATCACTTCCACTCTTTTGGGTCAATTTTTGCTCCTGCTTTGGTAACGATATGCCACAATAATTTCCCTTCTTCTAAGGAAAACATAGATTTCTGGGGATTTAAGGATAGACCATACCTGTGGCATTTTTCAAAATTCCGTTGTAAATTTTCCACATGTTCAACATCATATTTTGAGAAGACTGTGATATCATCTAAGTATACCACTACAAACTTGTCCTGCTCTCTGGAAAGTGTTGATCAACGATTGTCATTGATGTCAACACAAGCAACACCAGGGGCTAACCCAATATTGCATGGGAATTTTTACCTACCAAATTAATATATTCTGGGTCAATAATTCTTTTGATGGTTTCTACTTGTCGAGATGTTTCCATTGATATATGGCACGCCATGTAATTCTTCATGGTTTGAGAGATTTTCATGTTTAAAGTTTGTACCCCCAGTTAGTCGGCTAAAACCCAATGGGGTTGGGGCATGGGTCATTGAAAATTCATAATTAATATTTTATAAGCTCATAAAATCCCTCCCATGTTCACTTGTTGAAGACCTTCTCAACCTAAGCATTTATATAAATTGTGATCCTCATTTCCTCCTTAGGCAAGGATTTTCGCCATCTGAAATAGGTCATCGTGGAATTTGCGCTCTAACGTTTTTTCTACGAAGGTTCAGAAGATGAAATTTTTATGAGGTGAAGCCGAAATCCTGACGAAGTTGTTGTAAAATTTTCAGAGCAAGGTACGCAATATTTTTGGAGATATGATCTGTGAAATTTAGGGTTTTTGCAGGCTCCTGAAATTCATCTCAAAGAAGTGACCTTGGTAAATTCATCATAACTCTCTCTCTGAGTATCGGATTGGAATTATGTAAAAATTGGAGGGTAGTGCACAATACTTAATTTTAACTCTATCAATTTCAAAGACAAATGAAGAAAGAGCGACACGTGTCACACCGTACAAGTGTGCTCTGCTGAAACAGTCCATAATTAGGGCATTGTGAGAGATTGAGTATAACTCTCTCTTGAAGAATCCAAATTGGGTCATACCTGTGGAATTGGAAAGACAATTCAGAGGAATACTACAGGACCAAAAATCAGATATTGAGGATCTAAAATAACATAGATACACCAAATTCAATATCGAGCTCCTAGAAGGCAAGAAAAAGCTAGATCATGTGTTGTCAAGGGTTGCAAAGGACCAGACTTTCTATGGCAGCAAAGAAAAGCAAGGTGCAACAGAGGGTAGCATGACAAGAGCAACAACCAAGGTGCATAACAACAATAAGAAGTTCATCATATGAAGTCTTCAAGTGGGCAGCACTGCATACAATCATTGTAAAGGTATCATTGTACTTAGTCATTATAAATACATTATTGCACAAATTGTACTAGTATCTATCTGCCAAGGGTTGAAGAGGCAGTGTTGGAAGGTCTAGGATCATCATTAGGTGGTTGTGTCAAAGTTTGGGTTATGGTCTAGTATATCTTCTTCTACATCACTCTATATCATTATAAAGTGGACCATTTTCCATACGGGAGTCCATTCTTCTTTTATTCTTCTATAGGGTGGTAGGGTGGTGCTAGGGTGAGTTGTAGCTCATTGGGTGTTGGGGCATCCTTTCAGTTGACTACTAAATAATCTTGGGCATTGAAGCATCCATCCAGTGGGAGCTGGAGAAGAATAATTTTCTAGATTCTAGGAAGTTGGAGCTTTATTCTCAATTGGAGTTGAATATTAAATAATTATTAGAAAAGCATTAGGTGGTTTTTGTCTCGGAGTGGGTTTCCACCTTAAAAATTGTGTGCATTTGTGTTCCTCTTGTTTGCTGCTATCATTTTACAAACACTGAGAATAATTGAAGATTAACTAATGCTCTAATTGAAAGGAATATTGATTCATCCCCCCCTCTCAGTATTTCCAACAATTGGTATCAGAGCTTGGTTCCTTCAATAGCATTTTAACAGCTGGAAGGAGGTCATGGAGCATACCAAGAATGGTGTACCTCTATTCAATGAAAATAATTATGCACTATGGAAAGGAAGAATGGAGGTCTATCTCTTGGCGAAAGGTTACGAAGTATGGGACATTCTTCAAAATGGATTTGCATCAACTACGAATGAAAAAGGTAAGAATAATTTGGTAAATGATGCAAAAGCAAAGAATATTATTATCAGTGAACTTATTGAATCTGCTTATCATAAGGTGTTGGGTTGTAAAACCACAAAAAATTTATGGGACAAGCTTGAGAATATATATGCGGGTGAATCAAATGTCAAAGAAGAAAAACTTCAAATCTATAGAGCAAAATTTGAGCAACTCAAAATGAAAGAAGATTGCAACATTGCTGCATACTTCCAATACGCTGATGAAATAACCAATACTCTGGAAGGATTGGGAGAGCCAGTTTATGAGAAGACTATTATATGGAAGATTCTTAGAAAATTACCAGGGAGATTCAACCCAAAGGTATCGGTCTTAGAATACAGTGCAAATTTGGACAAAATCGGCAAGGAAGAATTACATGGAGTTTTCATAGCATATGAAATGAGACTTGATGAAGAAAAGGGCACTTAAAATCTAGAAACTGCGTTCGTTGCATCTAAGCAAACCAATAAGGACAAACAACCTTCAATTGAAATGACATGCACCTGCAAGTGTGAAGAAAAGGGAGATGATGGAGAAGGTCTTTCAGATGAAGAATATTCTTACTTTACGAGAAAACTAAAACTTGGTAAGGGAAAATTCAAAGGTAAAATTCCATTGATATGTTTTGTTTTTGGTGAGGTTGGGCATTTCATAGAAAAATTTCCGAACAAAAGTGATGGCAACTCAAAAGGAAAGAAAGGCTTTAAGAAATTCAACAAGCAAGGAAAAAAGAAAGGATCCAAAAGGAACTTCCTCTCTAAAGAAGATAGCTCATCATCCGATGAAGAAAGTGACAACAAAGAAGAAGCTAATGAGAAAGTATTGTTTATGGCCAAGCACAATAAACAAGAAGTATCAAACAATGAAGAAGAAGGGTTGACCATAGAAGAATTTTATGAGGAGGAAATCAAGCTTATAAAAGAGCTCAATGCTGAGAAGATCTGTTCCAATACTCTTGAAGAACAAGTTCAAGGTCTCAAAATAGAGGTTGAAGAACACAAATGTATTGAAGAGTCACTTCAAAAGAAGTTGGAAGAAAGCAACCAAGAAAGGGAAGCATTAGAAGCCGAAGTAGACTTGCTGTGTAAGGAAGCGAAGAAGGGAAAAGCTATCCAAAAATATGCCAACAACTCAAGGGCATTGGAAGAACACATCAACAATCAATGATCTTACAATGACAGAACTGGCCTCAGTTACAAAGAAGAAGATGCAGGACCTTCTACAACAAAATACAATGAACCTATGAGATTTGACATACATGAAGACTTCATTAGACAAGATTCGCACGCACATCCTTGGAAGACAATTCCTCGATGAAGATTTTCATCCAAGTACCAACATATTTTTCATGGCTATTGTTATTCATGCGGAAAATTTGGTCATAAAGCTATAGAATGTCGCACGTACCCTAGGAACTAATACAATTCCAAGATATTCTTCAAATATAAACCTCCTAGGGCTCAACGAAACATCAATAGATTTGAACATTTAAGAAATAATATTGAATGTTACAAATGTCATAAATTTGGACACATAGCCAGAGACTGAAGACTTGAAAATCCTCCAGAAGAATCTTCGAAGCCATAGAATGAACGAACATGGAAGAAGAAGAAGACTGCTAATTGTGCTCTCACTCTCAAGGCTCAAAAAAATAAATATGTGTGGTATGTTGAGAGTGGTTGCTCAACGCATATGACTGGATATAGAAAGAAATTTGTATCTCTGAAAGAGAAGAAAGATGAAACCATATCCTTTGGAAATGATGGATCTTCAAATGTTATAGGATCAGGTACCGTCACTCTCGGAAGAAAAGATGTTATAGCCAAGAATGTTCTATTGGTCGAAAACATGAATCAGAATCTGCTCAGTGTTGGAAAAATGTGTGATCAAGGACACACAATGCTATTCAACTCCACAAAATGTGAAATCAGGAAAGGCAGGTATGGTAAAATTGTGGCTACAACAAGTCGAGCTCGAAAGGACATATATGTTCTAGATGAAGCAACTAAAGCATGTCTACTAGCTAAAGAAGATGAAAGCTGGTTATGGCACAAACAAATGGGTCACATAAACTTTAACAATATTGTCAGGATAAGAAAAAAGGAAGCAGTATGAGAAATTCCGAAAATCTCAAAACCTTCCAATACACTATGTGAGGCATGTCGGCATGGAAAGAAAACAAAAGTCCAATTTAAAACAAAAAAACACTTTTCATCACATCCATTGGAATTGATACATATTGATCTATGTGGTCTTGTGAGAACAAAAGGCTTAGACGGAGAATTATATTTCATGTTAATGATAGATGACTATACTAGGATAACAGTCGTCAGTTTCCTAAAGAAAAAATCTGAAGCATTTGAGTGCTTTAAGATCTAAAAGGAGTTGGTTGAAAATGAAACTGATTTGAAAATAAAGTGTTTAAGATTAGATAATGGTGGAGAATTCACTTCCAAATTATTTCAGCAATACTGTGATGAAAATGGAATAAAAAGGCAATTTTCAAAAACACGAACACCTCAACAAAATGGAGTTGCTGAAAGAAAGAATAGAACCGTACAGGAAATGGGTAGAACAATGTTGAAGGACTCAAAATTGGATGAAAAATTCCAGATTCAAGCAATTGATACAGAAGTCTTCATTATCAACCGAAGTCTTCTCAAAAATAATTGCAACAAGACTCCATATGAATTATGGAAAGGAAAACCAGCTAATGTAAAATCAGAATCTTCGGAAGCAAATGTTATATCAAAAGAGAAGATCAAAATTTGGGTAAGTTTGAATCACGTGTTGATGAAGGTATCTTTGTTGGTTACTCACACAAAAGAAAGGCCTATAAATGTTATAATCTAAGACGAAAACAGATAGTGGAGAGCATAAGTGTTACATTTTAAGAAGATGGTGTTCTAGCGAGTAATGATCATGATATAGAATCTTTGAAACTTGAGACAGAGGCTGAAAAAGACACAGATAAAATTGTATAACAAGAAGCAACTATCAACGAGGAAGAAGTAAAAAATGATCATCAAGATATACCAGAACAACAACAAGAAGCTCCTCTAAGGAGAACAAAAGTGTGGATTCAAAAGAACCATCCATCAAATCAAATCATTGGTGACATAAATGAAGGTCGATAGCTTCATTCATCACAACAAGCTCACCTTGCTTTTCTAGCAACCTTTGAGCCTAGTAGTTTTGAGGAAGCTAGCCAGAATGAACATTGGGTAGCAGCTATGAATGAAGAATTGGATCAAATTGAGAAGAATAACACCTGGGAATTAGTTCCATGACCAAAGATAAAAATGTCACTAGGACTAAATGGGTGTTCAGGAACAAATTGAATGAATATGGGCAAGTTACCAGAAACAAAGAAAGATTGGTTTACAAAGGCTATGCACAAGTGGAAGGAATTGATTTCGATGAAACATTTGCACCAGTTGCTAGAATGGAAGCCATCTGAATGTTTCTCGCCTATGCATGTTCAAGAAAAATAAAAGTCTACCAAATGGATGTTAAGTCAGCATTTCTGAATGGAGAATTAGAAGAAGAAGTTTACATCGAACAACCTGAAGGTTTTCTACTATCACAAAAAGAAGGCTATGTCTGCAGGTTAAAGAAGGCTCTATATGGTCTCAAGTAGGCTCCCAGAGCATGGTATGCTCTTCTTGATGGATAGCTACATCAACAACGGTTCAATAAAGGTATTGTTGATAGCAATATTTATGTACAAATAGATAAAGATAATTTAACAATCGTTGAGGTATATGTGGATGATATAATATTTGGTAGCAATGATGATCGAATAAGTAATAACTTTTCTACAAAGATGCAAAGTGAGTTTGAGATGTCTTTACTTGGTGAGCTAACATACTTCTTAGGGCTTCAAATATCTTAGCAAGAGAAAGGAATATTTATATGTCAAGCCAAGTATATCAAGGAAATGCTCAAGAAATTCAAAATGGAAGATTGCAAACCCGTCCTTACTCCGATGTTAACAGGTTGCAAATTAAGCATAGACGACTCATCTAAGGATGTGGATCAGAGGTCGTACAGATCTATGATTGGTAGTCTTCTATATGTAACATCCTCTCAGCCAGATGTTATGCAAGCAGTTGGAAAAGTAGCAAGATTCCAAGAAGCACCAAAAGAATCACATATTATTGCCATCAAAAGAATTCTTCGATATCTAAAGGGCACAGAAGAATATGGCTTGTGGTATGCCAAGGGTAACAATCTCATTATTCAAGCCTTTACAGAAGAAGATTGGGCAGGAAGCATTGATGATCGTAAGAGTACTAGTGGAGCAGCATTCTATCTAGGTAATTGTCTTGTATCATGGTTGAGAAAAAACCAAACTTCAATCTTGTTATCTACAGCGGAAGCAGAATACATTGTAGCAGCATCATGTTGTACTCAAGTCCTTTGGATGAAACAAACTTTTCAAGATCTTCAAGTACAATTCAGTGAGCCTATTCCCATATTCTGTGACAACACTAGTGCTACCGTGATCTCCAAGAACTCGTCATGCATTCA
Organism: Pinus albicaulis; assembly: GCA_034641835.2. NCBI lineage: Eukaryota > Viridiplantae > Streptophyta > Pinopsida > Pinales > Pinaceae > Pinus > Pinus albicaulis. Next base: position 1,020,007,346 of record CM076575.1, on the reverse strand, counting down.
AACAAAACACATTCTCGATCAACTATCATTTTTTAAATGTCGCTCGAAAAGAATATCAAACTTGAGTATACAAGCTTTCAGACAAAAGAAAAAATTGTTGACATATCCACTAAACTCGTTCATGAAGGATTTGAATATTCGTCAAAAAGCTTGGGATTCTCCCGTGTTCTCATTAGATTTTTCTCATTAGATTACACGTTTGCAGGACGGTTGTGTGTCAGGGGGAGTGGAAGTGTGTATAGGTTTGGAGGATGGTTGTGTTTCAGGGGGAGTTACCCTTTGCCATTGATGTCAAAGGGGGAGATAATGTTGTAGGAAGATGTGGCATGATCACAGGGGGAGTACTTGTGTTGCCATCAATGCCAAAGGGGGAGATTGTTGATCAACGGTTGTCATTGATGTCAACCCAAGCAGCACCAGGGGCTAAACCAATATTGCATGAGAATTTTTACCTACCAAATTAATATATTATGGGTCAATAATGCTTTTGGTGGTTTCTACTTGTCGAGATGTTTCTGTTGATATATGGCACGCCATGTAATTCTTCACGGTTTGAGAGATTTCCATGTTTGAAGTTTGTACCCCCAGTTAGTGGGCTAAAACCCCATGGGGTTGGGGCATGGGTCATTGAAAAGTCATAATTAATATTTTTTAAGATCCTAAAATCCCTCCCACGTTCACTTGTTGAATACCTTCTCAACCTAAGCATTTATATAAATTGTGATCCTCATTCCTACTTAGGCAAGGGATTTCGCCATATGAAACAGGTCATCATGGCATTTGTGCTCTAATTTTTTTTTTCTACGAAGGTTCAGAAGCTGAAATTTTTATGAGGCGAAGCCAAAATATTGAGGAAGCTTCTATAAAAATTTTAGATCAAGGTGTGCAATATTTTTGGAGATATGATCTGTGGAAGTCAGAATTTTTGCAGGCTCCTGAAATTCATCTCAAATAAGTGACCTTGGTAAATTAGTCATAACTCTCTCTCTGAGTATCGGATTGGAATTCTGTAAAAAGTGTTGGATAGTGCACAGTATTTAATTTTTACTCTATCAATTTTAGAGCCAAATGAAGAAAGAGTGACACGTGGCACGCCGTACAAGTGTGCTCTGTTGAAACAGTCCATCATTAGGGCATTGTGAGAGATTGGGTATAACTATCTCTTGAAGAATCCAAATTGGGTCAAACCTATGGCATTGGAAAGATGAATCAGAGGAATAATATAGGACCAAAAATCAGATATTGAGGATCTGAAATAACATAGATACACCAGATTCAATATCGAGCTCCTAGAACGCAAGAAAAAGCTAGATCATGTGTTGTCAAGGGTTGCAAAGGACCAGACTTTCTATGGCTGCAAAGAAAAGCAAGGTGCAGCAGAGGGCAGCATGAAAAGAGCAGCAACCAAGGTGCATAAAAACAACAAGAATTTCATCATATGAAGTCTTCAAGTGGGCAGCACTGCATACAATCATCGTAAAGGTATCATTGTACTTAGTCATTGTAAATACATTATTGTACAAATTGTACTAGTATCTATCTGCCAAGGGTTGAAGAGGCAGTGTTGGGAGTTCTAGGATCATCATTAGGTGGTTGTGTCAAGTTGGGGTTATGGTCTAGTATATCTTCTTCTACATCATTCTATATCATTGTAAAGTGGACCATTTTCCCCGGTACGGTAGTCCATTCTTCTTTTATTCTTCTATAGGGTGGTAGGGTGGTGCTAGGGTGAGTTGTAGCTCATTGGGTGTTGGGGCATCTGTTTAGTTGACTATTGAAGAATCTCAAGCGTTGGAGCGTCCATCCAGTGAGAGCTGGAGAAGAATTCTTTTCTAGATTCTAGGAAATTGGAGCTTTATTCTCAATTGGAGTTGAATATTAAAGAATTATTAGAAAAGCATTAGGTGGTTTTTGTCCTGGAGTGGGTTTCCACCTTAAAAAATGTGTGCATTTTTGTTCCTCTTGTTTGCTGCTATCATTGTACAAACACTGATAATAATTGAAAATTAACTAATGATCTAATTGAAAGGAAAAAGGATTCACCCCCTTCTCAGTATTTCCAACAGAAAGTGGCCCTAGAATTTATCAGACCGAAAGGCATACGGGCATACATGAAGGTACCCCATGGCGTGGTGAACGTTGGTTTCTTATGATCTTCTGGTAGGACTGTCACCTGATTATACCTTGAGAAACCATCCATCATGGACATTCAGGAAGACCCCACTACTTTTTGCAGTATGTGATCCATTTTAGGGAGGGGATAGTTATCTTTAAGGGAGGCCCTATTCAAGTTCTGAAAGTATACACACAACCTAATTTCTCCATTATTTTTTTGACTAGCACCAGATTGGCCACCCATTCGGAATACCTTAGAGGTACAATAATCTTAGCCTTTAGCAGCTTCTTAATTTCCTTTTCTATAGCGGGGAGCAGCAGAGGATTAATCTTCCTTAGTTTCTTCTTCTGAGGTTTGGCTTCAGCCCTCAGTGGGATCTTATGATGAATAATGCTTATATAAAAAGTTTTGAGATCTTGGTAAGACCAAGCAAAAAAATCCTTATAGGAGTGAAACAACTGAACATACCTCTCTTGGTGTCCTTCTGGTACTCCTTTAGATAACTTGATTATCTTAGGGTCTTCTTCCATCCCAACATTAATATCTTCCACCCGTGTTTCTGGTGTTAGTTTATTGGGGTTGATGGGGACATCATTCTTATCAAACAACCTCTCCAAGGGTACCAACCCTCTAGGGATTACGTTTCATTTCAACTGCAACACCTTATGACCAACCACCATCTCCTGCCACTTATTTTGGGGTTTTTCTTCAGTTTCTTCCTCCTCCCCGGTATCAATAGCCAAGTTAGTGAATTCCCTTACAGTCTCCATGAAATGTTTCATATGCTCCTAAGTCCTCATCCTCGAAAAATTTCCAATGTTTGACATTATCTGGAATGGAAGGACAATAACACACCTCTACTTCATACTTTAGAAATGGATTCTGAGGTGGGTGGAAATTTCTTGCTGCCATAGCCAGTGAATCTACAATCCTGTTCTAATCCCTCGACATAAATTGTATGTTGAATGCTAAGAAAAAATTCTCCACCAGATCCCATACTTCATTTCTGTATGCTCTTAGGTGGGGATGTTTAGTTTGACACTGGTTCCTTATCTGTCTCACCACCAGCTCTAAATCGCCCAAAATTTTAAGGCTCTGAATTTTCATATCCTTGGCAGTTTACAGACCCAGGAGTAAAGCTTCATACTCTACCACATTATTAGTGACCTCATACTCCAATTTTAAAGAGAAAGGTACTAATTGTCCTTTAGGAGAAATCAAGAGAACCCCTACTCCATTTCCTTCTCTGGAGTTAGCTCCATCAAAGTGTAAAACCCACATTCCCTTCTCATCCTCATTTGAGGAATGTTGAGGTTTTGATAGATTATATGATGGTTATTGCAAAATTTCTGGATCTTCTTCAAGCATTAGACATAAAAAATCTCCTTCGTTGCTATAGACTGGTGAGTTTCTAGAGCCATCAGCTTTGGTTACCATTTTGACAAATCTTGATTCCCTGTACAACCTTCTTTCTTGTCCTCCAAACACTTGAATGGTTGCATAAGTCAAATCTAGTTTAATCGACCCTCCGATATTAGTACCGCAAGATCTGAATAGGAGCATTCCGAAACGAGCTGAGATATCTGCAACAAATATATCTATGATGACACTCTTGGCTGGGATCTGAGCCAAATTCACCACTAGGTCTTTGATCATCCCTAGACACTTAACCCTTTTAGAGTCAAACGAATAGAGATCTTTATATGGACCGGTGATCTGGAGACCTAACTGTTCCATGACTGAAAGTGGTAATATATTTCGTGAGGCTCCCGAGTCCAACATACAATTATGTAACAAAAAATCATGGATGACCAAAGAAACATAAAAAGGTGGAGTAGTCAAGTCCAATTCTTCTACATGGGGGCCAAAAAATACCATGGGTCTTTCTTCTTGGAGGTTGAGAGAGTCTGGGGGTGAAGTTACTCCATGAGGGAGCATGAATTGGGAGACTTGAGCCTTATATTAGGGTTGTTTAAGAAGTTCAACCAAAGGAACCGGGATCTTGACTTTCTCTAACTCTTTTTGGAGATTGAACACAGTACTACCCTTATAGACGTATCTTTTAGCTCTTTAATGAAGATATGAGGCTTTTCAACATTTGACATACCTTTAGCATGAGTAAGAGGATCGGGTATGACTTTGGATGATGATTCAAAGACATCTCTCTGTGTAGAAGGTTCTTCTATGGGTTTCTTGCCTTTGTTATCAGTCTTTGGAAGGACAGTTCCCTTAGAAGGTGATTCTTATTCTTGATCTTGAGTATGGATTCACTTCCTCAAAGACAGCAGATCATACTTCTTATGAAATTGGGCTTGCATAAATTCAAAAAACTTCCTATAGTAATCATCTAGGTCAGGTTCTTCAGTGGGATTTACTTTTCCTCCCTCTTCTTCTTCTTCTCGTAAGGAAAGACCTACCTCTTCTCCTTCTAAATAAGCAAAGCAATAATCCTCTTGCCCGTCTGGAACATGTTTAGTGGGGCCTTCCATTTGTCCCTCCAAATATAAAGGAGGCTAAATGTGATCTTGTTGCTCTTTTCTTTCCCTTTGCAGGATTTGCAGAGGAGGTTTCTTATTCTGCTGATTGTACCCCCTGTTAAAAGCAGGCTGGGCTGCCCAAGAGGAGGTATTCTTAGCTTCTAGTTCCAGTTTCACCAATTTTCTAGAAAGACTCTTAATCATTTTATTCATCTCCTCAATTTTGTAATCTGATACTTCCTTTTCTTGAATCGAAGAAGAGGCTTCTTCCTTACCCTTTCGCTTGAAATCATGGTCCAATCTACCTTTCGACTTTCCTGCAGAAGCAAAGTTAGCTTCTACTTCTAAAGCATCGGTCTAAGCTTGGTCGAGTGAAGCAGATTTTCTCTCCCTAAAAGTGAAGCAAAATTCGGACTCAAAAGCTCCCATGAACACCACTTTAGCTGCTAGTTGGAGTGGCTTCATATCAGCTGGTAGATTAGAATACAACTTGTTAAACCTCTTTATAAATTCTGCCACGTATTCATTGTGTCTTTTCTTGGAAGTATTGAATTCTATAAGACAATAACCATGGTCCCTTTTCTCTCCCCACTTCCGGGTGAAAGCATTTTCCATATCTTCCCAGCTAGTGATGGTATTATTCCCAAGGTTTTTGAACCACTTCCTGGCTTCCCCATCCAAATATTGGACGAATAGCCTCATAACTACATCCAACTATTCTACATTGAAATTTTCTGCAAAGGCACATAAATCTTCCAAATGTTTCTGTGTGGTACTGATGTCCTCCCCGGTAAACCAGGGAAAGTGCTTCATGTAGTCTTGTGGCATATCATTCAGAATATGTGGAAATGCCAGAGGGGAATATTTATTCAACAGGAAGCCAGGGACTACCATGAGGGGTGGTGGAGCTAGAGGGGGATTTTTTTGGGTGGTACTGGGAATATGATGAACGGTGGTCTATAAATTGGCTAAGACACGTAGGAATTGAGAAGTAGTTACTTGCTTTATTTCTTCAGCTTCTGGGGTAGGGTGTAGGACAACTCTAGATGCGTCTACAAACTTTTCCTCGTCTTCTAGCTTCATCTGTTCAAGAATGGGGTTATCTAGCAGGTATTGAAGCACTCTGGTAATGGATCCAAGGCTTTGAACCTAAGCTTGCTGGGAAGAAGTTGGAGAACCTTCAAGGTAAGATTTGGGTATGTCAGTCTGTGCAGGCTAATTTTCCTTCCAAATCCTTTTGAATAGAATTTTTTCTAGATCAGATACAGAGGGTGTTCTAAGCTGAGAAGTATCTGAACTTAAGTGAGGCTTATGATAAGCCAGGACTGCAAATAGATTTAGAAATTTTTAAGGACTGTGGAGTCGCCAAGGTGAGGGATATAAAACTCTCAACCCTTCATGCTCACCTAGTTTTGAAGGGTGGACATTATTTTATCGTACCCAGGGATAATATTCAAATTTGGTCCCCGACAATGGTGCCAAAAAGATGTTGTAGCTCTTAGAGACAACCTTGAGTTGAGAAGGACCAGTGCCTAGGTCATCTTAAAGCCAAGAAGGTTCAAGGAAGCTTTCCATGGTCAGTAGCATGAATCTTCTTGTTCATAAACAATTTCTATAACTTCATAAACTGGGATCAAGACCTTGAGAATAGAGATATACAAGCAGCAATACCCGATAGCAAGTAATTAGGGTCTTATGGAGATATTATTGAAGATGAATCTAAATATACGAGCTATGAGAAGGGCCAGATTATGAAACACAACACACAGATATAAAAGCGTAAAGAGCGTAGTAACAATGGAAACAAATAGAGAAAACATTAATCACCAATAGGCTTAAGATCATATAAGAATACATCAGTAGTCAACATAGGCAGAAAGATGAGTACATGAAGCAAAACATGTGAACATAATATCATGGCTCTGACCCATATTTAAAGCACAATGGACTAAAGACATGAGCATCTGAAATAGATAAATTCATCCTTGTTAATCAAGTGCTCACATTCCAGAAACATATGACATACAAAGAGTGACGAGGTGCAAAAACGTTTGTATTAGATTATAACGAGTACAAACTGCGACTGATCTCACCAGGAATCCATCTCACAACAAAAATATTTTCATTATATTCTTCCCCATCGGGATTATTCAACATAAAACATAAGAAATCATCAAAAAATCACAAAAAAGGAATTTACCAATAACAGTCTCTCTTCTCCAAATCAGGAACCCTATTTTAGACTTGGGGTCCTTTTATATTTTCCTTTGTCTCTTGTTAGCAGAAGATATTTTTGGATCAACATTTGTTCTCGGAAATATCTTTTTTGTTTCTTGTCTCTATAAGAATAAAAAACCGATGATGAGGAAGAACGCCTCTCATCATCTCTGTAGTGGCCTTAGCATGAGCACCAACCAAAAGTAAAACAACTTGAACAGAAAATAAAAAGTGCATAGGGAAAAATGAAAATTTCACCCGATATTACAAAAGTAAGAAAATAGAAGTAAGAAGGCCACTAGGGCGAGAACATTATCATGATTTTTTGGAAGAGTGAGGTGTATTAGCTGCCGACTGAGTTGGAAGCACTAATGACGCAGACGAACCAGTTTTGTGCTTCTGAGGTGGCGGAGACTAGATGGACAGTGTGATGACTGTCACATTTGTGAAATTACTGCATTTCTGCCATATGGCTGCTCCTGGCAAGGGCATTGTAGCGAAGATCTCCACTGAGGCTTGCATATCTGTCAATTCTGAATAATCCACTTGCATCGTCAAGCACTGTCTGATCTGGAAGAGAAGGGAAATTTCTTTTCCAAGGGCGGAAATTATAGTTTCAGCTTTCAGGTGAGTGGTTTTCTCATACGAAAAATTTGTATAATTCATAACCACTGCCAGCTTCTCTTCGTAATTAGTTAAAATTGGGAAAGTGGCAGTCACATAATCCCAACATGATGGGAGGCCTGCTTTCACCAGCTCATCCCACTCTTCTTCAAACTTCCCTACTCCCTTGGCGATCCGATCCAAGCCACTCAATGCATTGATGCGCACTGTCTCTTTCTTAGTTATCCGTCTGATTTCCATCACTCCCCTAAAACATTCTTTAATCCAATGCATGGAAAACTCCCCAGAGCGTAGGCCATTTAGGTAGGAGATGTACCTCTTGGCCATAGCTACCTTTACCTCAAAGTGCGCCACCTGTTCATCCCGAGGGGTACACGATAGAATTCCGGTGGGGGCTTGGGAAGTCCCTTCGTGCTGCGCTACTGACCCAAGGAATGAATGAAATGCGCCCCCACTGAGCTATGACATCATGTAATTCTGGGGGTTGAGACTCCCTTCTCTCCGTGGTTCCCTTAGTACCCCTAGAATGCTTCCACATGGCAGCGTCGTTGGTATTAACCTGCTATATGGCCCACTGACCTTTCCGCTTAGTTCAACTCCCTTTTCAATGTCTGTCCCGCATAGTCTTTGTGCAGAGGAACAACATGTATTTCCTTTTTATGTCTGCACATCTCTTACAATTGTATCCCTAAGCTCATTTCAAACTATTTTCTTTTCAACCCTTGTGTAATGAGGTGTACCATAACAACATGTTCTATGAATGAATTATATATTTGTATTTGAAGTTTAGTCTGTCATAAATAATTACTTCTATTTTGTAGGAGAAATTCATGGACAATGAAGGACAAGGTATGCTAGACTATGGCCATATTCACCACTTGGATTGCATCTGAAAATGGCTATTACTAAAAAAAGTGTTCCCTATTCGAAGAATTTTTTTTTGAATGTATAAGTCCTAGAAGGAACTAAAAGTATATATTGAATGCATACTTCCTTGGAACATAATTGACTTCAAATAGGCTAGAATATTTTTCTAAATGATGACTACCCAAATCTTTATTTAGTAATTTATTGTCATTTGTTGCAAACCATATTGAATATTACCCAAGAATATAACTAATTAAGAAGTTTAGGGGCTTAAAAAATTATAAGAATATAATGATGGTACTGGAAGAAAATATTTTGTTGTAGCAAGGTGTTTGATAACAAGTTTCATCTATAGCAGACAAAGAAATCAGAAGAATTTCAAACCTTTAGTTGGACAAATGTCTATGGAGCAGAAGTTTAGGGCTTAAAAAATTATAAGAATATAATGATGGTACTGGAAGAAAATATTATGTTGTAGCAAGGTGTTTGATAACGAGTTTCATCTATAGTAGAAAAATAAATCAGAAGAATTTCAAACCTTTAGTTGGACAAATGTCTATGGAGTAGAGAATTTTCAGTCCTCTCTATAGAGATTACAAATTAAAGGACAAGGCTTGAATGAGATCACTTCCATTATGATGATGCCATGTTGAAGACATAGTAATAGAGGTTGAATTTGTATATGGATACAATATGATATGGAAAATTTTGGGTACAACAAAAAAATTTGGACTAAACATCTCCCTGATACAAAAGAAAATATGTTTTTTTTTCTTTCTAAATTTTAATATTTAAAGAATTGTAACTATCACATCCCTTAAAAATGGATATGAATAGTGGCTTCCTTCTTCAATACTTAAGTTTTAAACATGATACTACTAGTGGCTGAACTCATTTATACCGTAGTTTTTCCTTCATCATGCTTTGAAAGGCTAAATTCTAAGTTCTAACCAAATTAAATCCAAAGGGAAACACTTTGAGAATAAGCTAATCACAATCTTCATGATTCACTCCAATCCTTTCTCCATCCTTTCACCTCATTTGCGGCCATCCAACCTCATCTTGACCAAGTGCAATGAGTGCCCCCATGTTTTTCTGTGGACTCAGGCCAAGAGCCAGCTCTGTTACAGGGCATGCTGGTAATGATTCAACCTCAGAAACAAAGTGTGGTCATCAAACGCGGAATTGAAATACTCAACCAGTAACCACGAGCTTTGAGATACGAGTTCGAGCACTAAGCAATATGAAAGAAAACTTTTCCACAGCCTTTGCATATTTCTCAGAGGGCTCCTTGTTTCACGAATCCATTATGGGATCCTTACATATGGGTGCAAATTGTGACAAGATTTGTGTCATGTGAATTTTTCAATGTCTTGGTTAATTCAATGTGTCCAAATTTTTTGGAGTTATGAGTTCTTGCATCAACCTAATTCCCATATCTCCTTGGGGAACATAAGTGTTGTTAGTTTTATACATCAATATGACTTCAGGACCAAGGTCTTTGAAGGACTCAGGTTCTAGCTACCTCTATGAGCTCTATCAGTGTTCTACTGTTGGTCCTAAATTGAGGTCTGCACCATTACTACACATTATTTCATTGTCACAATTATGTTTTATATTAAAGTAAAAAAATTGTGGCTTTACCCATACTACAAAGAGAAAGAGGGCTCAACATATTTTTGACATCTGAAGCACTGATTATCCCTTAAAAAAAAGGGAGGACAAAGTGAAAAATGGAATTATAAGTTCTAAAATATTTCCAAAGACCCTCTTCTATACCCACAAGGGTACTATTTTAAAAATTGATTACACAAAATTATGAAAAATACATTAACGGTAATTCATGTCAGCTTCACTAGAGTTCTTGCACTGGAACAATTGGATGCTACAATTGGATGCCAGGGCTTGGGTTCAGAAGCTAGATACATACTTCCACTTGAACTCCATGCAGGAGACTGATGCTATTATATTTGCTACCCTTCATTGGGAAGGGGATGCCCAAGAGTGGTGGTACCATGGTCTAATCATGTTGGGACATATTCACATCACTTCCTACACAGAGTTCACCCAAAGGTTGTTAGAGAGGTTTGAGAGGAAAGACCTAGAGTTACATTTTAGGGAGTTAGCTCATCTGAGGCAAATTGGTAGCGCAAAGGCATACATTACGGAGTTTTAGGGACTGTCAGTGATGGTGGCTAGCATTTCAGAGGCTTGGTTGATCATGCTATTTTTGGAGTGGCTAGCAGAGCCATTTCATGGTTGCGTGAGGGCCTAAAACCCCACCTCTTTGACGAATGCTATTTCCAAAACCCCATATATGATTGACATTGTGCCCAAGACCTGGGCCTTTATCCCCACTAGAACCACTGCACCATAGGGGAACCGAGACACTATACCACCCTTGACAGACAGAGGGACATGGCCAGATGGACGAGGAGACCCAGAGGGACCTTAGGAGGAGGTAGTTGTGCTTTACGTTCCAAGAACCCTGGGCACCTGGGCACAAGTGCACCAAGGGCAAGGCCCACTACATTGAGGTGTATTGGGGTAGTGAGTCAGTTGAGGAGTTTGAGGTTCAAGAAGATCCGGGAGATGAGGGAGGACCATCATTAGGGAGAGCACCACCACCACCACCACCACTTAGAGGGGGACCGTTTGCCCCATCAGGGGGAGTTCTTGCTTCACTTCGTGGAGTTCTGAAGTATTCGACACTCAAGATTAGGGTGATGGCATAGGGGCAATGAGTTTCAGTTCGGGTAGACAGTGAGGCCACCCACAAATTTATTGATTCCAAGATGGTGGATTGTAGGGGCATCCACAAAGAGACATTTGAGGGTTTCTTGTTGGGGCCAAGATACAGAACCATGTAGTGCATGAAGTGCACTCCTGGATTGACTGTGATGATGGGGAACTACTTGGTTATTGATCGATTTTTTGTAGTTGATGTCCCAGATACCAACGTGGTGTTGGGTGTCCAGTGGTTATACTCATTGGGGAGGGTCACCACTAATTGGCAGAAGTTAGAGATAGAGTTTATGGGGCCAGATGGGAAGCTAGTATTGTTGAGGGGGATGCACTCTTTCCCACCCTAGACAGTTTCAACACACCGGATGGAGGTAGATCTATGCCATGGGAACATAGAATGGGCAGTTGAGCTGAGGATTTCAGAGGCAGGGGTCCATACATAACCAATGAACCCAGACATACAGGCCCTATTGGAGAGGCATCAGGGAGTTTTTGGGGATATCCCTCTAGGTAGGCCACCACGCTGAGGCTTCAAACACACTATCGAGTTGGAGGAGGGAGTGCATGCAATTATCACGACCCCGTATAGGCATCCCAAAGTCTGTTGAGATGAGATTGAAAGGGCTATTCAAGAGCTGCTAAAATTGGAGCACATCAGACCCAATTCGAGTCCCTTCGCTTCTTCTGTGGTGTAGGTGAAGAAGAAGGATGGGACACTCCACATGTGCATTGACTACAAGGCCCTCAATAAGAATTCATTGAAGAACATGTGCCCTATTCCACACATTGATGAGTTGATGGATGAGCTTAGAGGAGAAAAATACTTCTCTAAGATAGATCTACGCTTGGGGTACCACCAGATTCAGGTGAGGGAGAAAGACATCCCTAAGACTGCCTTTCGTTGACACTATGAACATTTTGAGTTCTTGGTGATGCCCTTCGGGCTAACCAATGCTCAGGCTACATTCACTCTTGTATGAACCATGTATTTCCTAGGTAGTTGTGGCACTTTGTCCTTGTCTTCTTTGACGACATACTCATCTATAGCCGAATGTGGGAGGAGCACCTTCAATATTTGGAGGTAGTACTTCACATACTAGAGGAGCAACAACTGTAAGAAAATATGTCCAAATGTTAGTTTGGATTGATAGAGATGTTGTACCTTGGGCATGTGCTTGGCCTAGAGGACGGAGTAAAGGTGCACCAAGAGAAGATCAGGGCCATTTTGGATTGGCCAACACCCAGGAATGTGACTGAGCTGAGGGGGTTCCTCGGCATTTGTAGGTACTATAGGAGATTTGTGAGAGGATTCTCACAACTTGCAGTACCCCTCATGGACTTGTGGAAGAAGGGGGCTTTTGAGTGGATGCAGGTAGCACAGGAGGCATTTGAGTGTCGCAAGAAGGTTATGAGAAACTATTATGTTTTGGCTTTGCATAATTTCACTCGACCATTTGTATTGGAGTGTGATGCTTCAGGTGAGGGAGGACATGTTGATGCAGGGAGGCCACCCCATAGCCTTTGAGAGTATAAAGTTTTTACCCCATGACTGACTTCATTTATGACAAGGAGATATTGGCCGTGTTGAAAGCCTTAACCAAATTTAGACAGTACGTGGTGGGGAACCGGTTCAAGGTGAAGACTGATCACAACAATCATCGATTATTCCTAGAGTAGCATACATTGCAGGAGAGGCAACATAAGTGGGTGAGTAAGCTCCAAGATTACGACTTTGAGATCGAGTATGTAAAGGGAAAGCACAACATAGTGGTAGATGCGCTTTCTGAGAGACCCTAGTACTCTCCTTGATGGACGTTGCACATGATTGGAAGGCCAAACTCTTGGTTGAGTATTCCAAGGACAAAAATGCCTGTGAGAGACTAGACGACACACATGGGGATGATAGATTCCGGGTGATGGATGATGTGATATACTATAAAGTCTGAATATACTTAGTGACAGGATCCCAGGTCAGAGAGAAGGTTGTATAGGTAGCTCATGACTACCCTCTTGCTAGACATCCGAGCTTTCTCACGCCTTACCGTACCATCCGTGAGTGTTTCTCTTGGCGTGGGTTCAAGGGGGACGTGCTGAGGCACATACAAGAGTGCATAACCTGTCAGAGGAACAAGGTGGAGTTTTCACACCTGGCCAATCCATTATAGTCTCTTCCCATTCCAGAGAGGAAGTGGGAGAGTGTGTACATGGAATTCATCACGGGACTTTCGATGATACAGGGGAGAGATTTCATGTGTGGTGGTAGATCACTTGACTAAATTTTCCGATTTTTTTGCGATCCCTTTGAGATATTCAACCTCACAAGTGGTCGAGTTGTTCTTTCATTGAATTGGCTCCCAAAGAACATATTCAGTGACAGGGATAGTAGATTCATGGGGGTATTTTAGCAGGAGTTGTTCCAGGTAGTGGGAACCAAGATTATACCCCACACCAACTATCACCCACAGATAGATGGGCAGATTGAGATAGTGAACAGATGGTTGGAGGGTTACCTGCAAAACTATGGCACATGACAATAGAGGGCGTGTGTGAAGTGGTTACACTTGGGAGAGTTCTGCTACAACACTAATTACCACATGTTGATTGGTATGTCTCCCTTTTGAGCAATTTATGGTTATGATGAATTTTATTTTTCTGCCATGATATTTGGAGATATTAGGGCCTCGGGGGAAAAGGATTGGGTCCAAGAGAGCCAGAAGATTCTCAAGGTTCTTAAGGATAACTTGCAGGTAGCACAAAATCAAAAAAAGATGTACACCGATAAGCATAGGGTGGAGAGACAGTTTGACGTAGGGGACATGGTCTACCTACGTTTGCAGCCTTACCGACAATCTTCACTCAAGTATAAAGGGGCAGAGAAGATTAAGCAACGCTTATATGGGCCATACAGGGTGACCAAGAGAGTTGGAGAGGTAGCTTATGAGCTGGAGTTACACTCGGAGAGCAGAATTCACAACATATTTCATGTCTCTTTCCTAAAAAAGGTGTCGGGGAAGCAGGTTATGATAGTCAATGAGTTGCCTACATTGGATGATGAGGGACACTTGATATTGACACCCAAGACCATATTGGAGACCATGGAGAGGGAGCTAAGAAACATGGTCATCTCAGAGCACTTGGTCAAGTGGAAAGACTTGCTAGTTGAGGATTCCACGTAGGAAAATGAGTAGAGTTTTCAGCACCCAGTTTTACAGTTTCTTGGGGATAAGAAACATTTGGGAGGGGAGAATTGTAATGTCCCTTCCTAAATAATTTTTTCAATAGTACCAATTTTTTTCTATTTTGCTAATTTTGGGGGCCTAAGATAATTTTGGAGAGGAAACATAGGATAAAGGGGTCAAAATATTTGCCTTAGTGGAATGTGGGGGCCTACTCCCCAACAAATATGCACTCCTTGAGGAGAGAGAAATCATATGGACAAGGGAAGAGGTTTGAATTGCCTAGTGAGGGGCCCATATGGTGGAAATGAACAAAAATTATAAGTAGGAGTGTGGAAGCAACATTTGAGGCCTTTTGATAATTTGAAAATTGAAATGTTGCTCTAGCTGTTTAGAAGAGTTATATAGTGTTTTTCAACACAAGAGTTTCCCAAGGAGGAAGCTCAACCTTTCTTAGGTGGACTCTGAGTACCACCCTAGGAAGGATTCTTCATCAGTTTCAAGAGTTGGAGGGAGGGCCACGCATGTGGTATGGTTTCTAGGCCAACTGAAACACAGTTCAGGAGGCCACATAGAGAGTTGAGGAGGAAGAGCTGGAGTTGGGAACTGTAGCATTGTCGAAGTAATTTTTGGTCAATTCTAGGAAAAAGGAGGAATATTTGCAAGGGTAGAATTCAACATACAACATCAAACTGATTTTCCAAAGGAGAAACTACATCATCCTACCTAGAAACTGCACAATAATTATGGAGGCACAATTGTGGGGTGTCTTGTGATGTATTTTGAGAGTTGGGTT
The DNA here is from genome assembly GCA_034641835.2 of Pinus albicaulis. Taxonomy (NCBI): domain Eukaryota; kingdom Viridiplantae; phylum Streptophyta; class Pinopsida; order Pinales; family Pinaceae; genus Pinus; species Pinus albicaulis. Next base: position 1,019,992,328 of record CM076575.1, on the reverse strand, counting down.
TCTTGGGGTTGGTTTGGGGTGAAATTGACAAGAATTTCCAAGCCATTTTGGGACATTCATTACAACATCAGTCACAGTTCTAGTTTTTTTGCACTTAGAGGAGGGTCAAGGAATTTGGGGCCATTTTGGAGCATCAAATCTAGGGAAAACCCTTTCTGGTTTTTTTTGGGTTTTTGACAAGGATTCCATGACTATTTTATCAGAATTTTTTGAGCAGTTAGGAGGGGTCAAATCAAGGTATCAACACAACCAACGATGCAAAAATCACAAGGGAAATGCAAATTTTTAGTGGGAAAATTGCAGCAGTAGTTTGGCATTTATAAAACATCCACCTGAGGCTTGTAGCTTGGCTTGTGAAAGCCAGGGTGCACATTTTATTTTATTTTATTTTATTTATTTATTATATATTGTACTCCAGCAGGATCTTATAATAAAATTTTCCCATTTTGGTATGTTTGGAGCATTTCTTTTTTATGGGTATTTGCTGAAAAATATTTTTGTTCAGTTTATTGCATGCTTTTGTTATCACTGTTAATTTTTCCATTAGGAATATTACACCTTGAGAGGCTTGATCAACATATCAAGTCAGATTTGAAACAAAATTAAAGTAATCCTTGAAGATCGAAGGACATTCTTTAAAGCACACATGAAGAGCCTAGGATACACCTTCATCGAATGATAAAATGATAACATAATCTGAGCATATTTTGGGTTGACAGTAGAGTGCATTCATGATGACATTAATTGAGAATTATTCAAGCCTTTGTTGAAACAACAGTCACTCTTGAAGCATAGTTGAAGACCAACACTCAAAGAGTTGTTTTGTTGAAGAAATCACCCTTTTGGAGTATAGTTGAAGGCCAACACTTAAAGACTTGTTTTGTTGGAGCAGTCAAACTTGGAGCATAGTTGAAGATTAACAGTTGAAGACATGTTTTGTTGGTGCAACCATAAAAGTTTTGCTGAAGAAAACATGAAGTTTTTGTAGAGGTGGATTTGAGAGAACTTTCCAGACCTATCTTGGATAAATTTAGAAGTATTTGAAGTTTTTGATGGAGGCTTGAAGCAGTATTGAAGTCACCTTAAGGGATTGAAGCAAACTGAGAGGGTTGGATCCCTAGAGGATTGGAGTCGTCATACAAGGTTGGAGCTTGGATTTGATCAGGAGATGAATTCCTTTGTAGAAAAATGCTCAAAAATGAAGTTTCTCAGAATTATTCCAAACCAGAACGACTGGAAAGAGCTTGGAAAATGATCCTGTAAACGCGAACGACACTGAAAACCGACGTCTTATGAGAAAGTTATTCAGCTTTGAATTTTCTCAATTTCAGTTAAAAAATGGCCAAAATTTACTTTATAAAAAAAATTTATTAAAAAAAGAATATTCCATAGAATATTTTGAGAATATTTCGTGGAATATTCCACAAAATATTCTGCAGAATATTCAGCAGGCAGCCAATCACAGAGTGCCACGTGGCCTACTCGGAGGCCGCCACGTGGCCCCAAGGTCAAACGAAATGTCATTTAAAATTTTTATTATGTTCGCGGCAAGGTTTGACCCCGGGTTGGGGCGGAGAAAGTTGGGCGGCCCAACCGTTGGGTCACGCCTGTGGATCTTAACAAGCAGTGGCATTCACTTATATTTAAATCTTGTTGTTTGTTTGGGCGGGGCCCGAAAGGGGGCCAACCCCCTCTTGCATGTAACCTCAGGTCCCGGAATCGTGGCATTATTTTAGTCGGCGCAAATATGTAAACATTTATTATCACCATCAACCATGTGAACAGGCGGAAATCCCGGCTTATGTAACGGTTGCGGTTGAACAACCAACCGTTTGACGTAACGTTTAAATAGGTGGGTTGGACGGTGGTCCATGTGACCCTGTCCACCCAGCATTAAACTTAACCGTAACCGCCCAATAAAGTTGGAGTGAACCTGCCAAGTTTGGCATTTGTTGCTATTTTAACTGGAGTTAACTCCAGTTCTCCACATTTAGTGGAGTTTTTCAAGGGGACACTGGGCAAAACTTCAGTTAGCCATAACTTTGTCTAGGGAAGTCCAATTGAGATGAATTTATTTTTTTATTTGGTGGTATTGAAGCATTATGGAGCTGTTGGGATAGGTTGCAGAGCCATCAGGGCACTCTGTTGGTGATTTTATCAGCGAATTTTCTTTTGGAGCCATCAGGTCTCGGTGAAAGATTAGCTGTATTGGATTATAATCATCCATTTGAGGTGAATGAATAGTCGATTTTTATTGTTTTCAGTCCTCTGTTTCTGAATTTGTAGCTATTTTATCCTTTTGAGGCTTTCTTCACAGTGTAATACTTATTTTTAGAATTAATGAAAGAGGGAAAAGCCTATTTGGAGGCTTTTAGACCCAGCAGAGGTAGCCCAAGAGAGGGGTGAACTGCTTAAACAAATGCTTGCTGTTATGTTGTGCATTTTTGCTGCTATATTCCAGGTTTTACTACATTAAACAATAATTTTTAATAAGTCCACTTTTCCCAATGAGACTTATACAGTGATCAAAACTCATTAGTTTCACTTCAAACCATATTACTTCCATTGCAGAATACTTGAACTTGCTTATTCACACATAAAATTTGGTTAATGAATACTTTGCAAACATAAAAAAATATTCTCATTGCTAGATTGATTTAGTGTTTACCTTATATTTCTTTAGGCAGAGCCAGTAAGAGGGCCAGAAGCGTCTAGTTTCATCCTTTCTAGTAAAGGTGAAATAACTAGTAAATGCCCCTACTGTCTATCTCTGTATAAGAATTTTTTTTTTCACACAATTTCAGATCAGGTTGGTATCAAAGCTCTAGGTTTTGCTTAACAGTTTGTGAAATTTGTGCAAGAAGATTGTGTTATTTTGCAAAATTTGATGCTTACTAGGCTGAAATTGAAAAGAGGGGAAGGTCAATTGGTTAGAGAACAAGTTAATCCTCAACCAAGGAGGGCTAGAGTGCCATTATCTCCACCTTCCATTTCATCCTCATTAGCCTTAGAATCAGCCACAAACATGTCTTCCAGAGAAGGAGAAGTACATGAGGAAATGGATCCCAAGGAAGAAGAAAGAATCTTTAGAAAAAATTTCTTGGACATGATTGAGATGGTTAGGATCCTATACCAGGAAAGAAATGATAGGATTGTTGGAGAAGGGTCTAGAAACCAAAGAGAAGGAGATTCTTCAAGAGGGAAGAAAGACAAGGATCCTTCATCTCCATCGTCATCCTCCTCCTCCACATCATCCTCTTCAACTTCTGTTAATCAGTCACACAAAACAAAAACATCTCTTAGAAATCCTTTGTTAAAGCTTGATGTAAAGTTTGAGTTGCCGATGTTTAATGGTGATGTGAATGCAGAAAAAATGGATAACTAGATTAGACAGCTGGAAGTCTATCTAAGAATTCAGAATTTGCATGATGATGACACAAAAATCCAATTAGCCTCTTTGAGAATGGATGGAGCAGCTTTGGTTTGGTGGGAAGCCAAAACCAGGGAGGAAATTAAAAAGCATGGTAAGATAACTCTAACTTGGAATGAGTTTATTACTGCTATTAAGAAATAGTTTTATCCTCTTGCTCATATTTAGAAAGAAATTATGAATTGGCAAAATTTTAAGCAACTTAAGGGTCAAAATGTGCAAGATTATACCCAAGAGTTTAGAAGGAGTGCACTTCTACTTGGAGTAGACTTACAAAGTCAAGACACCTTGTTGAAATACATAGGAGGTTTGCACAATTATCTGCAACATACTATTCTAATGTTTAATCCTACCAGCTTAGATGAAGTCTGTGTGCAGGCTACACATTTAGAAGCTAGAGGAAAGAATATTTTTGATGAGGATAGTAATTTCAAAAACAAATGAAAGAAGAGAGTTGCAAATTCAAGAAAAGAAAAAGGAAAGTTCTTTTGCAAGAACTGTTCGAAGACAAGTCATGATGAAGATCATTGTTGGAAGCTTCATCTTGAACTGAAACCAAAAAAATACAAGAACAAAAACAAGACCAGAGAAAAGGAAAGAACTGTAGCAACAGTTGAGCAAGACTTAGGGTTAGACTCAGGAGATGAGACAAAAATCATAGCCATGGTTTTAAAGAACATTAAGGGGAAAGAAGTGGTGCAAGACACAACTCCTAGTTCTAGCTCTTTGAATTGTCACAAAGATACTCATGAAGAAAAGAGGAGGATAGAGCTCTTCCATGTGAGGGTAATTTCAAAACATACCAAAATAGACACACTATTTGATAGTGGGTCACAAGCGAATCTTATATCTGAAGACTTGGTCAAGCAACTTAAACTTGAGACCATTCCACATCCGAAACCTTATCCACTTGGATGGATATGCAAGGATGCCAATCTTCAAGTCTCAAGGAAGTGCATATTGCACTTTGAAATAACTGCACACTTTATTGACACAGTGGAACTTGATGTGGTGCCGCTTGATATCTCATGTATTGTTTTGGGAAGTCCTTACTTATTTGACAGGAAGACCATCTTTCATCGCCATGAAAACAAGTATCACTTGTTCAAAGATGGTAAAGAGTACATTGTGAGAGCTCACAAGAAGAATCTGGAATCTTCTTTACTCCATGAAAGTCAATTAAAAAGACTGGTTAATGCAAGTCAAAGTCTAACTTTGTTAATGTTGAAACGACCAGATTTTGAGCATTCGCCTTTTTATGATGTTGCTAATAATATGTTTCAGTTTAATAATAGTTTGTCTTTGAAAAAATATGATGTTATGTTGTGTAAATTACCTTTTGGGTCAACCAATGCAGTGAATGAAGTGTCAAATCAAATCAGTGCAAGTAAGGAGGACACACAATTCAACATGGGAAAAAGTTGGTTTCAGAATGGTAGAATTCGTCATGGGAACAGTTTGCAAGGTGAAAGTTATTTTAAGTCTTTATGGAAGTTTGATCAGTGTAGAAAAACTTTGTTTTCTGTAAATTACAATTTCTGTTCTGCAAATTTTAATAATTGGCATCATGACTCCGTCAATCTTAGCAATGGTCGATCAGTTGATTCCAGAGACAGTTTATCATTTTCTCAAAAGCTCCATTTGATGAAATCGGGTAGATTTCAGTTATTCAAGGGTGGAAGAGTGGAGAATCAGTCTCCACATCATCAGTTTCAGTAATTAGAGAGATTTTTGGGTCCAAAAGCTTCCCATTTGGGAGGTGTGATCACGAGATCAAGTCCTTTGTAGAAAAATGCTCAAAAATGAAGTTGCTCAGAATTGGTCCAAACTAGAACGATTGGAAAGAGATCAAAAAAAAGATCCTGTAGACGTGAACGAAACTAAAAACCGACGCCGTATGAGAAAGTTATTCAGCTTTGAATTTTCTCAATTTCAGTTAAAAAATGGCCAAAATTTGACTTTATAAAAAAAAATTTATTAAAAAAAGAATATTCCACAGAATATTCTCAGAATATTCTGAGGAATATTCCACAGGCGGCCAATCATAGAGCACCACGTGTCCTGCCTGGAGGCCGCCACGTGGCCCCAAGGTCAAACGAAATGTCATTTAAAATTTTTATTGTGTTCGCGGCAGGGTTCGACCCCGGGTCGGGGCGGACAAAGTCAGGCAGCCCAACCGTTGGGTCACACCTGTGGATCTTAACAAGCAATGGTGTTCACTTATATTTACATGTTGTTGTTTTTTTGGGCAGGCCCCGAAAGGGGGCCAGCCCCCTCTTGCATGTAACCTCAGGGCCCGGAACCGTGGCATTATTTCAGTCGGCGCGCATATGTAAACATTTATTATCACCATCAACCATGTGAATGGGCGGAAATCCCGGCTTATGTAACGGTTGCGGTTTAACAACCAACCGTTTGATATAACGTTTAAATAGGCGGGTTGGACGGTGGTCCATGTGACCTCGTCCACCCAACATTAAACTTAACCGTAACCGCCCAATAAAGTTGGAGTGCGCCTGCCAAGTTTGGCATTTGCTGCTATTTTAACTGGAGTTAACTCTAGTTCTCCACATTTAGTGGAGTTTTTCAAGGGGACACTGGGAAAAACTTCAGTTAGCCATAACTTTCACTAGGGAAGTCCAATTGAGACGATTTTTTTTTTATTTGGGGGTATTGAAGCATTCTGGAGCTGTTGGGATAGGTTGCAGAGCCATCAGGGCACTCTGTCAGTGATTTTATCAGTGAATTTTCTTGTGGAGCCACTAGGGCTTGGTGAAAGATCAGCTGTATTGGACTATACTCATCCATTTGAGGTGAATGAATAGTCGATTTTTACTGTTTTCTGTCCTTTGTTTCTGAATTTGCAGCTATTTTAGCCTTTTGAGGCTTTCTTCATAGTGTAATACTTATTTTGAGCATTAATGAAAGAGGGAAAAGCCTATTTGGAGGCTTTTGGACCTAGCAGAGGTAGCCCAAGAGAGGGGTGAACTGCTTAAACAAATGCTTACTGTTATGCTGTGCATTTTTTCTGCTATATTCAAGATTTTACTACATTAAACAATAATTTTTAATAAGTCCACTTTTCCCAATGAGACTTGTATAGTGATCAAAACTCATTAGTTTCACTTCAAACCACATTACTTCCATTGCAGAATACTTGAACTTGCTTATTCACACATAAAATTTGGTTAATGAATACTTTGAAAACATAAAAAAATACTTTGATTGCCAGATCGATTTAGTGTTTACCTTATATTTCTTTAGGCAGAGCCAGTAAGAGGACCAGAAGCTTCTGGTTTCATCCTTTCTAGTAAAGGTGAAATAACCAGTAAATGCCCCTACTGTCTATCTCTGTATAAGAAATATTTTGTTCACACAATTTCAGAGCAAGATTTGTAGTTGAATATTAGAGTCCTCATTCAGGGTTGAAGCCTTGAAGGAGTTAAATACTTTTTTGTACAAGTTGGAGCTTGGGTTTTTAGAGTCCTCAAATTCATTAATAAAATTATTTTCGTGCTGCACATCTTGTGTTTTGGTTTAACTGGTGATTTTAACAGGCATAATATAACAATTGTAAAGAAATATTGATTCAACCCCCCTCTCAATATTTCCAACACTAGCACACCTTACATTTTTACACCTTGCAATATTTTTATTGACATGTTAGAATGAATTTTCACAACGCAATGTTATTGTTGGTAATTTGGTTGTTTGTGATAGAAGGAAATCTAACATGTGTTAGAGTTCCTTCACCTTGGAATGTTCATACTATAAATGTGCTTGCGTTTGTGTTAAAATGAAATATAACATGCACTAGATTTATTTTGGCATGCAATGTTATTGTTGGTAGTATGATTGTATTTGTGCTACATGTAAAGCCAAAACTTGTTAAATTTCTTTCACCTTGAAATGTTGTTATTGGAAATATACTTGTGTTTGTGCTAGAAACTATGCTATATTTCTTTTTCTCTACAATATTATTGTTGTCTATTTGGTTGTTTATGATAGAAGGAAATCTAGCACATCTTATATTTCCTTCACCTTGGCAATGTTATTGGAAATGTGCTTGTGCTTGTTCTAGAAGTTGTGCTACATTTATTTCGATCTACAATATTGTTGTTGTCAATTAGGTTGTTTATTATAGAAGAAAATCTAGCATGTGTTAGATTTCCTTCACCTTGGCAATGTGCTTATTTTTGTGTTAGAAGGAAATATAACATGCACTAGGTTTATTTTGGCATGAAATATTGTTGTTGGTAGTATGCTTGTATTTGTGCTACATGTAAAGCTAAAATGCATTAAATTTATTTTACGTTGTGATGTTGTTATTGGAAATGTGTTTGTTTTTGTGATAGAAGTTGTTCTAGATATACTTTTCCATGCAATGTTGTTGTTGGCAATATGCTTTTGTTTATGTTGAAAGAAAATCTAACACACTAGATTTCTTTCACCCTACAATGTTGTTGTGTGCTTGTGTTTGTGCTATGATTAAATCCAGCACGTGCTAGATTTTCTTCACCTTGCAAATTTTTTATTCGCAACATGCTTAAATTTCTGCTTGAAAGAAATCTAGCATGCACTAGATTTATTTTTCACTGCAATGTGTTCATTGACAATATGCTTTTGTTTGCGCGAGAGGTAAATCTACCGTGTGGTAGATTTCATTTTTCTAGAAATGTTGTAATGTTTTTGTGTTTGTGCTAGAAGGAAATCTAGGATACATTATATTTATTTCACCCTTCTATGAGTTCATTTACAATGTGTTTGTATATGCATTAGAGGGAAACCTATTGTGTACTATATTTCTTTTGCATTGCAATGTTGTTGTTGGCAATTCAATTGTTTGTGCTAGAAGGAAATCTAGTATGCGCCATATTTCCTTCACCACAATGAGGTTATTGGCAATGTTCTTGTGATTGTCCTAAAAGAAAATCTAGCATGTTCTAGAGTTATTTTGCACTAGAATGTTGTTGGTAATATGTTTGTTTTCATGCTATAATAAAATCTATCATGCGCTAGATTCTTAACCCCTACAATGTTATGTCTTTGTGTTTGTGTTAGAAGTAAATCTACCACACGCTAGATTTCTTTTGTCTTCCACAAGTTATTTTTGATAATATGCTTGTTTGTGATAGAAGCAAATATAATACGTGGTATGTTTATTTCACTCTACAATATCATTATGAACTTTTTTTTGCAAGAGAAGGAAATCTAGCATGTGTTAGATTTCATTCACCTTGCAATTTTGTTATTGGTGACATGTTTGTGTTTGAGATATAAGTACAAATAGCATGTTAGATCCAATTCACCTTTCAATATTATTATTGGAAATATGTTTATGTTTGTGATAGAATAAAATCTAGTATGATATAGATTTCTTTTACCCTACAATATTGATTTTGCCAATATGTTTGTGTATGGTGGGAGGAATTCTAGCATGCACTAAATTTACTTTGCAATACAATACTGGTGTTAGCAATGTTCTTGTGTTTGTACTAGAATAAAATCTAGTTTGCAATAGATTTTTTTTGCAATGAAATATTGTTGTTGGCAACATGCTTGTATTTATGCTAGAATGAAATATAACCTGCACTGGATTTCTTTTGCAATGCAATATTATTGGAAATTTAATTGTGTTTGTGCTAGAAGGAATTTTACCATGCATTGGATTTCATTTTCCCTACAATTTTATTGTTGGCAATGTGCTATAAGTAAATCAAGCATAGGTTAGATATCTTCCACCTTGCAATGTTGTTTCTGGCAATGTGATTGTGTTTGTTCTAGAAGAAAATCTAGAATGTCCAAAATTTCTTTTACTTTGCAATTTTTTTGTGAGTAACATGATTCTATTTATTATAGAAGGAGATTTAGCATGTGGTGGATTTTGTTTGCCATAGAATATTGTTGTTGGCAATGTGCTTGCATTTGTGCTATAAGGAAATCTAGCATGTGCTAGATTTATTTGACCATGTAATGTTGCTTCTAGCAATATGCTTATGTTTGTAGTAGATGTTATGATATTGATTGTTAGCTTTCATTTGAGGTGCAATTTTTTTGTTCAAAATGGGCTTCTACTTGTGATAGAAGGAAAACTAGCATACATTATATTTCCTTCATAAGCTAATGTTATTATTAGAAATATGTTTGTTGTTATGAGAGAAGGAAGGTTATAATGTGTTAAATTTCCTTCATCTTGCAATGTTATTGTTGAAAATGTGTTTGTGTTTGTGATAGAAGTAAATCTTGCATCCATTATATTTTTTCACAATGCAACATTATTTTTTGAAATGTGCTTGTATTTGTGTTAGAAGGAATTATAGAATTCACTAGATTTCTTTGTTCTAGTTCCAAACATAAAACTATCGATATTTCACCCTCACCAAGGTTAGTGCCCTCATATTGTTATTGGAAATTCATTTGTGATTATGCAAGAAGGATACCTCGTGATTACTAGCTTTCTTATAGACACCATTACACTCATGAAACCAATTCTCTAGGGGTGACATTGTCTCAATAATCACAATGGTTAGAGTTATAGATTTTGATGTGCCTTTTTATTGAGTTTGGAACAATTTATGGAGATCAATGATAGTGACAAAGAATTGTATATAGATATATGGTGTTGTTGACACTACATTTGTGCTTGAGTTTTAAGGAAAGATAATGGTATAGCTTTCCTTTTCGCTCAAACACAATAATCCAATCATAATTATTTGATCCATGGAGAATAATGTGATCTTTGTATAATTTTGAAGTTTATGAATAAATGTATCATTGAGGTATACTATATTTTTCTTCCAATGCAAATGTTTGCAATTTTAAAGTATCGAGCATAATTTTTTAACATGCAATATTTTTCTCTCTATTTTTTTGTATAGTTATAAACTTCCAAAAAAAAATTCACTAATGTTTGGATGCATAATATAAGACTCTTCCTCATCAACATAAAAATATAGGAAAACTAAAATCTACACTTTTCGACGACCCAAAGTTAACATCCCTTTGTATCCATCCTAAATAGTATGTCCTTAGATGTGTATAGGTAGGGAGTGCTAACATTGAAACTAAAGATTTGTAAAATGGAATTTGTTTTCTTTTAGAATAAAAATGAGAATTATCTAGTATTTACAGTACCAAAACTTTTATTTGGAATAAAACCTCTAGTTTGGCTTTTGATTATCAAGTTAAAAATATAATTTCTCCTTTTCATGGGGCTTTTAGACATCTTATGTAGCATCAAGCTTCAAATTTCTTAGATTTTCCAAAGGACCATGCTTTGGTTCTTAAACTTCTGCAAATTTCTTATGATCATTATTCATACACATGCATTAAGATTACAAGTGTCATTTCTAAAGTTAAATAGGAACTTAGTGGTTTGATATGAGCTGATATTTGTCATTCAAAAATTTTATTTGGAAGAAAACCTCTAGTTTTGCTTTTTATTATCAAGTTCAAACATAAAAAATCCTCACTAAGTGAAAAAACAATTTCTCTTTTTCATGGGGCTTTTAGACATCCTATGTAGCATCAATCTTGGAATTTCTTAGATTTTCCAATGGACCATGTTTTGGTTCTTCAACTTCCACATACTTCTTATGATAACTATTCATACACATGCATTAAGACTACAAGTGTCATTTCAGAAATTAAAAAGGAACTTGGTGGTTTGATATGAGCTAATATTTGTCATTCTATGATAGTATCTACATCTCTAATTTCATGGTCTTCATATATGAACTTTTCTGTGTAATTTGCATGTAAAGTGCTTTTTGGTAGTAGGCACTAGATGGTGTGGAAAAATGTTTCATTACATACAATATGAATACCAGAGTATTTAAATGATTGAATCTATATTACTTTTTGAAGGTTGTATGTTTTTGCGAAAAAAATATAAAATCACACTTTGCATGGTTTAACCTTTTAATTTCAATTTATGGTTTAATTGTTGCTATAGAATTGGTACAAGCTAGAATGGAAAATATAATTTTGGCAAAATGGGACTCTATTGATCTCCTTATTAATCATCAAGTCGTTGGGATAGGAAGGGTCAAATATACAGAGTCTGGAACTTATTATGTTAGAGAAAGGGTTAATGCATGTTATGTTGCAATTTTGATAATTGATGTCACTCAACCACATTTGATTGAGGATGATGTTGATGAAGGGGACATACATCCATGGAATATTAGGGATTTGAGGCACAACATAGGTAAATAAAAATATTGAAGCATGTTTTCAAATATTATTGAGAGTATAATACTTTTTTTTTATAGTAAATACTAACCTTATTTACATTCGTTTATAGGTGCAAATGTTTCTTTTACATTTTTTTATTGGAGACAAGGTAGATCTTCTACAATAGGGATTGAATTTGGGTGAGGGCTCCATATTCAATATAGAGCTTGGGCATAAAGTGCATGGAAAGAAAGTAAAGAAAATATTCATAATGGTTAAAATTGAGAAGGTTTTAAAACATGACACTGTTCTACCACGTCCAACAGGATTTAAGCATACACTAGGGGGTGCATTGGAATCTTATGAGATTTGGTCAGAATCAGATTTTGAACCTCATCTTCATGATTATTCCATAAATATTCCCCAAGATAGGGTTAGATTCATATGTACAAAGTTTTATCTTACACATGAATTCATGGGAACAAGCATGTGCATTGCTAAAGGAATGCTGGTTAATGTCCGCGAGAATGACGTTGTTGAAGCTGAAACAGTAGGTGAAATGGAATTTGGTGTTTTATTGGAATAGATAGATGGAAATTTTGAAATATGAAGAATTGGGGATAAGTCTATACATTGTTTGGTTAGATGGCCAATAAATAAGTTGGTGGACAACAAAGGTGATATTAAGGGTTAAGGAAAAGTTCAAGGAGCCACCCAAGGAAATGGTGATATGGGATGCTATAGAGGACACAAATCTCTTAAACAAATGGGATGGGTATCTTTGTAATGAAAAATATATAAAATCAATTGATATGCATGTAGCAAGGCCATATAAAAGGAATACATGAGTTATGGCTATAAAAAAAAAATGCAAAATGTAAAAAAAAAATAGATGAAGAGAAAGAAATTAAACTTTTGGAAGAAGTTGTATGTTGTAGAAAAGATTGTCTTCAACATGTGGATAAGAAGGCCATTGCAGGTGCTAGAAGGGGTATGAGACAAATATATAAAAATGGTCTTAGGGAATTTGTCTTGAATTCACTCATGTCAAACACAGTCATGTCAAGGAGCCATGGCAATGGCGTACCACCTATTGTTAGAAATGTAAAGGACATGACATTTAATGGGAACATTATTTGTAAGAAAGCATGGTATAAGATACATAAGATTCCTCAAAGCACATTCTATAAATACCGACATTATTTCCAACATGGACAGATCAAAGCTATTCATGGTAACACCAACACATGCAAAGCATGAGCACACAATGTGGAAACCATAGAAATTTTGCACAAAATTGTAATGGATAATTCAGATTTTTCACCAAAACAAACATGTCAAGTTGAAGAAGATGGAACATGTACTCCTTTAAGATTGCTTCCTTCGACTTACACACAAAATTGTTTGTCAAAAGAGATCAATGAGGATCTTCAAAGGCTCAATTACCCATCAATATCAAAATCAACAATGAGCAATATATGGAATACTAAGTTTTGAAATGTGGCATTTTCAAAGAACACCAACTTTGGTAAATGTAGTGAATGTATTGTGTTGAAAGCACATATGAAGTCAGCGACTACAAAAGAGTTGGAAGAAAGTGCATGAGGTAGGCTAAACAAACATAACAAGATTGTTATGTGTGGAAGATATTTCTACTATGCCCATAGAATTATGTCAGAGTAGTTTCCAAAGGACTATTTGAGCATTATCCATGATAAAATGGATAAAACAAAGACTTCAATCCCAAGGCTACGTGTCAAATCAAAATCTATTGTAGGAAAAAATTTAGGTTTGTCATTAATAGTTATGCTAACACATGGGTATAACATAGGAGGTTTTGGTCATTTCTCCCTACCATTTGTACATATGGGATCGCAATTTACTATTACATCTCTTGAAAAGTGCTTAAGGGACCTTGAAGACCCACAAATTGATATGTATGGTGATCTACTTTAGGGGAGTGCAAGTTCAAGAAACCAACTTACAAACACATTGCTTGACACCTCTATTTACTCAAAATGTCAAGTTTACAAGGATGATTTTAGATCTCATGGAAGATGAAAGAGTCTCAATGTTTATTTTAAGTCCCTTCCTCCACATTTGTTGTTACAGTTGGACAATGCAACAGGCGATAATGAAAATCGCTATCTTTTCATGTTTTTATCACTTTTAACTGAACTTGTTGTCTTCATCACTATTGAGGTTGGATTCTTGCCTGTGGGGCACACCCATGAAGACATAGATGGAACCTACGAAAGAATGTCTTCCAACCTAAAAAGTAAAGATATATATTCTTTACCTGAAATGATGGATACATATCACAAAATTGAAGAAAAACAAGTGTTTCCACCTACACTTATTGACAAGGTCTATGACTTCAAAAGTTTCTTTAATGGACACATCAAGGAGGGAAAAAATGCACTAGTTGGACATCTTAATGTTAAATACTTCCAATTTCTTGTACTCAATGATATTCCAGTACTAAGGTACAAAGAATCCATTTGAGATATTGAGTGGTCAACCAGTTGAGTTATGGAATATAGATGATGAAGGTCGACCTATAAGTCCCAGAGGGAACCCAGCCTTCTTAGCTTCCAAAAAGAATGATGGCTATTTCAAAGAACTAAAGGAAGGGATAACATCATACATAAAAATGTGGAAAGACACTATCAGAATGAGGATTCACCAATTGTTACAAAGGAATGGAAAAATAAAGTAGTGTAATGGGAAATATTTCTTGATACATTAGATGGAATCTATATGATCATAGAATAATATATGGAAGTGATTCATCTTTTGAGGATTTTTGGCACAAGACAAGGCACGTTTTTTATGTTGATCGTAATGCACTCCATGTAATCTCAAGTATTATGGATGAAGATTTTGATAATGAAATAGATGAACGCGTATATGTTGGACCCAAATGCAACAAGCCAAAGCCAACATATTGAATGTTCAGAAAGGAAAGATGTTGCTAGTTAGATCAGGAAATGAGGATGCAGGAGAGATGATTTGGATGGAAAAATCTATCTCAGATATATTTATGGATAATGAAAGTGAGAATCTTCATGTAAAGGTTGATTGGTGGAAGCCTATTTCAAGGAAATACAATGGAAAATTTTTAGAGCAATATTGGATACCAAATCCTAATGACACAGAACTTGGCTCTATTCCAATTAATACCATAGTTTGGGCATGGCTGCCGAAGAAAGAACATTGAAAGAAGACCAAGATAAATAAATATGGTGTAGAAGTTTTTCTTAATATCAGGTTTATATGATTCATGAATGTAATTTTTTTTTTAAGGATCTTTTAATATACATTCAAACACACTTTTCAATATTTTTTGTATATCAAATATTATCTTCATATTATTGTTGGAGGAGTTTTATATTATTTAGTATTTCAATGTAATCATGTGGTGATACAAATGACATGACAGTGCCATAAAATATTTAAGTTTTCAAAGCTTTGTTTGACCAACATGACTTCTCACCATATCAAATATGCATACTCAAATTCGATAATGCACTAAAAAACATCATCTTCTAAACTTGGTCTATTAAAACAATAACGGAGTAGCTAACTAGTATTCTATTTAATATAAACCTTTTAAACACTAAATGAAAATTTTTTAGACATTTGTAATAATGTTTGAAGTGAGTTTTCCTTAATATTCCTTATTATAATTGATATAAATCAAATTTGTTGTTTTGTTGCACTCTAATTTAAAAAAAAATGATTTTGATCCTTGAACAACACAATTAGACTTATAAAAAATTTCCTCTTATAGACTTTGAAGTGGTGCCAACATGGTACTAGTATAATAAATTGTACTCAACATAGGAAAATTAGTTAGTGTCAATTTAAAATGGTTAATAATAGTAAGAAACACAATATTCATATATTGTTAAATAACTTTATAGGTAAGAATATTTTTACAAAATGTATTATTCACGAGTCAAATCTAATACATAAATATAAATATTAATGATAATAGAAATAATGTAAGGAATCTAAGTTTTAGATGAATTTCAATATTTTCTTTTCAATATAATATCCTTAAACACTCCAGGAATAAAAACTAAACATTTTTAATAAATAGTTTAGTCAATTTTCTCTCTTTCCTCTTGTATTTGAAAATAATCAAATTGTATTACTTTGTGAGTATTCTAATTCATGATTGATTTTGATAATTAAAATGATTAGTAATTGAGTCGAGAGGCTAATTCTATAGCTTAGGGGATGTGTAAGTTCAACTAGAATTTGTTTTTTTTAAGGATCTATTAATATACATTCATACACACTTTTCAATATTTGTTGTATATCAAATATTCTCTTCATATTATTGTTGGAGGAGTTTTATATTATTTAATATTTCAATGTAATCATGTGGTGATACAAATTACATGGCAGTGCCATAAAATATTTAAGTTTTCAAAGCTTTGTTTGACCAACATGACTTCTCATGATATGAAATATGTATAATCAAATTCAATAATGCACTTAAAAACAACATCTTCTAAACTTGGTCTATAAAAACAATAGTTTTTAACACAAAAGTACAAATAATAAATAATAAATAAATTATACTACTACTCTCATTCAACATTTAAATCAACATTTAATCCCTCTAGGCCCATGTTAAATCCATATTTAAGATGTATCTATATTGGTATATGTTGGACACATTACTATGATAATTTGTCAGTAAATAATTTTATACTTAATATATATCTTGCATATTAATCTATTATTCATCAAGTAAGTCTCAATTAAATTAGTTTTTAACACAAAGTACAAATAATAAATAATAAATAATAAATAAATTATAATACTACTCTCATTCAACATTTAAATTAATCGTAAAAAAATATTTTCTCATGTCAACTCTAAAATGGTTCAAACTTCCTACAATAGTATGTAATGATGATGTTGATAATGATGATTATCATCCACTAAGACCAAATAATATGGTATATAAGAAGCCATAACTATATTACTCAAAATTATTTAGAATTTTATTGTTAATATACTAAAAAAACATTGAAATAAGTCTTTCAAGATCATCATAATTTTGTTTAGTTAAAAGATCAAGAAGGTTGGTAGTGCCACAAATATTTTGAAATTTAAATCCAAATTTGAGTATAAAGTGGATGATCTAAGAGGCTTTTTCATCTTCAACCGTATTACTAGTGTTGCAAAGGCGATAGAATTTTAAATTGTGCCAACCTTGTCTTAGTAATAATAATTACTGAACACATACATGATATTTACTATATCAAATTATAATTAAATGGGTTAATAATAGTAACATACAAAACATTCTTTTCATAAAGTTAATAATAGTAACATACACAACAATATTTTCATAAGATAACTTTAACAAACTTAGCTTTTAGTACAAACCATCAAAAATCTTAAAAGAGGAATCCAAGATTAAGATGTGAAATATTTTCTTTTGTAAGTTTATATAAATTTGTTTTATATACTTTACCATGATAAAATTTTCACCAAAAATGGTGAATATCTACACTAAAATTAGTAAACCAAGTGATTTTATAATTTCACATTTTGAAAAAACTTAATCTAGTTAAAATTTCTAAATTCTAGATCGACGAAAAACTTCCAAATTTAATGAAGTATGTGTTAAATTATTTAATAAACACTTTACATATTGGTTGTTTTGGGCCTTGTGCTATTTTTTTTGTGTTCTTGAACTTGCACTTATTTAGCTTAAGCTTTGTTGTCCCTGCCTTTTGGAACATGGGGGAGGCTTTCCAACAGATTGTTGTTTCATTTTGTATGAAGGAAATTTGACTTCAATCTCAGGGTAACATTATTCCTTGAAGTCCTTTTGGATTTTATGAAATATTATTATTGTTCGATGGGCTATTGCTTATTTTCATATTCCAAGAATTGTATCATGGTCATGTTTTATTAATTGGAGGATAGTTTTATTGTTTGAGGTTATTTTTATTTCTACAAGTTATCTACCACCAAATATTTTTAAAATGTAACTTATTTTGCATGATAATTCCTAATATTTTCTTGAAGGTTGAATACTAAGTTCCTAAGGTGTTCTTTTATATGGTGACATTTTATTTTCTTTGTTTATATAGTTCATCTATCCACATGGTTGCCACTATCTCCCAACTAAAGAAAAATTGTTCGAGTTTACATTAGGGATTCCTATGGTTTTTTATGTTTTGATTCTTTCACCTCATGGTTATTTTTGGCAAGAAATTTTTTTAGGAATGCTAGACAAGACATCGATGAAAAAGTAAACATTTTTTTTATAATTGCAATGTCCATTCCATGATATCTTCCCTTTATTGTCTGATTGTCTTTTGAACATTTATTTTGATTTTGTTTTGTATTTTAACTACGAAATTGAAAATACTTGGTATCATGTCCATTTAGAAAAAAAACCAAATCTTGAAGATGAAATTAGTATTACACTGAATTGATTGAAATCCTTTTAGATATTTTGTGTTAAAATATTTTCATGACTATTTGGAAAAGTTTACTTTCATGTTGTTATTTGAGCATAGATTGTTTATATACTTGACCAAGTTCATGTATTATATAATAAAATGTTACTGCAAATAAAAATGACAAGGATTAGAAATCACACCTCGTAGTATTTGTTTTCAGAGTATTTGTTTTCATAGGTTATCTACAACCTTATATTTTTAGGACGTAACTTAATTGCCATTATTGTGCACAAGATGCTCCCCTATTGTTTTATTTAAAGTTACTAGCTAAGTGCTATTTTCTGCGGTGACATTTTATTTTCTTTGTTTATATAAATAACTGCCACATAATGATCATTATCACTCAACTAAATTAAATTTGTTTGATTTTCTTACTTGTATGGAGAAAAATGGCTTTGACACTTCTGGTGTTGAGGTATATGTTGTATAAATTATTTATAGTCTAATTTAGTTTATATTCTAGTGTTCATTGTTTTTCATGTTTTACATTGTGGATTGTATCTTCTTTTGTTTTCAGAGAATGAACACAGTATTGATGGTAAGAAGCGTGAATTGAAAAAATAGGGGAGCAATAACATTGGAGCGACAAATGCCAAAAAAGAGAGGAGAACTGATCTGGTGATACTCTTAGAGCCAATATCCCGCATAAGACACATATAAAGACTAATGGTCAAGTCTTCAGAGTTGGTGAATTCACCTGCAATGCCTTGAAAACACAACGATAATGTTTGAAGTGATGAAACATCATTTCATGTGGAAATTGTAGTCCAACTAATATTAAGTTGGAAAATCATATTGTAATACTTTAAAATTTCATATAATATAATTTATGTGGTTGAAATGATTTATAGTTGCATTTGATATTGTCTAGTATTGTAATTAAAATATGCGACTTTGTGTTTTCATATTAGATGAACATGCACATTGTATGATATTTTTAAAATCATAAAAGTTAATTTATGTTAATTAATAATAAACACAAAATCAATTTAAAACTACCAAATTAATAGTTTATATTGATTAATGATGAACACAAATAAAATGAATATACGACTAAATTAGTCGTTTATAATGATTATTAATGAAAGTAAATAAAATGAATATAAACTACTAAATTAGTTGTTTATATAATGAATAAATGACTACTGCAAATGATAATTTTGTGACTGCAAATGACAACTAAATTTTGCATATATACGACTATTAGTAGCTAATTTACAGTATCTTATAACACGACTAAAATTTAGTCATATTTCTTCAGTCATTAATTGGTTTCAAGTGATGATTAAATTTTGCATATATATGACTATTAGTAGCTAATTTATAAATATTCATAACAAAATAACATTTTGGTCATATTTCTTTCGACATTAATTGGTTTTCTGAGGTGATCATACATTCATATATTTGTTTGTATATTTGGTCATTAATTATGACAAATAATGGTTAAATCAATGACTAAATTGATCACCAAATTTATGACTAAATATACTACTAGACAATAAAATTGAAACAACCAATTAATGAATAAGCTAAGAATGACTAAAAGTTGGTCGCATTATAAGATACTGTAAATTAGCTACTACTGGTCAACGACTGAAAAATGGTCATTTATATGAAAATTTTAGTCATTTTTTAGTAACTAATTAGAAATTTTGTACTAATGTATAGAAATCCCAAATCATAAATTTATCCCAAAGTATTATTAATAACATAAGGCTTTGTCATATTTTTTTATATAGATTGGATCATTATATTATTTTCCATCCATCTTGATTCTTCTAAAGTTGAATAATTGGAGGAATTACCAATTAGGACCATTTTTACTGACATGACCTAGTTTGGAAAATTGGGGTCTCAAAATTTCCAAGAGAATTTTGAGGCATCAAATGCCATTTTTTTTGGGGAAATTTTTTTCCGATTTAGTGCCACACTTTTTTTTCCTATTTTACGCACATATACATTTCCAATGATACAAGAATCATGCCAATTAGATTCCATATGTGAAAGTTGTGGCACTCAAAAAATGCATATATCTTATTATATAATTTGAGAGGACATAATATCGAAATTTAATAAATGTATGTCTTATTATATAGTATGAGTGGAGATAATTTCTAACATTAATAAATGTATATATATTGTGCTATAATTTGAGTGGGCATATTTTTTAATCTTAATAATTTATATATCTTATTGTATAGTTTGAGTCTATATAATGTCTAACCTTAACAAATGTATATATTTTATTGTATAGTTTGAGTGAGTATAATGTATAGATTTAACAAATGTATATGAACCACTAACCATATTTAAACATGACCTTCTGGAATAAGATCCTCATTTATAAATATTATTGGCCGTTTTAGGATTGGAAATTTTATAATTATATCTAATTTATGGTCCTTACAAATTACCTTAACATAGATTTGTTTACATGCTCAAGTATCTTTTCCACCCTATTTGTTTATGAGAAATAAGTTTTTTGAATTTGTGACTTAGTTTTTAATTGTTTTTTTACTATTTCTAATGTGTCCTCATATTTTTTCTCTTTTATACTTAAGAATTGTAAGTTTCATGACTCTTTTATGGGGCTCATGATCTAGTTCTCGTAATTTGTTCATTTCCTCTTTGATGTGTTTGATATCTAATCTATTATTTGTGATACTTAAGGACGAATTATTATTAGGTTTTTTTTAACTCTTTAATTTTGTCTCTCAAGGTGTCATTTTATTCAACCATTGATGTTTTTTTTTCCTATTTCTTGCACCCTATATTTTATTCCATGAATTTCAGTCTCGAGTTATACCATTTTATTTTCTAATGATTTGTAGCTATTTTCAATCATTTTCCATATTTCTAACTTATGCTCCATGAGAATTTTAGATAATTCAAGTTTATGGTCTCTAAGCATTGTAGATAATTCTATTTTATGTCCCATTTCTCTTTATTCTCTTCACTTTTTTAAATAATCAATGTGGTCATAAAGAATCTCTTGGGTGATTTTTTTATCCTCCATTTTATAAAGGAGGCTTAGACATATGGGGAGAAATAGTCATAATTTTAACAGAATGGAACTAAAAAGGAAAAAGAAATATTAGTAAAAAATGTAACTTCTCTTCCAACATTTATCCATTTTGACAAACTCTCCACGGTAAACATGACCTCAGTGACACTATGATATGACCTTACCTCCAAGTTCCAGTTATGGAAGTGGTGCCTACTAACCGATAACTTAGAGCAATCCCTCGGGGACTACAAACAACTCAGGAACCTGTAAACCACTTGAGGTGATCAATCCCTAAGCTGTACCTCGGTTTCACAATATAAACTCCCCAACTACTCCATTGACACTCAGTGCATGCGGTTGGGTGCTATAACCACACACATAGGATTTCTTGCATGCGATTATGACCTAAATTCCTCAGCTCAGTGCATGTGGTTGCGTGATCTATGCTACTTTTTCGTGCAATCCTCCAGACCAATACCTATAACTTCATGTAAGTTTCTAGAAACATAAATAACATGATAACAAGACTAACCGTTCAAAACTTGAAAAATATATTGACCAAAACATGTCTACTACCAAATATATATTTCATCAAATTGAGAGTGAACATATAAGCTATAGGTTATGAATGCATATATGATCATAGAATTCTGAAATTCATCTTAAATTCACTAAGAAAGCTCAATTCCCTCTCAAGATAGCTACAATAACACTTGTTAGCCCATGGATTCATCAACCAAGCAATAAATTATTAAATAATGAACAAGATACATATCTATAGCACATCATAAAACTAGGCATATAACCAACATATATCTAGAATAGAAACTATGGAAAATCAACCATAACATCACTATTATGGGTCCAACTAACTAGCAACTTACAACCATCCCTTAGGGACTACAGACCACTCAAGAGCCTACAAACCACCCTAGGTGATCAGTCCCTTATATGAAACTCTTTTTCATAAGCGAAACTCCCCAACAACACCCTTAACACTATGTGCATGTAATTGGGAGGCTATAACCACACCCATAGGACTTCCTACATGTGGTTATGACCTAGACTCCTCATTTCAGTGCACACGGGCATGAGATCTATGCCACTTTTTCAGGCAAGCCACGAGACCACAGTCATGAATTTATTGTAATTTTCTAGAAACATAAATAACATGATAACAAGACTAATCGTTCAAAACTTGAACAAGATCTTGACCTAGAAATGCCTAATACTAGATAGACATTTCATCAAAAAAATAATTAATATATAAGAGACAGGTTATGAATGTACTGGTCATAGAATTCTGAACTTCGTCTAAAATTCACTAGGAAGGCTCAATGCCCTCTCAATCTAACCACAATATCACTTATTAGCCCATGCATTTAGAAACCAACCAATAAATTATCAAATCATGACTCAAGAGCCATAGCGAGAGAACATCATAAAATGAAGAATATAACCAGTATATATCCAGAAGAGAAACTATGAGAAATAAACCATAATATCACCTTAATAACTAATACAAGTTGTTCTCATATATCAAAATAGAAAAATATCTCATATTGACATATGAAAACTCCAAGCAAGTCAGAAACTTTCACATACCACCCAACCATAGATTGGGTTGAACCAAATCTCTTTTTTAAAACATTACCTCGACACCATATTATTAACATGAATTTGGGATGATATGGGTTAAAACACAATAAAACCAATTGTGGCTTCCAAAGGTGACACCACCTAAACCCTTAACCACAATGATTTCACCTAACTGATCTATAAAACACTAATACCAAACCATATTGGTCTCTATCCAAGTTTTCCAGGGCTCTAGGAACTAGTAACTCAGCCCACATCCTATAGGAAAAACAAGTTGTTTCAGGGCTCTAGAGCATTTGTCCAAACCCATAGGCTCCAAAGACTAGTAACGCAACCAACAAAATCTATGTAACACAAAATGTTTTAGGGCTCCAGATAATTTGTTCCAACCCACAACCATAGAAAACCTAATAACCAATTAGAAAACCAAATGGGGAACCCAATACAACATGGATTCTAGGAAATGGAAAGGCAAGGCTGAAACCACTATCAATCCAAGAAAATAACCATGCCAATGATAATACATAGCCAAGGGACCACATGAATATACCATGCATTCAAAAAACAACGAGGAGATCACATATACAACCTATTACCTACAAAGTTAGCATGTTTAAGTTGTTCATCCAACTATCTCCTTCCACTTCCTTTGTTTCCTTTACTTTCTTTCTCCAATCCAAGTGAATGCTAGAATGATCCAAGGATGCTCCAAGAATGCTCTAAGTGTGTAAGAGTTTGAGAGAATGAACAAGAGCTCAAATCAAAACTGTCAAAAATTTGTAATGACTAAAAACTATGAAAAAACCTAGCAACTAATTCTATGATGTCTTTCTATCATTGATGTCTCATTTTACTTCATTTTCCTCTAATTTCCCTTGCATGAAAATTTTTGTATCCTCACCTTCCTTTTCTCCTATTTTCTTTTATTTTCATAATTAAATTCCATTTATTTCCTTGTTTCCTTTTCCAATTTCCATGGCCATTAACAATCCACAAGTGATGCCCACTATAATGTTTTTCCACCATTCATCTTGGAATACGCATCCCATGACCTTTGTCTAGTTATTTTTATTTATATGGAAAATAAACCAGGGGCTATTACAAACCACTCCTCCTAGGAGGAACATTGTCCTCGATGTTCAATAACGATTATAACCAGCAGAAAATGTTACCCATGGAGCTTTATAACACAATTCGATGCAACATTTACATCATACCAAATTTTTGAAACCATGGACATCATACTTATTATTGGAGATTTATAACAAAACTCGATGTAGTATTTACAACATAATTCTTATTGGAGCTTCATAACATAACTCATTGCAGTATCTACAATGCACATATGTATGTATACTTATAAACCAAAACATATAAACTAAAAACATATGCTCAACCAACAAATAAGGAAGGATACAAAGTCTACATCTGATCAGTCATATCCCATGTAGCTTCATTAGAACCAAATTTCTTCTAATGCACTTTAACGTACTTGATTGATATTTTCCGGAGCATGAGTTATTTCCACTGCAAAATGCATTGAGGTTTTGGATGGAACTCTCCCTCTGGTTCCACCTCCAATACAAAAAAATCAATCACATGATAAACATCCTACACACATCTCTTAAGAAATTAAACACATAAAACATCATGGAATTTCATTGTTGGAAGTAGTTCGAGTCAGTAGGCCATTGGTCCAATCCTCTCAATGATCTCAAATGCCACAATATGGAGGTGTTAGCTTGGCACATGACCTAATCCTCAAAGACATCCTCTTGGGCTTGATGCACAAGTACACATGCTCTCCAACCTGAAACTTCTTGAATTCTCTAGATGATTCACATAAATCTTCTTCTTGTCCCATGCTACCTTCAAATTCATTCTAATAATATACATCTCCTACTCCATATCAGCCAACATATCTGGTCCAATCAACACCCTATTCACTAGATCACTCTAGTGGACAGGAGTATTACAATTCTGCCCATAAAGAGCATTTAATGGAGTCATCCTCAAGGACTCTTGATACCCATTGTTATTTGTGAACTATACAAGTGGAAGATACTCCTCTCACTTTCATTGTTGACGTATGACATACATAATCAACATGTCCTCAAGAGTCATGTTAGCCCTCTTTATCAGTACATCTATTTATAGATAATAAGATATGTTGAAAGCTAACTTTGTCCCAAAACCTGGAAGTGAACATGGAATCTCTGTCTGATATGATATACTTGGGAACATCGTGTAATCTCACTATCTCCCCGATGAATATAAGAGCTACCTCACTAGCTAAATTTGTAGACTTCATTGCAATTAAGTGAGCTACCTTGCTCAACCTGTCAACCATAACCATAATGGAATCATGTTTTTTGGATGTCCTAGAAAATCATATAATGAAGTCCATGGAAATGAACTCCCATTTCCATTTTGGAATCATAATAGGCTGTAATAGACCACCTGGGTTCTTACAACCTGCTTTCACTTACTGAAAGTCCAAACATCTAGCAACAAATTCGACCACCTCTTTCTTCAATTTTTACCAATAATATAACTTCTTAATAACTGTCAAAGTATGCTGATATCCCGGGTGACCTGAATATCATTTGCCATAAAAATCCATCAATATATGATTCTTGAGCGCATTTTTATCCAATACATAAATTATGTTCCTAAATATGACAAATCCATTTGTTGTGAGGTGATACTCCTCATCTCCATCACCTTCACCCTGCTACTGCAACCTCTGATTCAATTGATGGTACCTCTCATCATACTACCCTACATGTAATATCCACTCCTGTAAATCTATCCCATAAGATCTCATAGCTAAAATATGATTTACCTACACTCTCCTTTTGAGACCATATGCAACCTTGTTCTCCTTGCCCTTGATGTATCTGATCTCAAAGTAAAAATCACCGAGGATATCCAACTGTCTAGCTTTCTTGGCATTTAGATTTGATTGGTAAAAAAAGTACCTCATCCCACTATGATCACTCAACAAAACAAACCTCTTGCTAAGAAGATAATGTATCCAATATTCAATGCATGGATGATGGATTCCAACTCAATATCATGAGTCACATAGTTCTTCTCGTGCTCATTTAACTTCCTTGACTCATAGCATACCACCTGTTGTTCATGCATCATGACCCCACCAATTCCTTACTTGCAATAATTTGGACAAACCGCAAACTCCTTATCAGGGTCTTAAATCTTGAAGACTAGATCATTTGTAAAAAAAATCTTCAACTGCTCAAAACTAGTTGCACACTCTTTAGTCCATTCAAACTTATTTACTTTATTCTGCAAAGATGTAATACGGTAGCCAGTCTGTGATAAGTTCCTGATGAACCTCCTATAATAACCTGCTAGTATCATGATTTATCTGAATTCATCCACATTCCTAAGTGTTGGCAAATCCATGATAGCTTTAATATTTTCTGGGTGCATTGTTGTCCCTTCGTTGCAAAATAACATTTCCCAATTAGTGAATATGAGACTGAAAGAAACTAGACTTACTGAGCTTGGCGTATAACTGATTCTCTCTCAAAAATCTCAACACGGCTGCCTGGTTCTATGCATTCTATTCCTAATTCGTAGAGTATATCAATATATCATTAATAAACACTATCGCAAACTTGTCTAGGTAAGGATGTTACACACTATTCATTAAACACATGAAAGTGGTTGGAGAATTAGTAAGACCAAATGGAACCACCACAAACTCATAATGTCCATACCTCATACCAAACGCAATCTTGTAGATGTATTATTCTTTGATGCAAACCTGATGATATCTTGATCTCAAATCAATCTTTGAAAACGTTGTTGGTCCCTTCAGTTGATCAAACAAGTCATTAATATATGGAAATGGATACATGTTCTTGATATTCACCTTTTTCACTGCATATAATCAATGCATAATCTTAGAGTACCATCCTTCTTCTTTACAAACAATATTGATTCACCCCAATGTGACACATTTGGCCTTATGTATCCTTTATCAATCATCTCCTTAAGCTAAAACTTAAATTCCACTAACTCTGGAGTATTCATCTTGTACGATGCCTTAGATGTTGGTGCTTCTCCTGACATAAACTCATTAAATAATTCCACCTCTCTATGAGGAAGTAACTCTAGAATCTCTGATGGAAACACATCCTGAAAATCCTGCAAAATAGGATGCTTCCTCAAGACTTAATCATCCTCATCTTCCTTCCCTTTGTCACTGGAAATATGAACTCAAAATAATACACATCCTTTCCTATAATTTCACTTCACATGCATAGCTATGACCATTCTCACTGATATAAACTTCTTCTTTCCATGCAAGGCTCTCCTTTCCCATAATCATCCAGAAAATCAATAGCCTTATCATAGCAATCCACTTTAGTCATGTGAATATACAACCAATCCATGCCCAAAATAATAATATATGATCCCAAAGGAAGCACATTTATATGTGTTGATATATGCATACCATTTAGCTCAAATGCACAAGATCTCACCCAATGATGAACTCTTCTCTTGGTACTTGTAGCCAACTGCACCAAACAAGATTTTGCATTCAATTCTTTATTCAAGCAACACTTATCCACCAGGTTAGGACTGATATAACTATAATTAGATCTAGGATCAATCAAAATTAAAACAACTTAATCATAATGCTTACCTTCCTTCTCAATAATGGATGTCTAATGATTAACCTTATTTTTATCCACCACTGCATATATCCAAGGAATAATCTTCCCAACATCTCCAACTATCAGTGCCTCATGAGCAGTGTAAATATGAGGTCTGCCACCCTGATGTGATGTGCACTCACTCCTGTGATGATCCCCACCACAAGTCCAACACCTCAAAGTATTTCTGTCACCACCCTTATTCTGCTCCTTAGGCTGAGATCCATGTCCTTTTTCAACTACATTTAACTTATTATAAGGCACCACATTCTCCTTGTAAATTGCATCATGAAGTATTCCTCGCTTCTTAGCCCACTTTACTTTAGTATTCTCATTATGTTTCTAATCCCACTTAGGCTCATACTAATGATTCAACTTCCCAATTAATTCCTCCAATGATGTAGGCCCATCATACTTAATCCGATATTTAAAGGCTAAAGGAAACCCACTTATGAACCTTCGGACCTTTGTCTTCTCATCCTTGACGTAGGCACATACCTCAAAAACCCCCAAAACTTAGTCATGTACTCTTAATTTATCATGGAACACATATTAAACTCATATAACACCTTGGAATTTCCATTATAATATCTCTCAAGTAAGTACTTCTTTCTGAAGAGTCTTTTAAAATCATGCCAACTAAGGTCCTCTACCCTGATGCCTCTTACACACTTCACATATTCCAACAAAAAGTCTTATTTTCCTTTGAGACTAAACATAACTATCTTGGCTTTAATTCTATGAATAATCATGCAATCCAATGAACTTCTCCATTCCAAGAAACCATGTTTATGCATCCTCTATTTTCTTCACATTTCCATCAAAAGTAGGAGGTTTTCCTTTCTTGAAAACTTCTGTAAAATACTTCTTCTCACTCCTCCTATCAGGATGCTAGCAGTAATGATGATGACTTCTCTCAAAACTAAAACTATAATAAAATCCATGCATGCTAGCCCTCCCATCAAGTGCATCCAAAGATCTGCCACCTATGACTTTGTCATTCCTATCTAACCTGTATCCTAATAGAGACCTGCTACCATATGCCCCATTAGTATTTTCCTCCTGTCCATGACTGATGCTCAATTTTCCCTGCTTCTAAAAATATAAAAGGCTCTGAAGGATGAATGAAATAACCTCTTCTTTCTTTTCTTGAGATTTGAAAATCATTTCTCATGCCTCAATTAACCTTCTATTATATTCCTTACAAATTCTGATCCCTGTCTTAAAACTTCTCAGTATATATGTTATATCAGGAGAGTACTCTTCTCCTTGTTGCTCAACTGACATGTCCCATTCCATTGAATTATCATCATGCCTGTAAGGGGAGTCATGTGTACTTTAGTCCACCATTATTCTCTTCATCTCTTATCTTCTATCTCTTGTAAACATGTCATGATAGATAAACCAAATAGAAACATAATCAAAATGATACCTCATTGTATTTCAAGGGAGGCTATCTCGCCTACAAAATCAATCTGATTACCATGATATAGATGCATAATGATATCAACATATCAACATTATGCATAAATACGACCATGATATCCATAAAAATGAATAGATAACATGCATACATGATAAAATATAAATAAATGACATGCATTCATAACAATGACATTTACCCCAAGGTTCAGTGTTGCAACCTAACTCTAATACCAATTTGTAACTCCTCCCACATTAACCCACTTTGAAAAAATCTCCAGGGTAAACATGAGATGAGTGTCACTATGATATGACTTGACCTCCAAGTTCCTGCTATGGAATTGGAGCTGAATAACTGACAACTGACGACCATCCCTCAGGGACTACATACCACTCAAGAGCTTTCAAACCACCCCAGGTGATCAATCTATGAGATAGAGCTCTTTTTCATAAGATAAAATCCCCAACCACACCCTTGACACTTTGTGCATTCAATTGGGAGGATATAACAACACCCATAGGTCTACATGCATGCAATTATGACCAAAATTACTTAGTCCAGTGCACGCAGTCGTGAGATCTATGCCATTTTTTTAGGCAAGTCTCCAGACCACTACCGAAATAACATTATAATAAGACTAACCATTGAAAACTTGAACAAGATCTTGACCTAGACATGCCTAATACTAGATATACATTTCGTCAAATAGATAGTGAACATATAATCTACAAGTTATGAGTGCATATCTGATCATAAACTTCTGAACTTCATCTAAAATTCACCAAGAAGGCTCAATTACCTCTCAAGCTAGATGAAATAACACTTGTTAGCAAATTATTTCAATAACCAATGAATAACTTATAAAATCATGAACAAGATACATAGCTAGAGAACATCATAAAACTAGGCATATAAATAGCATATATCCAAAATAGAAACTATGAAAAATATATCATAAGATCACCATAATAACCACTACAAGTGCTCATATATCACAAAAGAAAAATAACTCATATTCACATATGAAAATTCCAACCAAGTCAGGGACTTACATGTACCACCCAACCATAGATTGGGTTGAAATAAATCTCTCTTTCAACCCAATACCCTCACGCCATATTCCAAGCATTAATGTCAGATCATATGGGTTAAACCAAAATAAAACCAATAGGGGCTTCCAGAGGCCACATCACCTTAACCCACAACCATAGTGATTTCACCTAACCAATCTATAAATCATTAATACCAAACTAGATTGGTCTCTATCCAAGTTGTCCAGGGCTCAAAGAACTAGTAACTCAACCCACAACCTCTAGGGAACCAAAGATATTTCACAACTCTAAAGTGTTTGTCCCAAACTGTGGGCTCTGGGGACTAGTAAATCAACTCACAACCTCTAGGGAACCTAAACTATTTCAGGGCTCCATATAATTCATTCCAACCCACAACCATATGAAACCTTAGAGCCAATCAAAAAACCAAAAGGGGAACCCACTACACCATGGCTATCTAGGAAATGGAAACGAAAGACTAAAACCACTGTCAATTATACAGGAAAATTTCCATGACAATGAAAATAGATAACCAAGGATCCACATGAATATACCATGCATCCAAAACCAACAAGGAGGTCACACATGAAACATGTTACCTACAATGTAAGCATGTTGCAACTATTGATCCAACTGTCTCCCTTTCTTCCTTACTTTCCTTTGTTTTCTTTCTCCAATCCAAGTGAATTCTAAAATTCTCCAACGATGATCCAAGAATGCTCTAAGAGTGCAAGAGTATGAGGGAATGAACAAGAGCTCATTTGAAAACCGTCAAAAGGTTGTAATGACCAAAAACTGTGCCAAAAACTAGAAATTGTTTCTCTAATGTATTTTTATCATTGAATTCTCCTTTTTTGTTCATTTTCTTTCATTTTCCTCTAATTTCCATTGCATGAAATTTTTTGTCTCTTCACCTTCCTTTTCTTCTATTTTCCTTTATTTTCATAGTTAAATTCCATTTATTTTCTCTTTTCCTTTTCCAATGTCTTTGCTAATTTACATAGCCATTAATAATCCACAAGTGATTCCCATTATAATTTTTTCCCACCATTCAGCTTGGAATACATATCCCATGACCTTGGTTTATTTTTATTTACATGGAAAATCAAGTAGGGGTTGTTACAAAAAAGAAGAAATTATGCGCCTAGGCTATTTATGGAAGGAAATTCACTATGAAAATTCATTGCAATTGAGACTACCAAGTTCACACTAGGACTATTTAAAAACCCAAGGATATCATAGAACTGAGCCACAATGTATATTTTAAAAATCCATAGATACCTAGGCTATAGAAGTGTTCCTGAGGCCACAAACTTGTATGATAGAAGTGTACCAGAAGTGTGTTCCACAATATTATGCACATTCCTCAATACTTATCCTAAGTGTCATATTTTGTGTCACTCATGTCACAAACATCTCAAAGTGACAAAATTTGTATAAACTTGTTCATCCTGGATAACATGCTTGAGATATCTCCAAAGACCTAAAAGAGAAATTCCATGAAGCCTTTCTGCAAAATTTTGTAAAAATATTATTTTACAAGCCCAACACAGTTCTTCCCTTAATAACCTCTCGCTTGTAACCCTGTCCCTAACCTGTGAACAATGCTTCCAGAGCGGGAATTCAATCGTAAATTTGTGTTGGTCCTCTTCAGGTAGGTTCTCCAAAAATGGAGCAGAAGCTTCGACCTCTAGAATTTTTGAGAACAGTGTTCTAGTACTTGTTGGTTGAAGATATGATAGAATACTCCCATTTTTTACCCTTGATATTATCTCCAAATATTTTCCCTTTTCAGATAAGTATTTTCCCCCTCATTAGTGGATCCATAGCCTCTCTAGCTCTGCTATAAAATAGCGGCATGCTAGTGAGTCTTGGTTGGTCATTGTTGGTTGCCTTAATTCTGCTCGACTGGGCCTATATGCTATCGATTTGATGAATAAGGAGAAGAGAATGAAGAGCGTGGCTTGGACTTGGATTGCCACTTCAAAGGAGGCCTCCAACACCAAGGCACCGATTGTAAGCTTCCCTTTGTTCATTTAATAATACAAAGTATGCTTTGATTCCCATGAATATGTTAATATTAATTAATTTAGCATGATACTCCTTGATCTGTCATGTTGTTTGCTTTGAATATATATATATATATATATATATATATATATATATATATATATATATATATATATATATATATATATATATATATATATATATATATATATATATATATATACTATGTATCTTTCATATTTTTTCATATGATCTTATTTACAGGTATTCAAACGTAGAAGGCATAATGAGGAACGGCCCTGAAAGCGAAAGGATCAATATTGACATCGAGGAAATGACTACATAAGGAGTGAGGTAGACCATCTCCTTCTCTCGTATTACTTCAATTTTAAACTAGGAAATCTTGCATTATTTGTCATGATTGTTACTAGAACCACTCATTAGGCTAGAGGGATCGCTTCTTTCCAAATAAGGGATATTCCTGCATAACAAATTGGTAAATCTGCTAGGGAGTTCCTTTTTGGTTTGTTTTCAAAAGTCCTAAAAAGTGATAAAAGACAACTCATCATTCACCATTAATCGAACTTGATTCATAATGACCTACTTTTGAACATGCAATCAAACGTCAAATTGATAGAGAAGAATTACATTAATATGGGTAGAAACACACATAAAACAATAAAATACCATTTTTTTAATAAAAAATATTTGGTAAAGGCCTTTAGATAGCAAAAATAAAAAATAAAAAATACTTTTACCATTTGGAGTTTGAAAGAGAACTTTTCCCTCCATTTTTATTCGAACTTCTGGTGCACCATTCTACCAATTCATTCCACCATTTACAGTTTCATTTTTTGTAAGTAAAATATATATCCTTAGATTGCATTTTCCTTTAATTTTTTAAGCATTTTTAGCAAATTTTTCTTGCTTAAGGGGCCCTTGAAAAACTAGCGGCACGCAGGCAATCAATAAGGGTTTGACCCATCGGGTCTGTGCTAATTACTTAGACATTTAACACACTAGCGTGATGCCAGTGTAGGAAAATTTCTAGATAGCCGCACTGGTGCCATGAGAAAATTTAAATTGACAAATGCTCAATTTTAACTCAATTTTTTGCTAAATTTCCTCCATGGAATATTTTTAATCCTTGTTAATTGATGTTTTGTAGGAAAATTATGGAAATTGAGTTGAAAGAAAGTGGTAATGAGGCTGAGGACTGAGAAGAAGCATAGGATCCAAATTGCATAAGGGCACTCCGCAACTGCAGGTTGATAAAATTCTTCCGGACACATGGGATGAGGTCCCAAGTGGACTTATTTCAGTACTCGGTGAGATGGTGGGATGTAGACCGCCATTTTTCTTCATTGGTGATCGGGAATTAGTTATTGATATATCCGATATCTAATTCATCAATGGTCTATCTAGGAGGGGACTACCAGTCCAAATAGAAGGGTCTAGACTAGGATGCGAGAGTACATATATGCTTATCACCAGATATTGTAGTGGTGGGTCTAAAAAGACAAAGAGTGAGAAAATTTATATCAATATTTTCAATGACCCAACTCTTTGGATAGTCCTTTACACCATTTCTCGAGTAGAAGGGATACATTCCCTTAATGAGACAAGAAACTCTCAATTTTAGTATGTCGTGGATTGCCTGACTCCAACAGTTGTTAACTGGTGTGAGGGCTTGCTTGTCAACTTGAAGGATCAACTCACCAACTACAAAATGGTGAAGTTGAAGTAGTTTGGATATGGATTTATCCTAGTGAATCTCTTATTATAGAGGGTGACTCTATTTATATGTCAGAGGATAGAGGTGTGACCTCCTACACCAAGGGATCCATAGCTTCAGAGATGAAGCGAGATGATGCTTTGCTTGGTGGCAGGCAACCAATGGCATTCCTTCCTGCACTCTTTGGGTGGATCTACCAGTACCTCATCATGATTGATGACTACACTTATATAGGGACATATTTTAGGGGAGACCAAGATATTCCTCTTCCACCGAGAGAATAGTGGGATGAACTTGGTAACTAGAATTTGTTTTTTAAAGTTTTTCAATATTTTATTTTTTGTATGTGTGCCAAGAGTTAAATTTGTCATTATTTTTTGCAGATATTGGAGCGGTGAGGCCTCTAGGGCTATCTTTGATAGCGCGACGGGTGGTTCGACATATTGAGGAAATTTTTTATGATTATGGTGCTAACCCTATAGTCGAGGTGGAGCGTAACCTCACAACTTTCATGAGAGGTATAACAGACAATGCCTCATTCAATGATATCCCACTGCAGTATCAGAGACACATGATGGGGGTTTCAGCTTGACTTCATCGACTATTAGGTCAAGTGATCAAATTTGTCACATATTACCACCAACACCATGCTAGAGGATAGATATGCCTCATTTATTCCTTTTGACTACACTTATGTAGGCTTGATAAGCCATGTGTATCACAACACATATTTTTGACATTTTGATGTAGCATACATTTTACATGATACATATACATACATATATGTGTGTGTGTGTGTTTCTACTAGTATGTAATGTTCTTTAACATGATGATGTTTTAGTTTTTACATATGATGAAAATGTTTGTATAACACATAATTATCTAATGCATTAGTTAATGTATTCAAATGCCTTGGAATATGTTGTTAAGTGATGTAATAAAAATTCCATTCCAATAATCAAACACGTAGATACATACATAATATGTATAAGCCATGTGTCTCGGAACACATATTTTTGACATTTTGATGTAGCACACTTTTTACATACATACATACACACACACACACACACACACACACACACACACACACACACACACACACACATATATATATATACACATGTTTCTACTGCTACCTAATGTTCTTTAACATGATGATGTTTTAGTTTTTACATATGATGCAAATGTCTATATAACATATAATTATCTAATGGACTATTTAATGTATTCAAATGTCTTGGAATATGTTGATAAGTGATGTAATAACAATTCCATTACTATAATCAAACAAGTAGATACATGAATAATATGTGAGGGTTTATGACTGAATAATTTCCATTCAACTGTAGCACAATGAGTTGTGAATCGAGTTTAAAAACCAATTCCCTAATACAAAGAATAACAATTTCTGGTTATAGTTGGATAACCACATTATATTTGGTAATGTTGTTAGTTTTTTGACCTAAGCATACACCTTGCAAATTAACTAAATCGCCATTAGGAGAAAAGAGTGCCCATGTTGTGGAAGATAAGTTCAGTGTACTACGACAAACACCATCAGCAAAACCAAAATAATAGTTTGACAACATATACAAACCAAGGGGAACACAGGGTAAGCAGAGGAAAACACCTCTGCAAAAACAAATAACCACACCAAAATTTAACTGTAAACTAATGAATTAAACACACTAATGTACAAAAGTATTTACACTGACTAAAGCATAATAATTTTCGAGATAAAGCATATTACAGGGCTCAGCCAACTGATTCCCTTCATAATCAACCAACTCATAGGTGCCTTTTTCCAATATTATTATAATGGCAAAGGGCCCATGCCACATTGGTCCATGTTTCCCAACCCCTAGCTTATCATGATCATAAAAAGACCAAGTCACATTTAGTAAAAACTCGCAAAGTCACAAATTTATCATACTGTGCTTTAACTCATTTATTTTTACCTTCTATAACCAAAGAAAAAATTTATCGAGTCTCATCAAGACGTTCAAGATAAAGCAACTATTCCTCTTCCAGTGAAGCACCAGTGAGTAACTCGACAACTAGCTTCAAAGAAATAATTTCACACTCAATTAGGAGCGTCGCTTCTAGACCATACACCAATTGAAATGGTGCGAATCTCATCGTTGTCTTAACTATAGTTCGGTATGACCAAAAATCTTAAAATAGCATAAGATGGAAATTATATTTACAAATCCCAATGGTTCGCTGAAAAATCATGAGGAAAAATTTGTTAACGACATCAAATTGGCCATTGGCCTGTGGATAGTAAGGATTTGAGTTGTTGTGATGAAAATCCAATTGATCAGAGAGCTCTGTCATCATATAATTTCAAAAATGAGAACCATGGTCAGTGACTATGGCCTTCGAGACACTGGATCAATTTATTGTTAAAAAGAAATTGCTTTGTAGTTTTAGCTTCATAATCGTATGTAGGCATCGCCTCATTCTAATTAGTGAAATAATCAATGACAATGATAATATAGCCATGCTCCCCGGCCAAGCAAGGGTTACAAGTAATGAAATCGATGCCCCATTTTGCAAAGGCTTTGGCAATAATAACTGGGTGTGAGGGTGTGGGTGGGGCCCGTTCTTTGCAAGAATATATCTGGAAGTCATGACACCTTTTAAAAACAAGAATGCAGCTTTTGAAGATTAACAACCATAAATAACCTGGTGCATAATATTTTGAGTAGTAGTGTAACCTACCACAAGACCACCACATGCCCCAGAGTGAAAGTCATTCAAAACTTTTTTAGCTTCCTCAAGAGTAAAAAATTGACGAAGGAAAAAATCGAAACCAATATGATAGAGAGTACCCCCAATAATGCGATAAGGTTGGGACTAGTGATGAATTTAGTGTCACTTAGAGTGAGATAAATTTGGTAAAAAAGTTTGGGTCTAGAGATAGATAATGATATTTCCATACCACAGATCAAGAGTACTAATGAGAAAGAGTGATTCATCTGGAACTATTTAAACAGGGTAGTGTAAATCTTGATCGCATGAGCATAACAAGAAGCCCCAATATGGATATTCTTGACAATCCCTCATTTCACAGAGATGTCGATCAAAATGGTAGTGGAAATATTTCCCATGTTTATTTCAGATAGGACTTCATGAACCAAAATGGGATTATAAAGTTGACCAGTCAATTCAAGGGAAACACAGGTTTCCAGACATGTAGCAATTTCACCTGGGCAATAGTTCCTCAGTTTACCAATCAAGGAATCCCCTCAAATGGGAATCCTGATCATTTTCCTTCTTTTGGAAATGTTGGCTCCCCCTATATGGAAACGTTGTCCCTCTCGGGATTAAACATTGGTTTTCTAATTTGGTTAGTTTCAAACCCTATGGTTCCAAATGTCCAAGCTTCTTTACAACCAAGTTCTCCTCCACCTGAATAGTTTCAACCTCATGTTGATCCTAAATTTGACCCCTCGTCTTCTTCACCTTTTCCTTCACCCCATTCTTCCTCTTCGCTTGGTGAAAGTCTGGATTCTATTAACCAGGAAGCTAAGAAGAAGAAGATGATGATGATGAAGATGAAGAAAAATAAGAAAAGGGGAAACCAAGCAACCATTGCTACCTATAAAATTGATGTTGAAAAATCTTCCAATCACACCTGTAAAATTATATTCTCTTGCAAGATATCTATGGGTGACCACCTTCTTAGGGATTGTCCTAGAATTCCCAGGGTATTAGAAGTGTGGTTGACCAACTCAAATTTACCTTTTTTGTCAACCCCTAGAGATCATGTCGGTGATAAATCCCTTACTAGTAGTACTAACGTCCATGGGAAAAAGGGTAATGTCAACTTTCCCTATAGGATATTTGAAGGGAATCATCCCATTCACCTTTTTCTTTATATGGATGACGCTTCCAAAGTATTGGAAACCCTTACAACTTATCAACCGCATATTCCATTTCGTTATCAAAATATTTCCCTTAATATCCTCTACTAGTTGATGTTGTGATTGATCAGAAATAATTTTTAGTCAATACCAGTCTCTCTAAAAGTGAAACCCATGAGTCCATTCCCAACCAACCATTGGTTGAGAAGATGGTTGACTCGATTCCACCTTTAGTTGATCACCCCCCTCACATAGATAGTGAACCTCATACCATTCACATTCTTCTTATTTCTTCATATTCAAATAAATTGGGGGAAAATCCTCCCATTCCCACTATACAAGAGGGCGATCCTCCCATTGCCATAGCACAATGGGGAAATTTTCTCATTCCCGCGACACCCCGTCCTAGTAGTATGGTCACTGCTTTGATTGGAGTTGACTGGCCTGATACCATATTCCTTCTTACGTACCCTTTCAGATCATAGTCCAAGCTTACAATGTGGTCGTACCTAGCATAATAATAGATGAAGGCGCATATGTTAGTATTATGTCCTCCACTACTTGGAAAGATTGAGGTTCACCGCAACTTATTCATGTTACCCAGAATCTATTGGCTTTTAACAGAGGAATGAGTCAAACATTAGGGATCCTTCCTAAGTTTCCTATTACTTTGGGATGAAAGACTGTATATATAGTCGTGATGGTTTTCCATGACCCCTTCTATTTTAATTTACTCCTATTTCATGACTATATTTATGTCATGGGAGCTCTTTCCTCTTCTCTCTTTCGTGTGATGTGTTTCCTGCATGATGGAAGAATTGTGACCATTGATCAGCTGTCATTCATTAGTCCTAATTTGTTTCCCAATAAAACATCATCCCTTAATGGTACTTACATGCAAGTGGTATCTTCCCCAACAAAGGTTAATTATGTGGAAACTTGTTCCATGCCAGTGTCTAATGATGATCTAGTTGGTGATATAGTGCATCATGTACCAGGGGCATTGGAATCTGATTTCTAGAGTCTCGTTCTCCTGTTTGATGAGAACCTCTTGGAAGCCATGGCTTACTATGAGCCATGAACAACAAAAAATAGAGAAAAGTTCCTTTTTTGTGTGAAGCTCTTTAAAAACCGAAACAAGGTGTTTGAGCATAGTTCCTGGTCTTGTGTCAAGCTCCCTCAAAAATGAAACACGGTGCCATGAGGATAGTTCTTTTACTATGTCAACCTCGTTAAAAAATTGAAATAGGTCCCTATGAGCATAGTTATTTCACTTTGTCAATACCATTAAAAAATGAAACAAATCCCCTTTCAATTCGAGTCCTTGAACAGATCTCATAAATTCCTAGTAGAGTCTTTCACTTGATCTCGTAATTGAACCTTCATTCCATCCCCGTGTTAGTAACCAATAGTATACTTGGGCGAATGAAATGAAGCCGAGGGGGCATGTACCTCAAATTGAGTCACCATGCTGGGGGAATGAAAACTTACTTCAAGCATAGTTTGTCTTTGTTTCAAGCTTCTGTAAAAATGAAACCACTATCAAGCATAGTTTTTCCTCATGTTAAGAGCCAGAGTTGCACTTTACTCCACAACCCGTGAGATGCATTTTTATAATCATTTCACGGAACCTACATTACAAATGTATTGTCATGTTAGACATCATATGGAATTTCAAAGTCACCTGTAACAAATAAGTCCATTACAGTGTTTAATTGCCAATGTCATTTAAAGATAAGGTTTTGTTTGGGTAAGAAAAATTGAGTTGTTAAAGTTTCACCCTCACAAATTTTGCAATAGAAAGCTATGGAAGCTATTCAGTATTTGTAAACATTTCATGTGGTTACAACAAAACTTTTCATAACTCATTTTACACTTTCCCATTTATTATTATTTTAATGGCATTAATGCTTTATTTTCTAAAAGATCACCTTGTAGAATATAACCCTATTAACACATTTTATTATTGTGCATAGGGTGAATAATAGGGCATGTCCCAAATTATACCATTAAGGTATTGATGTCAAAATGATACAAAGGTGATAAGAATAATGCAATGGCCAATTTCAAGCAACACTACCCTAATTTAAATAGTGTTTCCCTAGGAATATATATGTAAATAACACCACATTAAGATGGTAATAGGAACATATTGCAAATAAACAGGGCATATGGAAGTGCTAAAGGGGGTAGCATCATGCCATAAATGTTATAAATGATAATGTAAGATCATGTTACATCTAGTTGAAAGGTATTAAAACACAATATATGATGTATTAGAGTCTCATTAAAAATAGGCATTGGAATAAAAGTGCATCAAAAGCAACCAAGGGTAAGCGAAGGTAAAATGAGAAGATAA
The DNA here is from genome assembly GCA_034641835.2 of Pinus albicaulis. Lineage (NCBI taxonomy): Eukaryota > Viridiplantae > Streptophyta > Pinopsida > Pinales > Pinaceae > Pinus > Pinus albicaulis. The sequence goes on along the minus strand of CM076575.1, from coordinate 1,019,952,478 downwards.
TGAGAGAATCCATCAAAGATCATGCTCATAAATCTAATTGGGACACGTGATCTCTAGAGGGCATGCAATAAAATCTAATAACTAGGCCATGCATGAAAATCTATATTGATATGCAAGACATCAATATGATGGTTGTTGAGAAGGACATTAGGCATGTAAAAAAAAATATCATCAATGTTGTGATGGAAATCGCCTAGAGCATGTTGAGCCAAGTGCCCAATCCATGATATAAGTGTCACAAAAACTCAAATAAAGTATGGCAGATGATTGATTTATATAATGAATGAACGAAGGCTTGACAACTTATTGATTGAGTCATCTTATTAGAAAGAAAATAAGGATAAAATACGTAGAATGCGATGAGGACTGGTGCACCTTGTAGTTTCAGAATGCCATAAGAAATTGAAGCACGTGTGCCATCTAGTGGGGAATGATTTAACAACACACAAGCCAGTGCATACATGGCACATGAAATGTGAAGATCCAATGCCACAACTATATATGTTAATTCTGTTGGAAGTTGTGAAATGTGCTGGTGAGAATATGTTGTGTGTGTGACTATTGGCATGGGAAGCCTTCTCCCATTTTGCAACTATATGTTTCTCGATATTAAGAGGAATTTGGGTGAGACTTCCTAAGGAAAAATAGCATAAAACTGGTTTTCCAAATCATGGGTCCATTTACAAAGTGATTGTATGTCCAATCCGAGTAGGTTAATGACATTGATAAGAGAGAGTGCAACAAATGTTTCTGGATGGTGAATTGCCTTGAGTTCACAACAATACTAGAGATTGTGAATTGAAAAATTGCAGTTCCATATTGTATTTTTATTTAGGTCACACTTCCAAAATGGGATTTGGACAGTCTCATAATCTCTCCTCAACAAATTTGTGACTAGACTATCTTATTGACACTACAAGTCACAAAATCGCAAGTGTGAGTCATAGAGATGCAACTATAAAGTGCAACCTACACTACAATATTGTGACTATGTGACCTCTCCACAAGTAGCAGTTCCCAACTAGGATCTTGTTGGTGTACATGCACATAGTTAGCCTTAATTATATTTAGTTAAACTCTAGTTATTGCATGCGATGTGCACTTGTATTTAGCTATTTAACTCGAGTGCTTACATGTGGTGTGCACTTGGCTTTAGTTAGTTAACTCTAGTTCTTACATGTGGTGCATGTGCACATTAACAGAACATAAACCACACTTAGCTTCAGTTAGCTTTAATTATCCATATTTATTGCATGTACAAATAAGCTTAACTTAGTTCCTTTTATGTATTTATTATCAAAAAAATATTGATGAATCAAATTCATTCTTAATTCCAATTTTTCTTTTTCAATTATAGCAAGTTTGCGCAATTATTCTTCAGCTAGATCTGTATTTTTGCTCTAATAATTTTACATGGTATCGTAGATACAAGGGCTTGGAGAATTTGGATGAATAATTTTTTGCAGGTTTGAATATCAGAGCATTGAAAATTATTGAGAGATTTGATTTGTGGATCAGAATATTAAAGAATTGTCACAATTGTTTATAAAACCACAAAGTGAAAGAATGGAATTCCCAAATTCCACCATTCTGACTCCATACAATTACTATGAATGTAATCCAATGATTTTGCTTCATCTTAGGAGAAGAGGCTTATACCAAATAGTCATGGGAATTGAGATAGAACTAATGTCAGAGGATAAGAAATCCGATTGGATTAACATATCTAACATGGCTTATGGAAAATTGTGTTTATCTGTGTCTCGTTACATTCTTTATCAGATCAGAAATATTTAATCACCACATGAAATCTGGACTACAATGAAAGTATTATATGGTGATGAAAATGATTTAGAAGAGCACCTTTTGGAGGCAAATAAATCGAGTTATTATAGTAGTCATGAAAGTGGTGAAGATTGCAATAATGTGGAGAAATATTCTCAAGACAATGTTGAACAAGAAGACTCTACTTCTTCTATTTTTATGAACCTGTTGCAGATGAGAATTTTATCTTTTCCAATAACAAAGACATCACACATGAGTAAATATCTTCCTTTTCTAGTGATGAAGACACAACGTTCAAAAACATAGAAGAGGACGTTGATTCCTCTATTATTGATGATGTTGATGATGCAAATGTGATGAGCTCTCAATTTAATGATGCCCCACATGTAATCTCAGTCACAGAGCCATGCATTCCCATGCATGCATCTAAGGAGGCATTTATAACACCATGTATTCACATGCATGCATCAACAAAGGCATATATAAATACACACATGTGCATGCATTCAACCCCTAGAGACAACCATTCCCATGCATGGATATAGGGTACTTGAATGTAATCATCAAATTCATGATGAAGTTGCAGGGAATCCATATTGGCATGCAACCATGTATAAGGGAATTCAGTCCTTGATACAAACATGGGAGTTGATACCTCTACTTCTCAAATCCATGATGGTATCATTGATCTTCAGTATTGTCCTAGTTCTGACCAGACTGCTGATATTTTCACCAAGAATTTCACTAAGCAGAAGTTTCGATCTTTGCGAGATCGTCTCGGGGTGAAGGAGATGACTACCTAGCAATTATCTTTTCTCTAATTTTTGCATTGTATTTTTAGGGGGGGTTTTTCTTCCAACTAGGTTTTCCCTCTTTCCTCTTTTCAAGCATTGTATATGGGTACCTAGAATGGCCTTGTTGTCGAAACTCATTCATTTTTCATCACACTCACCTAAGTTATACTTAAGGGGGGGTGTTGGTGTACATTCACATAGTTAGCCTTAAATATATTTAGTTTAACTCTAATTATTGCATGCGATGTACACTTGTATTTAGATATTTAACTCAAGTGCTTACATGTGGTGTGCACTTGCCTTTAGTCACTTAACTCTAGTTCTTGCATGTGGTGCATGTGCACATTAACAGAACATAAAGCACACTTAGATTCAGTTAGATTTAATCATCCATAGTTATTGCATGTACAACTAAGATTCACTTAGTTTCTTTTATGTATTAATTCTCAAACCAATATTAATGAATCAAATTCATTCTCAATTTCAGTTTTTCTTTTTCAATTCTGGAAAGTTTTTTCAATTATTCTTCAGCTAGATCCGTATTTGTGCTCTACTAATTTTACATATCTCCACAGATCAAATTTTAGTTTGCGACCTCCCATAGGTCGCCATTTCTCCCACAGGTTTCCATTTCCCCGATAGGTCACAATTATGTGTGTGATCTCTCACATATCAAACTTCCTTAAGTCACATTACCAAAAGAAATCGATATGATGATTACAAAGGAATTGGAACTACACCTTTGCCACAACGATACAATGATCACCATGTTAAATATTTCATTGAGAAATGATAAAGGGGTTTGTAGAAAACCCTTTGGTAATATAACGCAGAGGGTGTTTGTGATTATGGTAAAAGGAAATGATTCATATGACCTGAAAAATGCATGAGCAGATTAATAGTGTTTCCTATGTTGTAAGATTTATTGTGATGATGATAACGTGAAGAATGTGCATGATGAACCATGCATGGGAGAGGGGACATATTATAATTCCTTGAATTTGATTGCATAACATTATAGTATGGTGAAATTAATTGGTTTCAATATATTAAAATGGGTACTTTCATTCTATTTTGAGCAATGGAGATTATCGATGCCCAAAATTCCTTGTACCTTTATATCTGAAGGCTGCACTAATATATTTCATCATGATTTCCATCCACAAATGTGACTTATACCACTTGCAAAAATTGTAACTCGGTTACAAATGGTGATCATAGATGCAATAACCCTTTCCTTATGAGCTTACCAATGTGAAGTACAACCTGCATACACATTTGGAAAAGTGGCTTGGCCTAGTAACATTCCGTAGTGCGACTTGCTCCTATGTGAGAAATATAACTTATGCTGAATGGTGATAAAATAAGTCGCAAAATTGTTGTTTATATTTTTATTTATAATTGTGACTTGGCCTAAGTCACATTTCTAATTGTGACTTGGCCAAAGTTGCACTCCAAAATGTGATAGACCAAGTAATGCACTTGGAAATCTTATTTAAATTATCCAAAGGCCCCATCAAATGATTAAAAACAACTTATAAAGTTGTTCTGAATTATAAAGGTGTTGTGACTCATATGGATATTAAAACACATATCAAGGGATGCTTAAAGAGTAGAAATGGGATACCAATATATCAAAACATCGCATGTCGAAAAAATGATATATACTCAACTAAAAAGGTGTGTTTAATGATATATTCATAACAACATTTATGACACGCCAAGGAGATGTTGAGGACAATTGAAAATATGGCTAAAGAAGAAGAAACAATGTAAAAGAAGCTACCAGATTGAAAATAAGAACATTTGAAAAATGTAATAGCACCAGACACATGGATATTCATTACATTGAAGAAAGTCAAATGTCAAATTCACACATACATCCAAAAAAAATATTGAGTATGCATGGGATACATGTGAACGACCATGGAAGACTAAGCCATCTTAATGATGATATCTTAGGGCTATAAGTTCTTACTTATTATTATTATTTGTGATATTTTCTCTTTGTTTCATTAGAGTGCATTTTTCTTGATTTTTAATCAATGGTTTTGTGTGCTTGCAACATGCATGATTTGTAGGTTTTAAACCTATATAGAAATTACCTGCAAACGAATACTTAACATAGAAAATATACAATGGCGAGAACATAAAACATAAAAAAATATACATAGATATTTTCCCCTAGATCCCAAAACCAATATTACCAGATTGATTTTTCATTATATTCATTTCAATGTTACAATACATATATATACATGACAAAGCATTCATTAACCCCAATATTTTAACCCTAGATTAGAACATAATCGTAGTTCTCTTGAATGGATATACAAAATACCATGGACAGAACACCATCATGCCTGAAACCACATGTAAAACCCATGTACAAAGCCAGAGGTAGGTTTGTCCACCTAATATAGGGTCCAAAAAAAATTCCCCAGGCGCTTCCACAGATCTCATGCAAGGAGTTTCCGCACCCCTGAAAACTCCCTGGCAGGGGGAGTTGCACCCCCTATGACCCCCCACGCATGAGACTAGTTGTGGAAAGTATATAACACAAACCCAACATGATTGCAGAATATGTTATCGCTATACTTCCTAGATGCATGATCTTATTTGGATGATAAATTCCATATAGATTTTGATAACAGGTATAGTAGTATGAAAATTTACATTTAATACAACATATGGACATCAAAACTCAGTCCATTGACTCATTCAAGACTACATTGTTTTTCATCGACACTTGAAACAAACACTTAAGAGTTTTAAGCAATCATCTCTACTTTCCTCATAATTTCTCTTCTATCTTGGTGTAAACACTTATCATAAATTTCAATAGCTCTATAAATATTAATTAAACATGTAATAGTCAACATCCATGAGATAATCATTGGGAAGTTCAATATTCATGAGGATAGGCCAAAGTTCATGGTAGGTGAATAATCACCTCACTTCTAAAAATATACCCTCATGCCTCATTTAGAGGGGACTTTAGAACTTGAGCTAGGACCAACATTTCATAGCTCATTCTTGCTTAAGGAGATAGAGGCATTCATCTCTTAATAGCTAGTAGGGTGAGTTATGGTACGGCTAGGGTTTTTCTTTGGATGATGATATGAACAACCCATGTTCCACTAACGGGTTACGATGGACTTGTTTAATATGTACTTGGATATGTAGCTTGGATAATGAGAAGTTCTTAACTTTGGCATGGATTGTCATGAATATTTATGATAGTTGTATTTCCTTCATTAATTTCCATCTTATTTATATGTGTGCTTTAATGTGAGCATATGTTAATGAACTCATTCTTAGATTATAGATTTCAAGTTCACTTTTAATATTTTCCTTATTATTCTACACTCTGTTGATAACTTATTGAGAATAGATTTGAAATTAACCTATGGCATGTTCTTGTCCATGTATTTTTGAGATGGTGTTAACTTGCTAATCCTTCTTGTCACATGATTATTCTTGTTTCTTTATTCTTATATCCTTGTATATCGTTTTGCAGGTTGTTAATTTTGAGTTGATCTGATCCCAATTCTCTGGTCATTTCATCCTTACCCTCATCCTGATATCTCCTCATTTGATAGCCTGGAGTGAAACCAACATGATGGAAGTTTGGTCTACATAATGAATGGGGCTCCTATCCTAAATGGTGTAAGGTCTAATTGGGACTTCACACTAGGGAGACCCTCTAGCTATTGGAAGTACATTATAAACCGTCATCATAGAGTAAGCTAACATTGACATAGTGGTGGATACCAACCCAACCATAAAGTTGATCCATAATAGAGGTAGTTGACCACATCTTTGCAAAATATTTATTTTTGGTTGTCCCCACCTACCTTTCGACTTAGATTTATTATTGACAACTTGTACGCTAATTGTCATGATAAAAAATAATTCACATTTATTTTATTTTGTAAATTTTTATCAGTTAGGGTATGCATATCGAAAATATTAAAGTATTATCAAAGTGTGAAGTAAATGGATGAGACGGTTTTGGAATTTCAAGATTTGTTTCCAATGCTTCTCATAAATGTCAGTTTCATTATATTCAATTACTATTTATTCAAAGTTTCTTATATAACTAGTTTCACACACCAAATAGAAAAAATTGGTTATTATATAGTGTACCAATAAATATTCAATTAAATGACATTGAGAAAGTTATTGATTGAGAGAGTATTTTTAAGTACAAAGTAGAAATGGCTAACAAAGGAAGGAAAGAAGTTATTTGCACTAATATAATTAACTCCTTTACTCTTATCGATGAGAACTTTCAATGGATGACCTTGTATGAGTAGTATGTGAATCTTCCAATTAAAGAGAATAATAACAATATGATTTGGACCAATGGATTAGTGAATGTTGAATGTGTTCTAGAAGTCTTTTATTTCAAATAAATAATTTATTTATGCGATTGTTTTTTTATTCGAGAACAAGAAAAATTATGCTAACAATGAAGAAAACACCAATTCCTTTGACTTGCAAGGCATTCAAATGGATATTCAAGCTATTAGAATTGGATATGTGCTTAAAATTGTCCAAAGAAGATATTTTTTTGGAGTCACATGTAGGGAGGATGGACATTATTTGAGAATTCACTTCTCCAACTTCTCAAGTTCCTTATGATCTTTCCGTTCTAGATATTTCTTTGTTTAGAAAATTGTTTAGGGAATTTTGTTGGCTTTATGCCCACTTGATGGGCTAAGAAGCTATAAAAAATTTCTGAAAATCCATTCCCTATTTGCTTTATTACTCATACAAAAATATTATTTATTCGATTGGGTTGATCTCAGTTCCAATGAATTAGATTTTTAGTTAGTCAATTTGTCTAGGAGTAATAGATTCTCTATGATGGAATACTTGATAACATCCATGTATAGAGCCATGTATTTCACAACTTACCCTATAAACATAAATTCAATCCCAACAAATAACCAATGTAGTTATAGTATCCCATATTGTAGAAGAAGAAAGATCCTTTAAATTTTTTCTAATTGAACATGTACTTGTAAAGTGGATCAATTACATGATAACTAGAAAAGAGCCCCATCAAATAATTATGCAAGATCAATTTTTCCTATGGAGCAAAGGGGTTCATGGAAAAAGAGAAAATAATAGGGTTATTTGAATTTATGTATTTAAATGTAAGCCACTTCTACTTCCAAAGTTTGTTATAGATATTTACTTTTTTGTTGAAGTTTGTAGGAAATACCAAGATTGGCTAGTTATATTTAGACCCAAAAAAAAGAAAATTTATTTATTTGCCATTTATTATTGGACAAGCCATTGTGAAGAATGAAACTTGTGTTGTAGAGCTAGTAGATTCTTTCGATTCTTTTAACATAAGAGAAGGTAAATCCCATTGATATTTTGATCCAAAATGCCTATTTACGACACACCTATGTACTATTAGGTACAAGAATTGTTTTACAAGAGTTACAGAGGAAAGTGAGGAGAGTCAGAATGCAACAACCAAAAATAAACAATTGGTAATGGATACTAAATAAATTGGTGAAGAAGCCAATATCAACACAGAAGAAAAATAAAGCAAAGAGGCGCAAATCCTACACAACAATCTCCACCTTGCACACCTAATATTGGTACGAGTTTATCCTCCATTCAAAGGAAGATAAGGGCTACTACAAGTGGAAAATTGGTTCATTATGAGCTATCAGGTGGTATAGATGATGAATATCATCCTGGAATATTCACTCTAGATAGAGCACACATGGTTGAATTATCCAAATCGAAAATCTCACCCCCCCCCCCCAACAAATAGGAAGAATTGAAAAATATATGGCCATGGAAGTTGACAATGATATAAAACATGATTGGGTTAGTGCTCATTTAGCGTAAAATTAGATAATATTCTACAAAAATTGTTGAATAAGATACTACTTTCAATTATTTCCTTGTCACATTGCAAAATGCAAACTATGACAAGGGAAAAAAAAATTAAAGTTTCATAATAAAAAGGTTATTGATCAAGTAGAAATGAATGTTGATTTTTCTGGTGTTGGAGCAATGAGGCTCATGAAATTGCATCAATATATCGGTGACACTTGCACAATCTATTAACAAATAGGAAGCAAAGAACCTGAGGCTAAAAGCAAGAATAAAAGGTCTAGAGGATGCTCTAAATTTAGGTCCTTTGTTAATGACTGCACTGGCAATTTAGGCACCACCATTGGAAATTTATACCCCCAACACACCCCATAGATTTAATAAAGTCTCAAATATCCTTAAACCATTCAAATCATATACTATCACTAATATATGAAAAATATTGGAAATTATTGAAATTTCATGGCAAACAAATTTCATTTTACGAATTTTAGCATAGGGAATTAAGTTATTTTTCAATTTGGTTAAAATAAATATTATGGTAAATAGGAATTTCGTAGACAATTACTTAATTTTAGTCATAGGCTTGATTACTCTCTGATTTAAAGGAAAAAATAGACTCCCAAATGATAATCAAATGAAATAGGTCAAAGTTGGATGGTATGAGAGAATAAGGACACTAGAGAATATCAATTCTAAACGTGAAAACATATACATTAGAAGAGACAATTCCTTTATCGGGGAGGTAGAGATTGTTTAGGATCTAAATGGTATGCACATCACATGAAATTATGAATTAATTTTGAGAGACACACTAATGGATAAAATGAAGAAGCTAAAATAGTCAAAGGCAATAGAATTTGATAATATAACTAATTTTACTACAAGATAAATTAGAAAATGGCTAATTAATTTTTTTAGTATTAATGAACATAGCTTTGTCTTGGCTGTGAAATTGCAAGAAGAGGCTAGGGAAATTGAGAAGGAGATAATCAATGAAATTGTGAATTTGAAAGACAACTAACAGTAAAAAAATCATGGTCTATGCTTTCACATATTGTGAGAGTTCTTAAATCTTGTAACATTCATCTTTTTTTTTTTTTACTAGTATTTAATTATTAAGGTTTGTTGGTTATGTTATCATGAACTGTGCTAATTCCTAGATGCGGTTTATTGTTTTTCCTTTTAGGTACCTTTTTCACATTACGGTTCATAGGATCCCAAACCCAGTTCCCACTAGGATGAATGCATTTCATTTTCTGATTAAGTATCATGATTTTGGTGAGTTCTTTAGGCACCAAACATTATTCTTTGTACCCAAAACATTTGAAATGGTTTAATATCTAAATGTAAGTTCAGTTACGTAATGGCTTCCATCTGCACCTACCTTTATTTCCTGAGATACCTTTGTTTCATGGATAAATTATCATTTATTACATGTACTTAAATTATTAAAGAAAAAATTATTGTTGTTTTTTCAAAATGTAGGGGCGATTAGTTAAAGGGAGAAAATGCCAAAATGGCATGGTGAATGAGTTGATGGACAAAGTTATTTGAAGATTATCATTACTGATATGACTAACATCCATTATAGCAATATTGATCATCATAAATCAAGGTTTATGAAGTTTGTATTCAATTTTGGTTCTAATTCTAATTACTCTGTTCTAGTTCTAACTTCATTCAACAATTTTTTGAAGAATCCCGAGATAATTTTTTGAATAAGTTTTTGAGGATATGGTTTGAGATTTTATATTACATCTAATGTTGTTTTATTGATCAGAATGAAAATGAACATTTGAAAACAATTTTGGGTCTCATACATACATTTCCTAAGAATACAATGCTAACGTGGTGATGGTCAATAAAAAAATCAATGAAAACACATAATGTACGATAAATTTTATTATTTTGATTATCGAATCCTTGCAGTTATATTTACTATAAATTTGGAAATATTTTGTATTATTTAATAATTTAAATTGAGAAAGATGTTATATGTTTTAGGGTAAAGTCGTGAAGGTGAGTTACACTTTTGTGAGAAATGCGGCAGAAAATTCATTTTCCCAACAGTTCAGTCGAAGTTTCGAAATTAGTTCAGCTGAACTAATTTTTCCATTTACATTGATGACTTATTGACGACGTGGGCAAATAGATTTTTTTTTAGAGATGGGAAACTGACAACCAAAGTTCGGTCGAACTAATAGTTCGGTTGGACTAATAGTTCGACCGAACTTTTAAAATAATCTGGCCAAACTTTGGCTTATAATATACCGACCCATAAACCTTAGGATTTTTTGGGCTTGTTATTGTGTTTGTTATTTTCTATTGTGAGGTGAGAAAGTTGTTGCTGTTGCTCACATCTGTGTTATTTTTTTGTTGTTGTGCGAGGAGGTGAGAAAGCTGATTCTTTGTGTCATCTGTTTATTTTTTTTTGTATTTGTTTTGTTGGTTTTAATTTTAATTCTCTATTTTTTTGTTTGCAGGTTTTAATTTTATTTCTCTATTGTTTTGTTTTCTCTCTTTGCGACGTCTTCGGCGATCTCCTGCCTCTTGTCGTCGACATCTCTGAATTTCCAGGTACTCCTACGACCTCTGTTTTTAGCAGATGCTTACAAATGTAGATCTACCATCCAAATTTGTCTAAATATCTATGTTAAACAGTGTTAAACTGATGGATTTGATGCATTTTTCAATAATTTAACATTGTGTGTTAACTTCTTGTTCTTAAATGCTAACAACACACTAATTCTTTCTCAATGAACATGAGCTTTCACATATTTTTCGATTCCACTAAGTATCTAATCCATTAAGAATATTGACATGCATCCGTTATTGGCATTTATTGTGATCATAACACTCATGCAACAACTCTCAATTCAATTTAATAAATCATTTGTTATTGGAATTTCTTGTGATCATAAAACTCATGCAACAACTCTCAATTCAATTTAATAAAGGTCAACATTCGACAGTGTATAATGGGGTAAGAATATGAAAACATGAATAACAATGCATAACACATAATCTCAAGACAACGCCAACATAGTTTGGATTATCTAATAACACAGTGGGTTAAAATGGTTTTAGAGGATTGTATTCAACTTGAGGTGCGGAGGAAACTTGGATGGTCGCCTGAAAAGACACCTGCCTGGTTTTTGGAATATCTCGCAGAATCTACAACCAAGTTGACTAAGATTTTAATATTTGATAGAAAATTGGAGGGTTTCACCAGATTCGCAAACCTATTAAATCTGGTCAGAAGAATCGTCCATTTACTACTAGTTTCATTTTGTTAATGATGCCACTGCTTCTTATGAATGATCTTTGTCTAATCTATTAACTATTGAACAAATGTTGCCACACCTTCATATTATGTAACCCATATTTCCATGCTTTCTTAGTTTCATAGGTAAAATGAAATAGAAATAATACTTCCAATCACAAATTGTTGTATAATTCCCAAGTTTAACTTATAACTTTATATTTATAATGTTTATACTACATTTCTTGGCATATCTATCATAGTTGGTGCACTTCAGGTCCATTGGTATAGTCAACAAATTTATAGCTAACGCATGTCACTATCTCCAACACCATCTGTCTTAGAGTATTCCGATAGTATTTAGGATTTGTAGAGCTTTGAATTGAGGGATTCTTTGATTAGTAGGTTGGTGTTCCACTCAGTAAATGTGCACACATTTTTTTGTTGAAAAAATATTTTGAAAGCCCCAGTCGGATGAAGCCAATGGTTCTGTGCATCCAATATTATTTGTTTTATGTATTGTTGAGGAGTCAAATCGTAGCTCCTATTATCTTCCATTTACCTTTTCATAGGTGAAATCCCAAGTGTTGCATTAATCATGATCCATAGTCGATTCTATTACTATCAAGTGGATATGGCACACCTGCTAGAAAATATCTGGTTACAACAACATGTCCTCTGAATTCATTTGTGCCATTAATTTATTTTGACAAAATTACAACTCTGAATCAAAATACAACATACTTCATCTAGGCATCCAACTTTTAATTTACAAGCTCAAACTATATCTTCTTATTGTTAAGTCTTTGTTCTATAAGATTAACAATGGTCGTGCTTCCATTTTCCATAGAATTTAGAACTTTATCTATGTGGTACATCATCCTTGTCCTCCTTGTTATCTCCTCTACCCAAATTTCCTCAGGAGTTGTGTCGCATATCAAACAATGGGAGAATACTTGAAACTATATCATTGTGGGTTTCTCCTTCCACGCGATGTTTAATGTGAGGTAGTGTTGTGTCCATATCCCCTCCTTGATATTGTTGTGTTAATTATAGTATAGTTGTATCTCCTTTTTCTTATTCTTTTTTTTTGTTTTTTTTTTAATGATACTTTGGTTGGGAAGCCTTTGGATGTCGAATCCTTCAATTTCATCCTAACATGGAAACAATGTTCTTACTTCTTCCAATTCAATTGTGTAGAGCCATGTTTCTGCCACAAATTTTGTTTCGTGATCTAAACCACGGGGAATTGAAAATTGAATCTCTTTCTTTACACATGAATTCGGAACAAGGTGATAACCAATTGAGCTACACCCCATGGGAATGTTTCTTCCACATTTATTTCATAGGACATAAAGTATTTTCTTTTGTAACTTCTCTATTTTTCCTCATCTGCTCTTTGAAATTTTGACATGCTTGGTTCCCATATTTCACTGCTATAGAGTATAACTAGCACGACAGGTTTCAAGGATATCAATTTGATCATTTTCTAGTAACATATATGTGTTCATCAACACTTTTTTTGTAGAATTAATACCACATTTCATCCTCCTTGGAGCCTCTCCAACATTTCTCCCACCTGAACTTTTGGCTGAAATAAAATCCCAACTATTTGAAATTTTGAATGATCACTAATGGTTCAAGCTTGAATTTAATAATGTATTTTTGTGATAATATTTTAGGGAAGGAAGTAACCACTTTGATATTTCTTTAATTGAATTCTACACCCACTTCAGTCACTTCAGTGTATAATTTTTTTCAACATTTGTTCTTTTAGGATTTTTAGTGATCTCATTATGTCCATTATATTTTTAGCCTCAATCAGTAATCCATATTTACTTTTGTAAAATTGAAAAGGAAACTATAGCTGCTACACGTGCATCTACTCCAATAAAACTTAGAAGTTCGATAGGAAAACTTTATATACACCTTAGGTGCAAAGGGAAGAATAAGTTGTTCATAATTAATCTTCCAATTGAGTCCACAACACTATAGTGACAATATTTAACTAATGACTCTTGCATAGGAGAATACCCACATGCTATATCTACATTTTTATCGACATTATAGTGGTTTTCAATATTTAACTAATGACTCTTGCATAGGAGAAATTTTTTGCCACTTAGGGATTCAAGAAATTTTTACCAAACCTCCATAAGTCTAGAGTGGATATTATGCATACTAGGGATGGATAAGATTTGACTAGGATTCTTATTTTCTTATTTTTATTGATTTAAAATTTAATAAAATGTGTGAGATGTATATATCTTGACAACTTTATTTAATTTTATTTACCGATTTTGTGATACTACAAAAAGGACATCAGATTATTAATGGTGATAAGTTACAAAAGTATTGGTAAGGTTGATCAATCATGATACCTATATGTAGAGTAGAGTTGTATGTGTGACTTTTGACATAACTTCATCAACCACTACCACTAGTTGTTTATCATTTTATGCATTTGGAGGCATGATGTTAATAGGAATGATTGATAGAAATAGATTATTCGAGTAATGAAGACCCTTGGATTCTTACCATAATGCTACTATAAGTTTATGTTGATGCTAGAACTATTTTTTATTAATATACCTAAATTTACACCTTCCATGATGCTTATAATCTCGTAAGATGTTAAAAGTGGAGTGTTTTATAATGTAATGGATATTAATAATCTAGATTATGTACAGTGATATGATGATAGTGTAGGTTGATGTTCAAGTTGTAAAATTCTTATACATATTAAGGATGAACGATACTATAAAAGCCAAAATGACATTATTATAAATTATTAGACAATATGTTAGGTGCTAAATCATATTTCTTATTAAGGACATAACTAATACAAGTTTAAAATTCATTTTTAATATTATTAGCCTATTTATAGATGTCAAAGTAAAGGTTTATAGATGTGATTTATCCCATAAAATTTAAGGCAACCTAAACTTTAAGGAAAACCATATACATGTCATTTCACCCACAAACTCATCAAGGTGTGACTTTTGGCATAACTTCATCAACCACTACCACTAGTTGTTTTAGTAAGTGGATAAAATAATTTTGCAAACCATGTACATGTCATTTCTCCCACAAACTCATCAAGGTGTGACTTTTGACATAAATTCATCAACCACTACCACTAGTTGTTTTAGTAAGTGAATAAAATAATTTTGCAAACCATGTACATGTCATTTCTCCCAGAAACTCATCGAGGTGTGACTTTTGACATAAATTTATCAACCACTACCACTAATTGTTTTAGTAAGTGCATAAAATAATTTTACAAACCATGTACATGTCATTTCTCCCACAAACTCATCAAGGTGTGACTTTTGACATAACTTCATCAACCACTACCACTAATTGTTTTAGCAAGTGCAAACCACTACCACTTTAAGGAAAAAACCATGTACATGTGTCATTTCTCCCATAAACGTGTCATTTCTCCCATAAAATTTTAGGAAAAATTTAAGGAATGTCATTTATATATCATCTCTCTGTCATTTATATGTCATTTCTCCCATAAAATATAAGGAAATGTAATTTATCCCATAAAATATAAGGAAAAATTTAAGGGAAACCACGTACATGTCATTTCTCCCTTAAAATATTGGCAAGGAAAACTTTAAGCCATGCCATTTCTAGATGTGATTTCTACCATAAAATTTAAGGCAAACCATGTACATGTCATTTCTCCCACAAACTCAATGCTTTCTTCCATTAATTCAAGGCAAACTTTAAGGCCTAAAAACCAAACCTAAAGTGGTTGAACTTCCATACGATTTGAGTTTGTCTGTTGAGTGTTAACTTCTACAAGTTATAAAGGAAGAGTCTGTAAAGGGCCAGGTAACCTCTGGATCTCATCTTTTCTCAAAGATGACATATCCAGTAAATTCCCCTACAGTCAATCTCTGGAACATATCTTAATAGAAGTTCTTCATTGTAATATCCATTTTTGTACATGCCATTTCTCCCATAAACTTTAGGCTTGAACTTTAGATAAAACCATGTTCATGTGTCATTTCTCCCACAAACTCAAGGCTTTCTCCCATAAACTAGAGGAAAAAATTAAGTAAAATGAATAAAATTTAAAGAAAACTTTAAGTCAAACCATGTACATGTTTCATTTATCCCACAAACTCAAGGATTTCTCCCATAAACTCAAAGTGGAAAATGAATATACCGAGAAGAACAAAAAAGGTAAAAATGCAACCATGTACATGTGTCATTTCTCCCACAATCTCAAGGCTTTCTCCCATAAACTCAAGGAAAACTTTAAGGAAAATGAATATTACAGGAATAACAATGAAGGTAAAAACGTGAAGGTGGGTTTATATGCATACATGTCATTTCTCCTATGTACATGTCATTTCTAGAATTTTCTAGTGTTTTTGGAACCATGTACATGTTATTTCTATGTCATTTTTCCCATAAAATTTAAGGCAAACCATGTACATGTGTCATTTCTCCCATACATGTGTCATTCCTGCCATAAAATTTAAGCCAAACTTTAAAGCATACCATGCACATGTCATTTCTCCCATACATGTGTCATTCTTGCCATAAAATTTAAAGCAAACTTTAAACCGTGCACATTTCATTTCTCCCATAAGCTCAAGGCAAAATTTAAGGCAAACCATGTACATGTCATTTCTCTCTTAAACTCTAGGCAAGGAAAACTTTAAGGCATGTCATTTCTAGATGTGATTTCTCCCATAAACTAAGGAAAAATTTAAGGAAAACCATGCACATGTCATTTCTCCCCCAAACTCAAGGCTTTCTCCCATTAATTATTCAAGGAAAAATTTAAGGCCTAAAAACTGAACCTAAAGTGGTGAACTTCAATAGGATTTTAGTCTCTCTGTTGAGTGTTAACTTCTACAAGTTCTAAAGGCAAAGTGTGTAAAGGGCCAGGTAGCCTCTGGATCTCATCCCTTCTCAGAGGTGACATATCCAGTAAATTACCCTACAGTCAATCTCTAGAACAGATCTAAATATAATTTCTTTATTGTAATATCCATTTTTGTACATGCCATTTCTCCCATAAAATTTAAGGCATTTTCTAGTGTTTTTGGAACCATGTACCTGTCATTTTTATGTCATTTATCCCATAAAATTTAAGGCAAAATTTAAGGATAAACATGTACATACATGTCATTTAGCCCATTTCTCCCATAAACCCAAGGCAAACTTTAAGGATAACCATGTACATGTCATTTCTATGTCATTTATCCCATAAAATTTAAGGAAAACTTTAAGGATAACCAGTACATATATGTCATTTCTCCAATTTCTCCCATAAACTCAAGGAAAATTTTAAGGATAACCATGTACATGTCATTTCTCCCTTAAACTTTAAGGCATAGCTTGCTAGTGTTTTTGGAACCATGTACATGTCATTTCTCCCTTAAACACTAGGAAAGGCAATCTTTAAGGCATGTCATTTATAGATGTTATTTCTCCCATAAAATTTAAGGAAAACCATGCAATGTCATTTCTCCCATGCATTTGCAATAAATTTTAATTTAATATATTTTATTGAATTTGTTTTTTTCAGGGATAAAAAAGCCCACTAAATATGGTTGAAAAATGGACATTATGCAAAGATGTTTCTCGCTATCCCAATCCAGGGAAATAAATAATTACATATGTGCTTTACAATATTGCGAATAGCAAGGTCCTCAAAAGGAAAATTAATATACTAGGAAGAACAACAAATTACAATGAGGCATATTATATTGCATTGATAGAAAGCTTGTAAACAACTAGGGAGTATGGATCAAATGGAATTGTAGTTTTCACCAATTCTAAACTTGTGTGCAACTAGATGGAAGACATGTACCAAGTTAAGAAGGAGACGCTAAAACAACTGCATGGGAAATCAAACAATATTGTTAGCCAATTTCAATTTTTTAGTATAAGGCATTGTGCAAATGTTAATAAGATGTCTGGTAATCTATTGTGTGGGGAAATGCCAATTCAAGATTCATCTATCAAACATGAATTAATAGATGAATTAGTATTATACGGGGCAATGCCAATTCAAAATTTATCTCTCAAAGATGAATTAGTGTTGAGATGCTCTTCTTCAAAAATTCAAGATTCATCCCTCAAAGATGAATTAGTGTTGAGACACTCTCCTTCAAAATTTATTGATGGACATTGTAACATATCTTTGATATGTGTGTGTTTTTTACTTATAAAGGAATCTTTTTAATGACCATGTGTTTTTTTCAATTATATACCAAGTGTGCTCCCACCATGTAAAGCACAACTTGGTGAAATTCACATTTGCAACTTGGTGAACTTCACATTTTTATAAAATTTCAATGTGAGGACTTCAACAAATTTTTGTTTAAATGGATTTTCACGCGTCTTTTTTAATGAGAATGTGTTTTTTTCAATTATATACCACGTGTGCTCCCACCATGTAAAGCGCAACTTGGTGAACTTAACTTTTTATAAAAAATTTGCTTAAATTGAGTTTCACACATCAATTAGTTCTTTGAAAGTTGTGGTTTACATAATTTGTGTACACCAAATTACATTACTTTTTGAAATTTCTTTTGAATTTATTTTAAATAGTAATTTAAAAATAAATTTAAATGCCCACCATAGATATATCCATATATATCATGGAGGATAAAAGGTGAAGATCAATAGAATCCCATATCTCTACTAGAGAGGGGAATCATGGATCGAGGGATGTTCATGGTATTTACATATAATATTATCTCCATACACACATGTGTGTACATATGGAATTGATTTTTTTATCAATTTTGTGAGTTAAATTAGTCGTTAATAAGTTTCATTTTTTATTTCTTAGGAGGTAGGAGGACAAGGGTGTCTACTCCATCAATGGATCATGGCCATGGTTCACACAATTATGGTATGGTTCACGCAGTTTAATCAATGAATATGTACATGTATTTATATGTATGAAATTATGAATGTATTTTTGAATTGATTATAAATTCATATTTTTTTATGAAGCTTCCCTCTCATCTTGTGAGGTTGGTGGTGGTACACATTACCTTGGAGGGCCATCAATAGGTGGTGGCGAATTGCATGAAGGTGGTGATATGCATTCCCCCAGAGGCCAATCAATGGATGGTCGTGTTGGTTATGAACCAATCGATGGTTGTTCTGGTTCTCAACAGTCTCAGGGTGGGCAAGATGCTAGCCAACCATATTGAGGTGGCCATCAATATGAATATTATTTTAATTCAATTTGTACAAATTTGTTTACATGTTTTTTAATATACAAAATTTTATATTCTAATGCAGAGGGTGAAAATGTTGCTCCAAATGTTGCTCTAAAAATACGTAGGATAGAATGTGTCATTCAAAAATAAGGTTGTACACCAAACACAACTTATCCGTTTGACATTTTCGATATATCTTGGGAATCAAACATGCAACAATGAACCTTACAGAGGTGTCAAAATTTTCATTCAAAATTGAAGAGATATCTCGTGTCTTTGAAACTCCCTGCTGAGAGTCGACAAAGCTTGGAAATATTTACTCACTCTTTAAGCGAACTAGTAGATGTGTACCTAAAGCTTGGGCCAACTACTGATACTTTTGTAGTTCAATGATGAGAAAAATAAAGGAAACAGTGATGGGTCCCGATACATGGAAGGTTGTTAAACAAAGAATTACAACATAAATGGCCAATTCTATGTTTAATTTCAAAGAAGGGATGAAAAAAAATATGCTAAAGGTGCAATATTTCAAACACCTTGATATAGCTGGCTATTTGTATGATAGGCACCTTGCTACCTATGAAATACTCTCATGGAACGATGAGGTTCCTCTTTATTTTGAAAAATTATTTTATGCAGAATTATTTTTTATAACGAAACCTAATTATAATGACTTTTCCTCTAAATTTTTTGGTCCCGGGAATGGTCGATTATGTGATCGTAGGGACGCTAAGCGTGATGTTGAGTTGCCTCACCCTGTGCCACCACTGGTTAGTTGACATCTTCGTGTCGAAACTTTGCGGTCAGAGATGGATGCCACTTCTCAAATTAGTCGAGAAGCAAGGAATGCCATAAATGACAATGTTCAGAGTGGAATGGGTGGAGTTGATGTTTGTCTGAATTGACAAAGAGCATGTCAGAATGCACACACTAATTTAGTGTATTATATGGATGAAGAGATAGACAACATGAGTATTAAAGATCTCAGCACATATACAAATACTTGTCACAATGGTTGGAAGGACCTAATTATTCATGAGCAAGAGGGAATCGGATCGATATGTGTTAATGGTTAGGGTGATTATTTTAACACATGTACAATTTGTAATAAATACATATATATATATATATATATATATATATATATATATATATATATATATATATATATTTATTTATTTGTATACATTAATCTAACAAAAATGTATCATTATATGTTAACACCATTTATAGTTGTCACGTTTGATGAATGAAGATGATGTTAATATCATGGTCAGAGCCTCCGGTTCACAAAATCAAGATGGTTCTCACCATCAAGATGATATGTTGGAAAATGTTAGTGTTTTTTAAGTGAACATGATGATGTACAATTATTTTTTGTCTATTAGTATATATAACAAAACATGATGACATATTTTTAAAATAAGTAATCGTGCACACATGTACATGTATATATAATTAAATGTTATCAGATTCTGATTCCGTCCGATGTTTTTGGGATTGTGGTACCTTCTTCTTCCTTGGGATATGTGCCAAATCCACCATCACAGGTATGAACAGTTTTTCACTTTTAAATATGTTTTCAAGTTATATATTCCAGCTCAAAAGTTCCATTAAAAAATGAGATCTCTAGATATTGAGTTATTTTAAATTTTTGAATTTTAGGTTTCTCGAGATTTTATTTTGGAGCCACCCTTAAGAGATGTGTCAAATCCACCATCACAAGTATTCAATTTTTCACTTAAATATGTGTTTAAGTTATAAGTTAGAAATTGAAGTTCAAAAGTTTTATTATAAATTGAGATCTAGATCTTGAGTTATTTTATACCATTAAAATTTTTGAATTTTAGGTTCCTAGAGATGATTTCCCTTCTCCACAGACTCTAGCAATGGAGTGTATGATGGAGATAGGAACATACACACCATTTGGACCATTTGAACAAGTTGTCTAACTTTTTTTTAATATTATTGAAAACTAGTTTATATATGCATTTTCATTTGAAAGTGTTTAATATATATATATATAGATTGACTTGTACAGTTTATTTTGGAAGATGTTCCTGTGGAGGAAGTTTTAATGGACGAGCAGCAAAACACAATTGAGAGGGAACCTCATGAGGTATTGCATGAATTTTTTTTTTTCATTTTTTTTTTTTACATGAAGTTCTATATTCTCTTTCAAATTTAAAAAATTAAATTTTAATGTTTGTACACATTGTGTACAGGTTCCCCATGCTTCACAGGATAGCTCGAGGATCAGGACTTTGTTGGCAAAGACACTAGATCCATCTGTATTTGATGGATGATGCACATGTGCAGAACATTATATTTGGTAGATCTAGTCTTAAATTTACTTTTTTATATATAGTCTTATCTAGATGCAGTCATATATTTACTTTTCCATATGTAACTTGATACTTGTAACACTACACATTGAACTATATATATATATATATACTTATATTATTCACTTGAGATACAATTTTTGGACATATTTTACTTTTTGGATATATAGTTTTAAACTACATTTACTCTTGTCAAGAGTGATTTTAAATTTTGGATAGTTACATTTGGCATGTGATTGTGTTATAATGTTTTGATTTCATTGGATAGTTGACCTACATTTGGCATGTGAAGTAGTGTTGTGATATAATGTTTTTTTTTTAACTCAAGTTTTGGATAGTTGAACTACATTTGGCATGTGATTGTGATATACTATTTTGTTTTTATTGGATAGTTGAACTACATTTGGCATGTGAAGTAATGTTGTGATATATAATGTTTTTTTTTTTAACTCAAGTTTTGGATGGTTGAACTACATTTGGCATGTGATTGTGATATTATGTTTTGTTTTTATTGGATAGTTGAACTACATCTGGCATGTGAAGTAATGTTGTGATATAATGTTTTGTATTTAAAACTCAAGTTTTGGATGGTTGAACTACATTTGGCATGTGATTGTGATATAATATTGTGTTTTTATTGGATAGTTGAACTACATTTGGCATGTGAAGTAATGTTGTGATATAATTTTTTGTTTTTAAAACCCAAGTTTTGGATGGTTGAACTACATTTGGCATGTGATTGTGATATATTGTTTTGTTTTTAAAATTCAAGTTGTCATTTTACAAGCAAAAGAAAGTTCACATGAATATATGTACATAAAAATGACTTAAGTACATGCTTGAATATATTTTAAAACGATTGAAGTACAATACATATCAATGCATATATCTATCTCAAAAAAATCATAAGATTATAGGTCTTCTTAGATGTGTCAAACAATCATAAAATTTTAAAATTGCATTCTAGAACATATATATCCAGTACGTGCAAATTTTTTTATCAATGCACATAGAAAATCTACTTTCATTTGACAGTAAACTGGAAATTACAAAACACGTACCACACATTTTGCATTAAAAAATGAATATTATAATTTAGTTCTAATAGACATGCACGTCTAAAACAAAATTGTGCGACTTCAAATTTGCATTACATAAAATATGCTAGATACACAGATATGTACATTTTGCAATAATGACATTATGAAAAATTGTACTAGATGTTAGTATGAATCCTTTGTCGAAGTGTACGAAAAAGGACCACTTTAGCTACGCATAACTAATAGCCCTAACATCAAATGTGGATGCCAATATCTTTAGATCTACAGTTAGTTGATCAAGACAAGAGCTGCAAAAAACCAGATCTATGCATAGAAAGACATTAAGCAGTAAAAAGAAGGGTTTGCTCCATATATCCATGAAGAGCAAGACAAGAACAATTTTTGAAGTAATTTTTTGTATTAAGGGCACCTGGGAGGAAAACAAGAAGATGTTTCCAATTCTCCTCAATGGGATGGGTTCTTGGAAGTCCTCAGCACTTCAAATCTAGCATTTCTCTCTCCTGTTGGTGTAGAAAACCCAAACAAAGATAGAACTCAAAGGGAGCTCACACAGCAAATAATGGAAAATATGACAATGATAATGGCTCAAAGTCAGACCAAGAGTTTAGATCCAGAGTGATCTAATAGGCAACAAAAGGTGAAGTATGGTAGGAAAAACCCTCCTATTTATAACAAAATATTGGGTCATTCTAGATCTTGGTGCATGATTAAAATAATGTTAACCAAATCTAGATCCACTTTTTATGGAATATTTTATTATATTTGTTGGAGGGAAAAAGTATTTGACTTGGGTCAAATCCCTTTATTTGTAAATAATAAATAAATAAATGATTTATTTATCATTTTAAGGAAGTGGTTGAAAGATAATCAAATAAATAATGATTTATTTAATTATTATGGGTGATTTAGTCATATTTAACAAGGAATATTATTTAAATAAGATTTAAATAATTATTCCTAGAAAATAATAAGATAAATAGAGATTTATCTAATTAATTTCGTTGTTTTGGGTTAAACATGACCAGGAATAATAATTAAATTATTGTTTGATTAATTATTCCTTGAGGAAAATCAAACAAATATAGGTTTGTTTAATATTTCCTTTTGGGGTTTCCTGTTTAGACCATAAACAACCTAATAAATGTGTTTTATTAAGTTATTTTACATAGTGAAAGCAATTTTACTTAGGGTAAAATTGGTCTTATATGGTGTACTTGGGTCCATCTAATGATAGTAGGTTAGATGACCAAAAAATGGTGTAACAGATTGCCCCCCAGCGTGCGAGTGTTAGGAGCAAATCGTATGACCGAAGTACGTTGTAAGAACTCAATCACTAGACATCAAAAGGGAAGTCAGAGAGAGAAATGTGAGGTAGACTAATGTCCTAAAGAACTAGACCCTGAGGAGACGAGACTTGCAGGTGCAACAAGTCTCTTTTTATGAGAGGGTACTTGTGCTAAAGGCAGCGGGGGAGGCATACCTATGCCCGCTGAGACAAAATACAAAAGAATAGTGTGTCTAGTAAATAAGGGACCGAACTATAAAGTACAGCCGGCATAAACATGAGCCAGATAAAAATACAATGAGGAATCCCACATACATGCTGTGCCTGGGACAACAGCCAGGACTTACACAATAATATATGAGTACATGAGATACAAATAAAACCAAAATGCCCCCTATAAGCGGGGAAGGGCTCACAAAATCTGACTGATACATGCAAATCAAAGAGGCGCTGCAAGCGGCTAAGGCCGAAATCATCAAATATATGGAGCTGCATCGAAGGTTGCAATGAAGAGGTCATCCGGGCATGTGGGGGGCTACCTGCAGGGCCACCCCCTCATAAGGGCTGAGACATCTCACACACACCCGGGAATCACCAATAACTGCTATTGCATCACTGAACCATCAAGCATACGGATCTCGATCATGCTGAAAGGAGCTGGAGTGGAGAAACAATCAAGTCAAAGGGTAATGAGAGATCCCTTTGCCTGATCCGAGGCACCGAACAAGAGTGGAAGTTGGAACCAAGGTACACCGCCCTCTAGACCTGTCTTCTGGAATGAAGGAGCTGATGTCGACAGAAGGAGGTCCGCCATAGGTGAGGCAATGAGAGATCCTTAACTAAGGCACGAGAGAAAATAGTAGAGCGACGGACAGACTGACACCAATGATGAATATGGAATGAGGAACGAGAGTTTTAATGATGATTGTTAGACATAAAGGCATGAATGACATTGGCAGCGATCGACACAATATCATAAGGGATAGGGACACAGACCGATGCCAGTAATGTGCGAAGGCGAAGAGAGAGACCAAGCACGAAGGATGGAGGATTAGTGGGTACAAAGGGACTTGGGATAGACTCCATGAATGCGATGATGACTCAACTTGGATGCTCTAAACAAGGGTGACTTGATGGTGTTGCCACATGGTAAAGGTCTAATGGGGGACCATGAAAACATGAGTACCAGATGGTAACTCATGACAAACATCAACACGAGCATAGATAAGTATGGAGGCCAAATGGTGCCCCTAGTATGAGTGTTGCAAGTGAAGAAATTCGATTTTGAGGAGGGTTATGGTTGAGGGGCATAGGTGCCCCCAAGCATGGTGTGGTCATGCTAAAATGTATTTAGAAAAAGGGGAATCTAAACACATTTTAATGATGTGGTGTGTCATTTGTTTTCGTGATGGTTATGCAGTGTGAGAAAGGGAATGGAGGATTACCAATCTCTTTTGGTACTGCATATAGGAATCAAATGGACTTTAAGTTTCCGGGTTGGCATACCTGGTGTCACTATCCCAAAGAGAGGATTTGGAGATAATGCAGAAATCGATGTTTTACTAGAAAACTCATAGGTTGGTCAAACAACAATGTTCAAGAGATTGGGTTGTGCGAGGAAGATGAGGGAACGATAAGAGGTATCATCCCTAGAGTGATCTGAAGTGATATGGGACTTTAGAGGTTCTTCTAAATGTGGAAGAATAATGGTACTAAAGTCAACACGACCAGATACACTAGGAGAGTTATGGAGAATTGCTTCTCTTGGTCTCTCAAATGTGGGTGCCCCCTTACCCAAACATTGGGTTTTGATGTAATGGCCACAAGGTGGATGTGGTGTCAACGCATGGGTTCGATGTAAGGGGGAATAGATAAAGTCAGGGGTGGGAATTTCTTCCATAATGTCGGCATCGTGACAGAAGATGGGGTGACTGGTGGAAGAAGAACCACCTGACATGGTGAAGTGGCCTGAATCATCATCATGAGAAGAGAGGTTCACATGCATCGGGGTTGCTGGCGGGGAGACAAAGAGCAAGTAGAGCAAAGGATATACCGAGTCGAGCTTCCAAGGTGATCGCTGGGCGAAGTGCTTTTGCTTAATAAACAAGGGAGGGTTCAGAGGGAATGTTCCTTGAGGGTCTCATGGATGATGATAGGTATAAAATGTTGGACGAAGGCTCCATCATCTTGACATCAAGAGGGGGGATTTCAATGGGAGCAGTCATGTCTGGTAGTTTTACCAAAGCAAAATGCGCAAATATGGGAGAGGTGGACTCATTGCGCTTGGCCTCGAATTGGCGGACCACGGCTAGAGAGGTGCGGAAGTCCGCGAGGCGGGGACAAAGTTGGGTGTAATGGCCATCGAGGTCACACAAAGCACAGCGGTGGTTGGTGTGAATAGTCTGGGGGTTCGTGGCCACGGTCGTGAAAGGAACAGAGGCTTCCGGGACCGGGGACTCAGGGAACGCGACATTAACCATGGGCTTGAGATGAAGCAATTCAGGACAGGTATGGGTGGCGTGACCGACAATATCACACAAAGCACACTGGATGGTATGCTTTGGAGGCCGAGGAGGGGTAGGGTTTGTCGGGGCAGCCTTTTCCTTTTATTCCCCCTTGCGAGCTTTTCCCTTCTTACCCGAAGCGGTCGCAATAGGAGGTGGTTCCTGTTGAGGTGACTGAGGCACTATTGCGGCGGGAGAAGTCCTGGGGGCCGGTTGAACCGAGGTCAAAGAAAGATAAGGTTTGGGTTGACCAAGCAAGGTTGGGGCTGGAGGATCAAGGTACCAGACAGGAATCCCAAGGGTCAGGTTAGGAAGAGAGAGGGTGGCCATGACCGGTACCGTGGAAACTCCTGGTGGGGGAGCTAGGAACGGTATCTGACTGGAGGGGTAATGGCTAGGTGGGACGGCTCCTAAATGGCGAAGGCTTGGAGGAACCGTTCGACGAGGGTAAAGAGGCTCATGAATACCAACTGCAGGTGCAGGGCTAGGAGCAGGTTGCGGAGAGTGCGGTTGCTGACTAGCCGAAGCAGGTTGCTTGAGAGCAGCCCGAGACGATTGCATCATGCAAACATTCGATGAGCTGGGGTCGGAGATAGGAGGAGGAGGAAGACCAGGGAAGGTGCCAAGTAGAGAGGAGTCTTTGTAGACACCGGGAGAGACACTGGTCAAGGAATCGACTGTTTGCTTATTGGCTACAGGAGAGATGGTCCTCTCAGAGGAGGTATGAGATTCTGGCTCATGATATGTCAACTGATCAATGGTGACTATATTTCCATTATGAGGGAAAGACATCTTGCGGAAAACCGCAGATGGGACAGCAGACATGGCATAGGTGTAGCTCCGCCCTAAGAGAATGTTGTAATCTAGAGGGGCGTCGATGACTTCAACGTCAATGCAAACAGTCTTGCCTGCAAGAGTGATAGGAAAATTACGGAATAGGCCAATGGGCTGGGAGGCGTGGCCATCCCATGCTCGAAGGGTGATCGTGGAAGGGGCCAACTCAGTAGAACCGAGTTGTTTCCAAACCGAAGCGGACATCACACAGGTGGATGCCCCCTCATCAATGATACATCAAGAGACTTTAGTGTTCTAGATTTTGACTGGGATTTGGAAAGCGACGGAAGCAGGAAGAGGAGGATGTTCTGATTGATGGGCGTCGAAAATAATCAATTGGTTAGCAGCAGGATCTACAGCGCCCAGGGAAGATAGTAGACCCTTCTTTTGAGAAGGGCACGACTGGAGGAGTTCCAATGTAGAAATGGTAGCAGGAGATTGCGCCAAATCATCTACTATGCTATATGACTGAGCAGCTTGACCAGAGGCAGCATTTCGGCGTAATGGTCCTTTAGGAATCTTGGTATGAACCTCAACATTGGGTTGAGGGATAGGCAAGGGACCATTGGATGTCGAAAGAGACTCTGTAGAACCTGAAGAAGGTGACTCGGGGACAAATAGAGCGAGAGGCTTGGGGTACTGAGGGGCCCGAGTTTGAAGGTTAAGGTCGACGATTGGAGGTGGAGCAGAGTTCATCATGAGGATCTAGTAATTGGAGGAACCAGAAGGGGAAGGTTGAGTGGCCACCTGTCCGTCAGGTGGTTGGGTAGCCACGAATCCCTGCTGTGCATCCACCTGTGCTTGAGGGGGTGGTGACTGTTGTTTCAGGGGTTGAGAAGGCAATGGAGGCGGAGGTGCTGATGCTGGAGGAGCTGGAGCACCAAACTGCGGATACGAATAATAAGGGGGTTGGGTAACAGTATGGTGAGCAGGAGGTATGTTGTAACCTAGATACGTGCTACCAGGAGGGGGACAAGTGCGGGAGGTGCTGCCCCCTCCCCCAGGAAAACCATAACCCATGGGAGGTTGGGCATATGGATGAGAGAGAGCTCCAACAATACCGTCGGCGGCATGAGGTGCCCCCTGTGCGTTGACACCACCGAGTCTGGGGAGATTAGGTAGAACGGTATAAACATAACCTGTCTGAGCGTAGATCAAGTCATATTTTAACGCCAGTTGGAGGGCGGCTTCTTCGGTTTGGGGAAAATGCGACGCAACATCTTTCCCGATAGGAGGCAATAGAGATCTAAGGAACCAGTCCATGTAGACACGGTCTTCGAAAGTAGGCGATTGACATAGGCTCTTTCGTCTCCGCCATTCCTGGACATGATCGGATAGGCGGGTCACAGATGATTGACAGAAAAAAGTCAAAAGTTCGATACTAGTGTCATAACGAAGGGGAAGCTGGAAGTAAGATAAAAAAGCCCGGGCAAGAGTCGCAAAGGTGGTATGAGAAGAAGGGGGTTGATCAACATACCACTTAGAAGCCGCGCCTGTAAGCATTCATTGGAACAACCGAAGACGGACAGAGTCATCGGTAATGGAGGTAGATGAACACCACATGTAGAAAGATCGGACATGATTTGAAGGATCTTCTCCAGCAAGGCCTTCAAACTTTGAGATGTCAGAAGGGAGCTTTGTCGGCATAGCAGGCCAACTAGCGTCATGGTGTATAGGGTCATTTGTCAACCGGTCCAAATCAGGAAGGCTGAGGCCTACCATGAAGGGGAGAAAGGGTGCAGCTGAGGTAGTTCCTATGGTGGTTCCGCTTGTAGCAGTCCCGGCATTAGGGCCGGGATTACCGCTAGCATTAGGCCCTCGACCAGACATAGTGAAGGTGAAAGGGGGAGAACCGAAAGTAAAAGGAGAACCCAATGAATCAGAAGAGGAGTCGGAGTGCGGACTCGGAGGAGGACTAACTCGACGATGGCGGGAAGGAGTAGGTCAACTGAGCAGAAACTGAGGTTGAAGGCCAAGAAGTCTCCGGGATGTGCGCTTTGGGGGCGCAATGGTGACAACACAAACACGGCACGAGGGGAAGAAGAAAGACCGACAAAGGCAGGGAGGTGCAGAATCAAGTGAATACAATGTCGAAACAAGAGCAAAAAGGTGCAGTGTCAATTGATTTTAAATTATTTGCCTGGCGGTGTAAACCAGGCTCTTATTCGCTTAGGGTGAGTGTGTGGTGTGCGTTAATTTTAATTTTTAAACCCTTTTCGTTTTGAGAGCAAGAGAAAAAGTGTGCTGCGTAACTGAAAATAATGCTGCAAAAAACAGTATATAATGCTGAAATAACAGAACATTAACAGCTAATAGTGCATCAATCCAACCCAAGAAGGCGGGTCTCTCAAAACTAATCTAAAAGAGAGTAAAAATCTAGTCAAAACACACTAAAAAGAGGCCAATAGATCTAGGGTCGAAAGGGACAGGGATCTAAGGGAGAAATCTGCTGAAAAGAGGTGCAGATCACAGCCAAGAGGCAGAGGCAAGGTGGCTGGAAAAAAGGAGGAAATCAGCAAAAAGAAGAAGGGGCAAGGAGGAGGCCCTAAAGGTAGATCCAAACAAATCTTCAGGAGGTGATTTGAAAGGGAGAAGAGCTGATTAAAAGGGATCGGAAAAGGAGGTATCCGATCTAAAAAAGGGATGGCTGAAAACTCTGAAAAAATAGACACTTACAGCAGCTAAAACTCTTCCACAAAAAGTGGAGGGTACTGAAGCTCTAGGGGGCTAGATTCCCACTTATTTGAGTAAAACAGAGAAATAATAGGTCTAAACGGGCGGAGATAGAGGCTGGAAAACCCTGACAGAAGCTTCAGAAAAACCCAGAAAAATTTCAGAAAAATTCCAGAAAAAAGTCCAGGTCGCAGTTTTTGACCTGTTTTTCGCTCAGGTCGCAGTTTTTGGGCTGTTTTCTACGACCTAAAGCTCCAAGACCTAGTTTTTGGGCCAAAAAGTGTGACCTGCACTTCCGGCACTCTCGGCGGCAGATTTCAGAAAAAAAATGTCGTCTCAGCTGTGGCTGATGTCTGTCACCTGCGCAATAGGGCCAGAAACACACAGAAGTTAAAAATTTTAATGTTTTGAGGGTTTTAGAGAGTTTTAAAGGTGAAAGGCACCATAAAAATAGGAAAAATAAAAATCTGAAGAGAAACCCTAGGGTTTGAAGTAGCTGGATATGCAGGAATATGAAAAACGACAGCGGTCGTAATTGAAAACCCGTGTGGAGTCACCAATTGTTAGTATGAATCCTTTGTCGATGTGTACGAAAAAAGACCACTTTAGCTACGCATAACTAATAGCCCTAACATCAAAAGTGGCTGCCAATATCTTCAGATCTGCAGTTAGTTGATCAAGACAAGAGCTGCAAAAAACCAAATCTATGCATAGAAAGACATTAAGCAGTAAAAAGAAGGGTTTGCTCCATATATCCAATAGACAAGACAAGAACAATTTTTGAAAGAATTTTTTGTATTAAGGGCACCTGGGAGGAAAACAAGAAGATTTTTCCAATTCTCCTCAATGGGATGGGTTCTTGGAAGTCCTCAGCACTTCAGATCTAGCATTTCTCTCTCCTTTTGGTGTAGAAAACCCAGACAAAGATAGAACTCAAAGGGAGCTCACACAGCAAATAATGGAAAATATGACAGTGATAATGGCTCAAAGTTAGACCAAGAGTTTAGATCCAGAGTGATCTAATGGGCAACAAAAGGTGAAGAATGGTAGGAAAAACCCTCCTATTTATAACAAAATATTGGGTCATTCTAGATCTTGGTGCATGATTAAAATAACATTAACCAAATATAGATCCACCTTTTATGGAATATTTTATTATATTTGTTGGAGGGAAAAGGTATTTGACTTGGGTCAAATCCCTTTATTTGTAAGTAATAAATAAATAAATGATTTATTTATCATTTTAAGGAAGTGGTTGGATGATAATCAAATAAATAATGATTTATTTAATTATTTATGGGTACTTTAGTCATATTTAACAAGGAATATTATTTAAATAAGATTTAAACAATTATTCCTAGAAAATAATAAGATAAATAAGGATTTATCTAATTAATTTCTTTGTTTTGGGTTAAACATGACCAGGAATAATAATTAAATTATTGTTTAATTAATTATTCCTTGAGGAAAATCAAACAAATATAGGTTTGTTTAATATTTCCTTTTGGGGTTTCCTGTTTAGACCATAAACAACCTAATAAATGTGTTTTATCAAGTTATTTTACATAGTGAAAGCAATTTTACTTAGGGTAAAATTGGTCTTACATGGTCTACTTGGGTCCATCTAATGATAGTAGGTTAGATGACCAAAAAATGGTGTAACACTAGAGAATGTATGAAATCGTTTAGACCAGATAATCTAGACATGTGTATGTGTACACATGTATAAATTACTCGTGTGCATGTACCAAAACAATGTACATGTGCAAACACTTGTACAGATAACATAAAAAGACAATTCACTTTTTAGTTGAGTTCTGGAAGTTCTAAATCATGAATCTAAAGAGAAGAAATTATTGGGCAGTTCAATCAAAAAAATTCCAATGGAATACCATCTTCAATGATCTGTTCATGATCAACTTTTTACATTTTCTATTTCTTAATTTTCGTTTTTTCTTAGATTGAAATTCTATCAACTTTATGCATGATGCACACACCAAGTGACTATATTGACAACTTATGACATGGGGTTCATAGTCTTGAAAGTAAACAAAATCCCCACTTTGATTAGTTTGTCTGAAAAAATAACCTTTCAATATAATAGACCTTCTGTTGTATGTAAACCCATGATCATTATAGTTTTCTAATAATTTCATCTTTCGTTTAGTGCAACACATCAAATAATACTTCACATTTTCATCCTTTATAGTAGGTGCAGTTACAACAAAAACATCTCCTGTACAATAAAAAAAATATGTATGTGTATTTAAATTTAGATCATAATTATCATGAAAAATTAACTTTAAAATTAACATACATGTACTTGATTTTATTATCTATTTCTAGATCTCTATCATTTGAAAGCAATTGAAATGTTACCTTCTTTAAAAAGATCAGAAACTCGACCACCATCAGCTGATATTTTACTCTCCTCTAATTGCATTTCTTCAAACCTTGCAACATACATTTTCCCCTTTGTATTTAGCTTTGTATGTTGCCAATCTTTTAAATACATTTTATTTTTACAAACATCATTGGATTCTGTGTTGTCTATGAAAACATGAAAAAACAAGAATATTTTCTTTTATCTAATGCAAACACATTTGTGGGAAACTTTGTTTTAATTGAACGCAATTTTCGAGTCCCTTTTATTTTTTCAATGTCATTTCTAATCAATCTATCTACACCTTCGACCCCAATATGCCAAAAAAACCTATATGGAAAATTCAAAGAAGAATATAAATATGATATCAAAATACCATCAAAGATAATCATTGTGATAAACATACACTGTTTAAAATTAGAAATTCAATAAAAATTAAATTGAATTACCTTCGCACTTCCCTTGATCAGTTAGTCTCATGGCTTAGTGTAGCGATGCACCATCGAACAACTTCTTTAGCTGAGACAAGTCAGTTTGTAGAGGGGTCCATTTGATATCTTCTAAGTGCTTGTTTTATGGATGCCCCTGCACTGTCATGTTCTCCTTTTCCATAACCAGTCTCAAAGAAATTCCAATGACGTTTAATGCAAGTTTTCATATGAAGATGACACAACCAAAATAATTATCGTGAATATTTGAATTGACCCGCGCATCCATCTAACCATACCCAATTTTCATTGAATTTTATTCCATGACTTTTAGCAGAGTCATAAATCTTTCCAAAATAGTGTTGTACAAAATATGTATCATGTGTATGATCGCCACTGATATAAAACTGATATTATTTAATAGTATGTCGATTTTCATTGGTGCTTTCTATATGATAAACATTTTGTTCAACATGTCTATATAGAATATGGACGAGCATGGAGACTTAGTGAAAATGATAGTATTCACTCTTAATTTTTTTTTTGTAAAAAAAGTGTAGCTTTTTGCGAAATCAATTACTGAAAAAATGGCCCCTCATGGAAAAATTCACTGGATTTTTTGAATTGAAAATCCTACCATCGAGCTCTATGGGAATTCTTGGTGTATTTATAAATTTATGCCTCAAACTTTCTCAAAAAATCTATCACAAAAATTTCTTCTTCTTGTAAATCAATTCTTTTAGCACTTGAACCTTGAATCGATGTATGGATATATTCATATCTCTTCCATTTCACTTTTATGTTGGAAAATTATTGATCATTTATATCAGTACAATATTTGTTTTGAAATTTAGTAAATTTTTCACAATCATTGCATTTTTTTACTACCAACACATTTCTTTTGGTAAAATAATTCATGGATTTCTCTTCCACATAGAATTTGAGATACGAAATCATGGATAGTGGAAGGAGGAGGTGAATCTTTCCAAAATGTTTTACCAAAATTAGGTAATGTGTCACATGATAATGACAATAAAAAGTTTTGTGTACGGTGATAGGTTTTACATACAATGGTTTTTGTTGCACAAACGCACTGATTGAGACATCAATTTCATAATTCTCTTCTTAGAACTTGTTGAAAAACTCTATTTGAGTGGTGTCCAAGAAATGTTTGGGATGTTCTTTGAACTGATTTTGTGCTATTCTTCTTAGCATCACATCCCTTTCTTTTGGTGAAACACATGAATTTTTCATACAATATTCATATATTATTCTTTTAACATTTTCTTCAAGTCTATATTTGTATGGTTGCGTACAAATAGCTATCCAACAAGCGAGTTCATCATTTTAATCTATTTGCAACCAAAATTTTCGATGTTTGTACAAATTTTTTCGTGAGGCTCCTAATGTTCGTGCCATAGATTTTACCAAGCGAATATCTTTAGTACTTGATGAAACCACTGCCATATGTATTTCTCTTCGTGCATCTAAAACATTTTTATGTCTACATCTTCTAATTGAATTTATAACACTATTTATATTTTGTATGACATTTTCCTTCACTTTTTTAGCTATTGTTGATTTTCGAATACCCAATAAAGTCGTAGCTTCCTTTAATTTCCTTAATGTTAAGAGACCTTTCAACAAATGGGCTTGAACTGCAATAGTTTCTTTTATGAAGAATGAATAAAAAATGTGATTAATAGGATATCATATAACATGGTTAGATTTTTTTATCTCCATATGTGTGAGTGTCAACATTTTTTAACATCTCATCGTCGATATTGATTTCATCTATACATATTCAAATTAATAGTACATAATAAGTTTACATATTCAATAAATATCTAAATTAATAAATATGTATAATTTCAATAATATGTGCATGTGTTCAACACACACACACACACACACACACACACACACACACTTGGTGATTCAATTTCTTCACTTGAATTTCTTTCAACATTTTCACCATATTCAATCATTGGTTCAATATCACTTTCACTTTCTCTTTCAAAATTGTGTATCTCATCATCAATGTTTTGAGGAATATCTTTCTATGTTTACATTGCAAAATATTTTTCAAATTAGTTCATCCAATAAAAATTAAGTTTCACAATTTACACTAGGAAAATTTTAAATATCAAATTTATAATATTTACATTTACATACCTGCTTCAACTTCTAGTTGAGGTTGATTTCCCTTACAATATTTGAGCGTTCTTCTCTCTTTTTTTGCAATATTCTCTCCCCTATTTTCTATGTTCCTTAGGGTCTTTTGTTCAATCATATTTTATCTTTCAATTCCTTCAATTTCCCATGATAATTGAGTATAAAGTTCAAAAATTTTCCTTCAAAAATTTAGACAAAAACTCAATTAAAAAAATCATCACAAAAGATCTAATTTAAAAAAAACTCATTTTAAAAATTTTGCACAAAAGGCATACTTCAATCCAAAACACTTACTTTAAAAAATTCGAGAAAAAAATGTCTTCTAAAAATGCAATGAAACTCAAAATATTTCCTTTCAAGTCCTGCAAAAAAATTCATTAAAAAGTTAGACAAAAACTCATTTTAAAAAATCATTATCAAATATTTACTTCAACCCAAAACACGTACTCTAAGAAAATGTCAATTCAAAAAATACCTCCAAAAAATTTCCATTGAAAATTAAGCCCTCAAAAAATACCTCCAAAAAATGTCCATTGAAAATTAAGCCCAACTTCTTAAAAAATGTCGCTTTAAAAAATACCTCCAAAAAATGTCCTTTGAAAATTAAGTCCAAAAACCTCTAAAAAAATGTCTTTAAAAACAAAATACCTCGAAACAATGTCCTTTGAAAATTTAGCCCAAAAATCCTCTAAAAAAATATCACTTTAAAAAATACCTCCAAAAAATGTCCTTTGAATATTAAGCCTAAAAAGAGTCCTTTCGAAATTAAGCCTAGAAAAAGTCCAAAAAATGTCTTCTGAAAATTAAGCCCGAAAACCTCTAAAAACAAAATACCTCCAAAAAAATGTCCTTTGAAAATTAAGCCCAAAACCTTTAAAAACAAAATACATTCAGAAAAATGTCCTTTGAAAATTAAGCCCAAAAAGCATCCAAAAAATGTATCACATACCTCCAAAAAATGTCCTTTGAATGTTAAGCCAAAAAGAGTCTTTTGAAAATCAAGCCCAAAAAAAAATCCTTTGCAAAATCAGACAAAATGAAGAAATGTGCGAAATTGGGCAGAGTGCAGAGGTGTCGATGAAGCTTTCATTGTGCTTCCTCCATACTCCCACAATCTGCACAATGAAAGCTTCCTCTATTGTAGATGGTGATAATTTGTAACCTTGTGTGTCAACATTCTCATTATCGGGTTAGTTTTTACTTTGGTCCAACAACTTTCATGTATTTTTTCTCATTCTAAGTGCATTCACCAACCTTGGAATTCATAGATTTGAAATCTACTTTTTTATTTAAAAAACATAGATGAGCTTTCCCACATATATTATTACATTAATTCATTCAATATCTATCTCTCTATGAATATTACTCATGAGTCAATACTGTAATCACTTTTCATCGCCCTGCAATGTCCATTTTTATTGTGCTTCCTTTGCACTCCACATGATGAAAGCTTCCTCTACACCTCCTTAATGATTTTAACTGAAACATTCTATCTTAACAATGTTTCGACCATAGATTTTAGAAACATTATATTCAGTGTATATCTATCAGTATCACATAAACATGTATTCTCCAAAAAAGGAAAGTTGATCATGGAACTGGAAAATTGAAATAAAACAAGACATTGATATTCGTGACAGAATCCCATGCACCATTTCTTCTACTAATTCTGATCTGGATTTATGCAAGAATGCAACAAAATACAAAAATAACCATAAACATATAGATGCAGTGGAAATAATGCTTCATTTCATTAATATCAAGTAACAACAATATGCTTACAGACATAATGGAAATAAAATAGCGAGAGTGCTTGTAGCAAATCTCTGAGAAGAGATGTGGTGGCTAGAGACATCTGAATTATGTTACAATGAGGCTCAAGGGCCTATTTATTATTAAGAAACAATGGAGAACTCAAAACATCCAAAAACCTAACCTTAGGAGATGAAGCGCCAAAACTGCGGGTCTCGTTTGGGTAAATTGGTGTTTCAACTTCCCGGGGACGTAACTTTGGCAATCGATCTCTGTTTCATGCGCCCAATAGCTTGTTAGAAAGATCTATCCAAGTACAACTTTCGGTGTGAGAAAAATCAGTCCATGGACCCATGTTTCTCTTGATTTTCCCCAAAAAACGTCGTTTAGGGCCTCAAAACGGCTCTGGAAGTTCAGAACCCGAAAAACTGCTTAAAATAGTAAGTTGTGCTGCAAATTAAAAACTAAAAGAAATGGTTGTTGGGGTTCAAATGGATTAGGTGGGTGTCCACCAATGTCCACCTAGATCATTAAGGCCCCAAAACAGCTCCGGGAGTGCAGGACCCAAAAACCTACTAAAAGTAGTAAATTGTGCTGAAAGTGAAATGCTGCAAGAATTGATGGTGCGGGTCCAAATGGAATAGGTGGGTGGCCACCGATATCCACCTGGATCATTCCTCCCTTCATAAGAAGCAATGGTCCCCATTTCATTGGGATCCTCCATGAGATAATGCACATTATGTTGTCGAAGATGTCATGGACCTGTGGGTGGACATGCTGGATGCAATTAGTAAATTTGGTTTCTTTATCAGCCTCAGAAAGTACATGTGTGGATTATGTCTGTGTAGTCGTATGAGGTATGGAAACATCAGGAAGCAGTCCGTCGGGGGTCAGATCAGTGGAGTGCTTGTCCTGAAAGTGTAGAGGAACCTCTGTTAGTGAGGAGAAAATTTCCTCATATTCCTCCATGACTTTGTCCATCTGTTGCAGCCATGCAAGGGAGCCCTGTTTCAATTTTGTAGCCACAATATTCTTCTTTCCCTATAAGTGAGTTGTAAGGAAAATAAATTTCCTAGTTTGGGAAACAATCTTACTTTGTTTTTTTGCAGTAGTCAAAGAGATGACAGGAGGCGGTACTACCTCCGGTATCCTGTACAAGTTATTTCCCAAATTAATAACAAAAACATGAGGCCTAGACTCATACATAGCATGTCGCCTCCACAGGTATGGTTGGCCCAATAATACATCAGCTACATCAAGAGGAGCAACATCACACAATACCTCATCTGTGAATGGCTTGATACTGTACGGAAGTCGACACTGCTGGTGGATGTAGAGATCTCTCCCTCGGTGGAGCCACCCGATGGTATACAGCTGCGGGTGTGCTATGGTCGGTAAACTGAGCTGCTTCACAACCTCTGCTGAAATGAGGTTCTTTTGGCTTCTTCTATCGACAAGAAATTGCAGCGAAGAACCCTTCACCCACATCTGTGAATGGAAGAGGCGCTCCCCCTCCTCTGGATCCTCCCTCTAGATTTTGGTGGTGGCAACAATGGCACTGGGATCGACATCAATGATCTGCTTCCCTTTGTCATTGCCTTTGTTTGGTTCTAGCTTAGGATCGAAAAATGCATCTGATTCGGGTGCCTTTAGTTCGGCCACCAATGATTGTTTGGCCCGACACTCGTTTGTGCTTTGAGTGGGGCTGTTATGAAATTCACACCACTTCCCTGTGTCCTTCTTTGGATTTGTGGTGTTTTTTTGAGTCGCACCACTTTGGCCTTGCCCCTTGTTCTTTGGTTCGGGGGAACCTTTCGGATTTGCAGATCCAAAGTCTCGCTCGTTTTGCTTAATTTTTTTCTCGATCTTGGCGGCATAGCGATATGCCGTGCCAAACGATGTAATGTCGAGGAACTCCATTTCCTCTTGAATGTGTTTTTTCAAACAGCCACGGTACTTGAGCACCAAATGTATCTCTGAATCTTTAATACCCAACTTTGTGTGCAGGGAATGGAACATATTCGTTAGTTCGTTCACATCTTGATCCCTTTGTTGCCGTAGCATGGTCCATTAGATGTATTTGTCCTCATAGCTCCCCGCAGGGTAATATTGTTCCTTGATGCCGTCTTAGAACGAATTTCAAGTGGGTGTGGTCGAGAACAGAGAGGGTTCCCTTTCGTCCTCTTGCTCATAGTAGGTTTCCCACCAGTCTTTTACATGGGGGGCAGCTTTAAGGAGTGCAAAAATAAACTTTTCTTGGTCAGAGAAATCATGGACTGAGAAATACCCTTCCAGAAAATTCAACCATTTATCTACAGCATCTGCATCTACTTGGCCTTCAAATACATGAATTTCAAAGTTTACATGTACCTTGAAGGGAGTGGCACCTCTAGAGTGGTTGTTGGATGCAGATGCGCTGTAGGTGGGTAGTCGTTGAAGGATCTGAGCAAAGTTATCCATCATCGCGTTCCTTTGTTTCTCGAGGGCCTCCTCAAGAAATATTTTGATAGGATCTCCTGCTCCATTGTATTTCTTTTCTTCCGCCATGGGAGGTCGTCGGGGTTTGTGAGGTTGATCTTGCAAGGGTTCAACCAGATTGAGCCCTAACTCCTTATACCCTGACCGCATTGGGGGCATGAAAAGAAAAAAGAAAGAAAGAGTAGACCGCTCTGATACCATTAATCCAGATTTATGCAGGAACGCAACATAATACAAATATAACCATAAATACAAAGATGTAGTGGAAATAACACTTCATTTCATTAATATTAAAGAACTGAAATTTTCTTACAGACAAAATGGAAATAAACTAGGTAGGGTGCTAGTAGCTTATCTCTGAGAAGAGATGTGGTGGCTACAGACCTCTGAACTATGTTAAAATGAGGCTCGAGGGTCTATTTATTATTGAGAAACAATGGAGAACTCTAAATGTCCAAAAACCTAACCCTAGGAGATCAAGCGCCAAAAATTTGGGTCTTGTTTGGGTAAATTGGTGTTTCAACTTTCCGAGGATGTAACTTTGGCATCTGATCTATGTTTCACGCGCTCAATAGCTCATTAGAAAGATGTATCTAAGGAGTAAAACTTTCGGTGTGAAAAACATTAGTCCATGTACCTATGTTGCTCATGTTTTTCCCAAAAAATGTCATTTAGGGCCTCAAAACGGTTCCGGAAGTTCAGGACCCGAAAAAATGCTAAAAATAGTAAGTTGTGCTGCAA
This sequence comes from Pinus albicaulis, assembly GCA_034641835.2. NCBI lineage: Eukaryota > Viridiplantae > Streptophyta > Pinopsida > Pinales > Pinaceae > Pinus > Pinus albicaulis. The sequence goes on along the minus strand of CM076575.1, from coordinate 1,019,912,902 downwards.
CTTAAAAACTAAAAGAACTGATGGTGGGGGTTCAAATGGAATAGGTGTGTGGCCAACAATGTCCACCTGGATCATTAAGGCCCCAAAATGGCTCCGGGAGTGCAGGACCCGAAAACTTGCTAAAAATAGTAAGTTGTGCTGAAAGTGAAAAGCTGCAAGAATTGATGGTGCGGGTCCAAATGGAATAGGTGGGTGGCCATCGATATCCACCTGGATCAAATTCACCTCAATTTCACGAGATATGAATCATTTCATCCCTACAACATACTTCTTCCATGGATGAAAAAAATCCATGCCCTTGTTATCTATCTATCCTAGCATACATCCAATAATTAAACACCACATGTAGAACAATTAGATAAGCCAAACCATGGACATCTATTGTAAAAGATCCATATTTTATATTCCACATTGATATTTACAATTTTTTTTTTTTTTAAATTTGGTTAGGATTCTACAAAATATATTTCATAATAAATACAAAATATATTTCCTCAAAGTAAATAGGTATGAATGAAGCTTTAATTGTGTGTAGTGAAAAGGTGCAGAGGAATCTGTCATTGTGCTTCTTCCGCACCTCCACTCTGCACAATTGAAGATTTCTCGGCACCTCCACACCCTGCACAATGAAAGCTTCCTCTGCACCTCAAAGTGAAATTGATATATGGAACTTAAATTTATGGGTATGCACTTCCTTGATAGATAATATTATTGAGTGTTTTCCTCACTTTCTCTATATCTATAGTGGTTCAAGAAACTGCTATAACGTTTGAAAAGTGTTCATATCTTAGGGTTTAGATTTCATTATCCAGATTGTAGAGGTGTGGTTTGTAGAAATGATTGTGGAAACATAATGTTCTCAAATAACAATAAAACACAGACCATGTACTGCATTAATGGAACCAACATACTGATACTTAACAAAAGAGGCAAGGACTATGCTTCTATCACTCTTGATTTTAAATACACTAAGTTTTTTTTCCTAAAGCTTTATTTTTCCTATTCGTTATGGATTCATTCAAGGGATATTGTTACTTTGTAATTTTTCAATTTCATACTCAAAAATCATTGGTGCACATATATTTTTCCATATAATTAGTAGTGTTTTATGGATTTGTGTAAGGATATAGTTGGTTTAAGGAGAGATAACACTTTAGAGAATTTGTTTCAGTTTAATTAAAGAGATATAAATGTTTATGGTATGAGAAATTGGAAGAGCATCCATTGCACAATATTAACACACAATAATTGAATGTATTGCACACAATAAATAGAGATAGATATAGTTGGAGTGAGATCCAACTAATTCTAATCTTGGAGATTAGGTTGAGAGAATATCTTAACAGTCTCCTACAAAACCCCAAAGCCAATCCCAAAACTTAGCACACAGCATTAATGTGAGCATTATCTCAAAAACCCCCCTTTAATGCTTACATTTCAAAACTAACAACACTGAAATCACAATTACAAAATTTGTCATTTGTCGTTGTCTGACTGGTCTTCATCAGTGCTTACACCCACTCTGAATCTTCCAAAATCCACTCTTTATTTCTCCACATCTTCGAGCTTCCCATTTGACACATTTAAAGTACAAAAGCTTCTGACCATCTTTGATGTTATTTGTAGAACTGACGCTTCTCAACCTCCCGAAGGATAGTCTCGACACTGAACCATTTTATTGATACACTTCCATCTATGAAATTCCCCCGAAGAGAAAATTTCGACAGTTATATAGGACATCGATCTACGTACGAAATTTTTTCAGCAATCAGTTAAACAACTGACCTTTCTACATACTTACAAACTCACAAGGTAAAGGTAACCTGTAATTGTCAATCTTGGAGCACCGAAGTACAACAAGAGTCTACAACTTATAGCATACTAGACATAATCAAACTAGTAACATGCTCTTGTGGCACCAAAGAATACGCAAGAACTACAAGCTTAAACTACATCACTATGTTCAAAATTTGGTTCTTCTTTACAACTTAAATAATATAAAAATAACAAATTTGACATAAAACTCTGACGGATGCACGACTTAAAAACTTCAATGACTTTCAGCCCAGTATAGTCTTCAGCAGTTGTGATAATAAACAATGGAAACGTTTGATTAGAATCTCGAACACCATATGCGGCTATCCCAACAACTCCTCCAGCGATCAATCCAACATTGGAATTCTCAAAACGCTTTCATATGTGCAAATATGGATCAAAACAGCTCTGGTGAAAGTTCTTCACAGATTTTTTTTTATAGCGGCTGCAGCCCAACAGCTGCACAAAACATTAAAAAACCACAAGAATCCCTAAAAATAACCAACTTCCGCTTTGAACAAAAGAAAATATCGCTCGATCCTAAACTGTCCGCGCAAATAGCGTTGATATTGAACAAAATTTTCCCCAAATCTAATGTTTTCGATTTCTTCTGGAAATGATGAGTACGAATGAGGCTGAGGAAATAAGATTGATTTCCAATTCCACCATGGAAGCCTTCATTGGGTCGAATTTTGTCGTCCAAGAATAATTCATCAGCAACAGATAGCAAAGCTTCTTCAAAGATCACATGTCGGCCATTGTTATTATTCAAAACGGAAAACTCAAAATCTATGTCATAATTAAGATCGGCTAGTTCTTGCCTTTTCCTGCAGAAAAAAAAAACATATCTGGGCGCCATTCTGGGATCAAAAGCAGAGGTCTTCAAGAAATTATGAGAAGCAATTGAACGCCACTGCCACAAAAGCCAAAAAGACGCAGCGGCCACAAGTACAGTCGACAAGCCCTGATTTGAGAAGCACAAAGATCTACCCATGTGAGATCGTCTTCTTATGAAATCCATCCCCACTAACTCCACAACCGGTGATCTAACGAGCAGGTAACACACTGACACGTTACACGGTACTGATTCGTCTGAAGGCTGCTGAGTATATATTGAAAAATAATTAGTTCGGCCGTGATAAAAATGTTTACTGCAACAAATATTTTACAACTGAAAATGTTTGTGTGACTCGATGAATTCTAATTTACAACTTGGACTTAGCATATCAAAATCGAATGCCAATCGGTTAGTATGGAGCATGGTAATTGATGATCGCTTAATATACCTTTGGACCTTAGATCACTAAAACAGACCTACAGGTAAACAATGAACACACAACACTCTCACAAACAAAAGAATTCAACACTCCTAATCTACATATGTACAAAGAACCTCTCCCAAACTATTTAATCTTCCTGGGCACTCCCGTGAGGGATTAAGCCCAACTAGGCTCTGATACCATATGAAAAATTGGAAGAGCATCCATTGCAAAATATTAACACACAATAATTGAATGTATTGCACACAATAAACATAGACAAATATAGTTGGAGTGAGATCCAACTAATTCTAATCTTGGAGATTAGGTTGAGAGAATATCTCAACGGTCTCCTACAAAACCTCAAAGCCAATCCCGAAACTTAGCACACAGCATTAATGTGAGCATTATCTCAAACATATGGGAGATATTTTTTATAGTTGTAGGTATGATTTTATTCATAAGGTTTAGTAATCTAGGGATTTTGTTTTGAGGATTGGTAAGAAGGATTCATATGATTAGAGGAGATAATTGTTAAAATTATATTTGTGCATAATTGTAAGGTTTTATATAGTTCAAATAAATCATACATTTTGAAGACTTCATTTTATGGTTTAACCAATCTAGGGTTTTAGATATTTGGATGAGAGATTGATTTGATTTATGTTTGTGCATGGTTGCAAATTTGATGCAAAAACTCAATCCTCTTTATGTATGTTTAGATTACTAGTCTTTATATCCCTTTGCATATATTTTGGCCTTGTTTCATCTGACCGACACATTTCCCTCTACTATGAAAGTTATATAAAAATGGAACAACTCAAGAAAAACTTTTGATTTTTACAATAAGAGGATTCAATTAGTAGTAGGGAACTAATTATCCAAATTGAACACAACTTTGAGGGACCAATGGAGTTCATTCAAGGCCCAAAAAATGAGTTCTAAACTAACCACATACTCTTTCTCATTGATTTTTCTTCATTGACTATGGTATACAACTTAATTTTAGTTATTTTCGCAAGCTTCCTTTATCCAACTGATGATTTTATTTCCAAATGTGTCTTATCAGTATATTTTGTGTTCTCTCTTTAGACCTAATGCAACTCTTTAATTATGTAGAGTTCATTCTTAATCATCCAAATAACTCCTTTATCAAATAGTTGTAAATTAGGTTTATGAAAAGGTTGTTTAGGTAGCATATGGCAGAGGGCCTAAGGTCTTTGGTCTTTTCAAGTAATATAGAATTTTCTAAATGTTTGATGCATTTTAAGGTCACATTATTTGCAGAGAAAAAACCTGGATGATTTAGGAAGGTGAATAAGAATCCCGCGTCTAAGGTGTCATAGTACGAAGATTGGTTCCATCCAAACAAAATTACTTTTTTCATGATTTCCCTTCACTTTACAATAGTTGTAATTTAGATGAATTCTATGGTAAAATTTTCAAACGAATGAAGGTGTTTTAGCATGAGGGCCACTATTTTGTTAACATTATTATTATTCAAAAACCAAATTTGTAATTTATTAATTTTGTTATTATTGTTTTGTCAAGTTATTGAATTATCTTCAAAATAAAGGAAGTAGTTCAATCGTTTTTTTCAAAAAAAAATATAGATACACTGAAATAAGTTTATGAGTATCCTTTATGCTAATGCAGTGGACTAAAAATTTTAAACATAGTTATATTTAAATTCACCCTTTTTAGATGGAGCCGGTTATTAATTATCCTTGTGTAGCTTTACATAAACTCATAGTATACTTAACAAAAACCGATTGGGTGAATTTGAAATACAAAATCCTTTAATAACACAACCTCTATCTTCAAATCAATATTTTCAAATAAATTATACACACTTAAGTCTAAACATCATTTTGCATTATACCTTTTCATAATTGGAAATCTTTATCTTTAAAATGTGCATAGACCATATTATAACTCCATCCCTTAAGGTAAGTCCAAAGTTTAGGAAAAACGATGTCTATTATTTGTGAATCGGATTGTCTCATAAAAATTGAAGAATATATATCTATATATATATATATTATGGACATAATTTCAAGGTGTAATGTGCATAATAACGTAATTTCCCGAATATGAATCTTATCAACTAATAAAATTCGAAGAAGATAAATATTCTAGTATTATATTTTTTATGAACATAATGTCAGTTTGTAATTTGGATAATAACTTCATTTCTCTTTGCGTTCATAGGCACATATATGAATGCCATATGAGTGCTTTCACAATTTTATGTCCACTAGTAGTTGATATCTTTTGTCTCAAGCTATTCATGTGATGATAAAACGATGTACAAAATGTTTAATAATAATAGTGAAATTCAATATGATATTTATGTATAGGTGGTTTATGGAAATGGATAATGTACTTTTGGTGTAAAATTTTCAAATGTGAAAATAATTAAAAAATTATAATCATTTTTGTTTTTATAGTATAACATTTATTTAAAAGTGATTAATGTAATTTGTAGGGTGATTAACATTTCCTATCTTAAAAAACACGAATTTAAGTCATTTCTATATTTTCGATAAAAATTAAAGGTTTTTTCATTTCCTTTTCCTATGTAAAGAGTATGTATTGAAATATAACTTGCTCTGTCATTTTTCTACATATATATTTCTTTGTCTAATATGCAAATGAAAATTCAAACATGATTCATATTTTTTTAGACTAAAGAAAATTCAAACATGATTCATATTTTTTTACTAAAGTTTATTATATTTATTGACAATATCTCAAAAGGGAACTAGGTTTCTCTATTGTTTGAATCTAACATCTTATTAGAATAACATTTTTCTCTTACATTTTTTGTATTAAATCTTATCTCTTTCATGGAGTATTAGTTTTGAATGTCTATATATAGATATATATTAATTATCTGGTTTTTTTAATGTTGGGATTCTCTTTGATAAATCTACAAAGTAAAGTTGTACACTTTATAAAATAACAATAGTATTTAAAGTTTGTCGCATATTAGTATTCATTTGGATATCACGGTTATATAATTATAGATACTTAAAAGCGCATCCATATTTTAGAAATATAAGGATTTTTTTCATTACTATGCAAGTTTGAATTTTCACTAAATATTGAATATATTATAAATATTGAATTAATGGTTTATGCAATAAGTACTTATCCTTATTGAAATGACTAATAAATTTTTTTAAGATACTTATTAATAAAACAATATAGTAAAAGAAACAAAACTATCATAATATCATAGTATCTAAAGTTATAAACATTATAAATATTGAATTAATGGTTTATGCAATAAGTACTTATCCTTATTGAAATGACTAATAAAACAATTTAATGATACTTATTAATAAAAAAATATAGTAAAATAAACAACACTATCATAATAACATAGTATCTAAAGTTATAAACATTATTTATATAAGGCTCCAATACCATACAACAAAAGTTTAACTATAATTTTATGATAAAATAATGTATATATATAAAGCTAAATATACATAAATTTTTCTCGATGGGGTGATATACCAAGTGCACGGGGCACCTTGTGGCCCATGATGATCAACATTTGGCAGCTGGGTCGAGGGTTGCCCCCCGCCTTTTCATTTCACCTAACATATGGGGGAGAGTAATGGTACACGTGTGGATTTGACTAACACCTTGACCAACGCGAGAGACGTCGTTCTAAGGTCAAGGATGTTGATTAGGGATTTAATTTGTGTTTCATTTCAGCTTTATGCCCTTCCCTGGTTCTCTTCTCGCTGACGAAGGAAGCATTTTCGGTTTTAATGGGAATGGTGGTGTCCCTGGAAATGTTGTTCGCTCCTCGGTTGTTGGCTCTGCAAATTGGTAACTTTCATGTTTCACGGGTGGTATTTTGAGTTCATATGTGGCTGTCAACTGTGATCCCCAATGGAGTTGGCCTTCTAGTACTTCTGGTTGATATGGGTATTGGTTTTTCCAGGTTACTGGTCTTTCGGTGGTTGGATTGGGCCACACAGGTGGCATTGCTCATGGGAGTGGTGGCGCTTATGTAGGCGGCTCTCTCCTTTTGGCTCTAGGTCCCGTAATTAGGTTGTCTTGATTATTCGTGTGAGTTTTCTGTGTCTTTTGGGGTGAACGGAGCATGGGTCTTGGAGATTAAAGTGGTCGCTTTCTGTTTTTGTGGTTGGGGGGAAGTTCCTTGGAGCATCTTGGGAAATTATGTGTTTCCTCTGGCCCTCCTACATTTGAATTATTCGAATTGCAGTATCTCTCTATGTCCAAACCTGGGGTTCCATGACTGGTAGGGTGGCAGATTTCCTTTAGCCGTGGGGTGTTGTGTAGTGGTGGGTAGTGTGATCTCGCAACCTTGTCTCAGAGGCTAGTGGTTTCTGAACTAAGTGCGAAAGACATGGTGGTTGTGGGACGGATGCACCTGGAGGGTTTTCGGTAGCGCTTACGCTATTGTTTTCTGCATTGATAGTGAAGTTGTTGGTCCAATGACAATGCACCCAGATCTGAGAAGAGGCGGTCCTCCTCCCCTACAAAGGCATGCTCGAGTGGAAGAGGGGAATCAGAAACTCAATTGCAGACCATGGACTTGGTAGTGGAGGTGTCTACGGCTCGTCAAGGTGGCAAGATGGTGGGATACTCTCGATGGATGGTGGCTGGTGCGCGGGTTGGCTGTAGGTGAGGCGGATCGGTGAAGAGCCATGAGGGTCAATTGTCGCAAGCACTGTCCAGGGGTGGGGCACGACATTGCATCGACGAAGGACGATGAGGGGGTGCAGGGTCTTCGATTCCTAGTTCGAGGGTCATTCATCATTGTTGTTTAGAAAATTTTAGACAATTGATACAATCCCTACTGGAGCGTTTGGAAATTGCGGAACATTTTCGATGCGAGGAGCATGCTAAATTAGTAGTTACCTTAAGCAAAATGAACTACTTTCGGTGCCACGTCCGAGAATGTATTGTGGTGGTCTGGCAAGGACATAACCTACTATTGGAGAAGGTGGAGAAGTTGGAGTCTTGGATGGCTCATTTTGAGGAGCACATCCAATGCTCGTTTCGACCCTCGCCTCCTCCTAGGACAACCCCAGATAACCCATCCTCCATCACGTCGAATGAATAGCATAACTACATGTGTTCTCTTTGTTTTACTTGTCTTCTGGTTCCCTTGGCCTTCTAGATTATGGATAATGTCCTTAGTTCTTTTGGCATATATTATATGTGGTGATCAACCAATCTAGTCAGGATAATACTACCTGTTATTTACTGCTACTCTCAATGTACATATTTTTTAAAAAATAAATAAAATTTCAAATAAAAAAAATTAAACAAATCTATATATAACTCAAGCTCATAATAAGTGATTTTAGAAAATTAAGTTGGCTCATAATAAATGATTTTAGAGAATTAAGTTAAATAAGCTGAGTTGATTACTACATAACTTTTTTATCTTTATTTGTATCAACAACAACTACTGAGTTCCCTTAGGAATTTGAATGACATGACTACCACAAGTATGATTCAATTACTCAATGCCTTTAGGAATTTGAATTGCATGACTACTACAGGTATGATTCATTAGAGTTCAAATTATGATTATACAAATATTTTCTAAATTAATTACATTTATTTTAACAAAATACAAAATAAATACTTGAACACAATTTTTGTTGACTTCAATTTTTAATATTTATTATAAATCCAAAAAAGGTGATCCAAGATTAAGCATTGACACTTGTTCATAACGTAGCGTATCTAAGTATTGTATCGGTTCCGCAAGTTTTTTTTTTAAACAAATAATTCTTGGAATAGTGTTGCCCCCATTAATACACTCATCTATTTTTATAATCATAATAAAAAAACCGTATTTATAAATAGAATAATTTTGTAATTTTTAATATTATAAATTGTAATAATTTCAGTGTAAAATTCATAATATTATTAAATATTAGTATTTTTAAATTACTAATTAAAATAAATTTTGTTATTATTATTTTTAAATTATTTAAAATATTAAATAAAAATTTTTATCTATGGTTAATAACTATTATATCAATATGAATACCAAAAAATCAAATACTAAATCAAAATTTATGCATTATTAATAATTAATATCTAAATATCAATACCAAAAATATAATACACAATTATGAATGCGATTTAGAAAAATTTGAAAAAAAAAATGGCATCCCCATTTATAATAATAATAATGGAATCCTAGAATAATATTTCATAGGGTAGTTTTTTTTTGCCACAAAATTTTGGATTTGGAGTGAAACCCTAATTACTGAGCCTTGCATGACCCCTCAATCGTTCTTCCCATGGCTAGTGCCAAGAGAGAAAGAGTAGAGCTCCTTCGTATAGTCGAATTGCAGTAGGATGCAATCATGCTAGACAAATTTCTATCTCAAATGCTTAAGTTTCTAGTGAAAACCCGAAGGAGGAACATCAAAATGGTTTATCGCCCAACTCCCCACTTGGGAAATGAGGATTTGGTATTTGTCTCCCCAAAGAAATAATAGATCCAAGATTTAAAGTACAATCCATTTGTATTAGGGACTATATTCAATATATGCAAGATCACACCCTCATTGGGAAATTTCTAGGCACTTGCCCTTAGAAAAATCACTCTTCTATTGGATCTAGTCGAAGTGGAAACCTAAGGGGAAAATCAAACTAGAATTGGGTGCCAAAGGATTTTTTACTGTAATATTTACAAGCATAAAAGAAAAAAGAAAAAATTTGAAAAAATCCCATTCTTCTTCAAATTCACCAGAGTCTACCTTCATTTTTGGATAAAGAGATTTATATGTGATAAATAATATTTGACTATAGTTGTGACCTTGATTAGAATGTACTCATTGTCATGGTAATTTTTGGATGATGAAACCCTTGCTAGTATCGGAAAAAATCTTGAAAATTTTGTAAAAGCCTTCAATATTATAAGCAAGGCAATTAGATATTATATGCATGCATTTGTTTTTATATAAATATCTCCGAGCTACTCCCAGAGTATAATGATATTTACTATCATGATGAAATCTAGAACTGAACTCTGGATTACGAGCATATCCATTTTCGATGTCAGAGGTGCCATGATAATTTCCATATTTATAGAAATTTCCTACTTATGTTTTTAAACAAGCGCCACCCACCCCCACCCCCCCGCAATCCTTAAAACTTCAACCTAGTCATGTTGGGAAGCAATCACCTACCAGAGAACTTTTTAGTCCTCTCTCCATACTATAAAACCTAAGCCCCTCTATGTCCACGCCATTTATTATAATCAAAATGTTGGATTCCAATCCATCCATACATATCTTGTATGAGCCACCCCCTTCCTTTTTGGGAACTCTGACCCTGTCCTCGCTCCATTTTTTCATCTCGGAGAGTGTCCTGGACCATTCCTGAGATCTCATTAAGGACATGTAGTTGGATACCCTTCACCTCATCGAAATCACCAAAGGTGTTGGAAATTTCCTCACTACTAAGGGGGGTGGGTGAATCAGTAGTGGTTGTGTTTCTTAACTTTCGTATTTTTTTCATTGATTGAACACATTCACACATTATGCCATTAGTAGATTAACCATAATATTGAATAACAAATTCCATGAGCATAATATGAAAGCTGTAACATAATCAAAGAATCACATACACAAGGGACATAATGCTCTCTGGTAAAAAACATCCCTCTGAGGAAAAAACCACCCTTTTTTGATGATGCTTCTCTGTTGCTAATTTTATTAATCATGTAAATAAATTTACATCATCATAGCTAGCTATGCCTAGCAAGGAAGTTTCACATATGACATCGACTAAGTGAACTCCCATACTCTGGAGACTCCTATCCCTGAAAAGCCTTGCCCAACCACCATTGGAATATATTATATGAGAATGTTACTTCCTATTACTGGCTACCTACACCAAGTAAAGGAACATCTATCTATTCTTCACCAAGCTAATTCGATCTGATGCTCAATAGGGCTACATTTCAGAATAATTCAAACTAGGACCCATGCACAAAGCAATAACAACTTTCTCTCTTTGAAAAAATCAATAGATCATCATGATCTCAAAAAAAAAAACCCAATACCTCACTCATACAATGGAATCCAAGGATATCCAACAATCCTTTAATCAAATCATCAAATCATTAATCCAATACTTACTCAAACAAACAACTCACATATCAACATTTCTACTCATTAACAATTTCAACAAATAGACTTGAAAGCTTGTTGAAAACCATGAAAACATGCTACAACAATAAGTAATCCCTGCACACACAAATTTCATACCATCAAACTATACTAAGTTCCAATAATCTCATATCCATGTGCTGCATAAATTTTTCATCTTAATTTGCAAATTCTATCTATGGTTGTTGATCAAACTCTTCCTTTGCAAACAATAAGAAACGACCTATACATGCATCACAATATGTTATGATCTCAAAGGTTTATCTTTGTGTGTGCACACCTCAGCAAATTCAAGCTCTGTAACATTATGTGCTCCAAGAGGTCACCCTCTACTCTCTACTCAAATCTCTTCTTGGATCACTCACTCTAAATGGTTGATCTCCTCCTTCTTTTAAAAATAATTGACTAGTACTCAACTACTTACTCCATTAAAGGCATTCATACTTAAAATTACATTCCCTCATGTTTATTTAGTCAATACAAAAGGAAAAGAGATATTATTTCCATAAGAAAAATGGAACTAAGTTTGGGACTTATACGCTCCACCTAACAATAGGCATGGATGAGCAAAATCTCTCTTCAACCAGTCAGCCCCGTGCCATATTCCAAGCATGAATGTGGGATCTCATGAAGCAAATCCATCAAAACCAAACCAGGGATTCCAGAGGTCAAACCACCTCAACTCTCAACCAATGATTCCACCTCACAGTAGTACATCACAACCATCACCATATTGGTCTCTACCCAACTTGCCTAGGGATCCAGAGTGTTTGCTCAAACCAAGGATTCAGGACTAGTAACTCAACCTCAGTTGTGGGCTCCATAGAATTTTTCTAACCAAGGCTCCAGGACAAGTAACTCAATCGAAATTTGTCTGTCGGTCTCCAAATAATTTGTCCAACCAAGGCTCCAGGAACTAGTAACTCAACCCACAACTAAAGGAACATGAGAACCAACTAGAAAACAAATAATGAAACTGAACCCACAGCACCATGGCTATCGAAGAAATGGAAATGATAGGAAATTTCACTCTTAATCCAAGAAATCCTCCATGCTAATGACATATCATTACGAAGAAACCATATGCATACACCATGAATTCCAAAACTAGTGAGGAAATGTACATGCAACTTTGTACCTACAATAAAAACTTTGTGTAGTTGTTGATCCCAAATGCCCTCTTGCACTTTCTGGATCTTCCTCTTCCTTCTTTCTCCAAATATCCAAGTATGTTGCACTCTCCAATAGTGCTCTAAGAAAACTCTAAGTATCCAAGAGTATGATAGGGATAGAGGATAATGGTAACTCCAAAAACGTATTGAACAAAAGCCATGAACTGATCCTCAGAAGCCTTTTTATTAATGAGGCCTCTATTTTCTTCATTTTGCATTATTTTCCTTCATTTTCCTCTTGACATGAAACGTGTGACCTTTCACCTCCATTTTCTCCTATTTTCCATTATTTTCATAAATAAATGTCTGTGAATGCTGCTTTTCCTTTCCAAAGCCTTAGCCATTACCTTTTCCAACTTCCATAGCCATACTAAACCATATGAACACCCACACCAGGATGTTTTTCCCAAAATTCAGCCTGGAATACGTGTCTCTTGACCTTGGTTATTATTTTTCCTTTATTAACTTTTATTACATGGAATTTTCACCGAGGCTATTATAGAACCCTCCTCCTTGGGGGAACATCATCCTTGGTGTTCAACAACACCTACAACTAACAAGACTATTGTAGCAAAAAATATTGCTCATGGATATTTATAACTTATTTCATTGCAATATTTACAATGATCATCCTACTGAGAAGCAAACCAACATGAAAACATAACATCATAATGGCATGACACCCATACCAATTATTGGATCTTTCTAAAATAGCTCATGGAAGTATTTACATCCATACATATATGTACATATACCAAAACATATACAAACATATACCAAAACATTCACTCAACCAAGAAATAAGGATGGAAACATGTCCCACATCTGATCCATCATCTCCCATGTATATAAGGCCCAAAGTGATTCCATTGCACTTTAACCTGCTTGATTGCTCGATTGAGGAGCATGAGAAATTTTCTCTAGAAAATGCATTGAGGTTCGACTAGAATTATCCTTTTGGCTCTACCTATAATACAGACCAATCAATCATATGATCAACATATTTAACATATTTATTAAGTAATGATCATGGACTTTCTCTATGGAAGGAAGTGGAAGTTGATAGGCTACTGACCCAATCCACTCAATAATCCTAAAAGGTCTGCAACACCGTGATGTCATCTTGGCACATGATCCAATATGTAAGGAGCTCTTCTTGGGCTTGATGCACAACTAAACCTATTCCCCAACCTGAAACTCCTTAAACAATTGGTTTTGATCAGCATAGCTTTTTTTCCTATCCTATGATGCTTTCAAATTCTTCTTGATAATCTACATTTCTTGTTCCATTTATTTCGACATGTTTGGTCCAATCAATACCCTTTTAACTGGATCATTCGAACTGGTGGGAGTATCGAAAATCTGGCCATACAATGCCTCAAATGGAATCATCCTCAAGGATTCTTGATACCCATTGTTGTAAGCGAATTCTACTAGTGGAAGATACTCTTCCCACTTTCACTACTAATGCATCACATACATCCTCAACATGCCCTCCAATATCCAATTGACCCTCTATGTCTATCCATATGTTTGTAGATGATAAGCTATGTTGAAGGCCAACTTTGTGCCCAAACCTGCAAACAAATCCTTCCAAAACTTGGAAGTGAACTTTGTGTCCTTGTCTGATACAATATTCTTTGGAACACCACGCAATTTGACAAATTATCTGGTGAAAACCTATGCTACATAGATAGCTTAGAATGTAGAATTCATTAGAATGAAGTGCACTACCTTTGTCAAATTTGGCCAATAGTAAAACTTCTTTAGTACTGTCAGTGTCTTTTGATATCCTAGGTGACCCAAATATGGTTTCACATTAAACTCCCTCAAGATCACCTTCTTGAGCTTGTTGTTTGATGGAACATATATCATGTCTCTAAACTTGACCAAGCCATGTGTTGTGAGACAATAATCCACATCCTGTACTCTTGTACCTGTGCCAATACATGTATCTGTACCGATACCACTACTTGTACCTCTACCACTATCTGTACCTGTACTTGTACCTATACCTATACCTCTACCTCTACCTCTACCTGTACATGTACTTGTACTGTACTACAATAGGTGCACAATCGCCATATACTAATCATCGTGCTGAGCTTCATACAAGATCCTATCTTGTAAATCTGTCTCATAGGAGCTCATAGCTGTTATGTGATTTACCTATATCTGCATGCTAAGAGCATCTGCAACCCTATTCTCTTTACCTTTTATGTACTTGATCTGGAAGTCAAACTCACTGATCGTGGCCAACCATATATATTTTTTGGCATTCATATTTGTTTTTTTGAATAGATACCTCAATCCACTGTGATCACCCATCAATACAAACCGTCTATCCAAAAGATAGTGCCTCCACATATTCAATGCATGTATGATTGCTACCAACTCAATATCATGTGTTAGATAGTTATTCTTGTGTTCATTCAATTTCCATGACCTGTAGCATACTAACTATCCCTCCTAAATAATAACTCCACCAAGTGCTCTCTTGCAAGAATTTTTACATACTACAAACTCCTTGTCTGGATCTACGATCTTTAACATTGGAGCATGTGTCAACCACTCCTTAAGATGCTCAAAACTGGCCTCATTGATCTAGGTGGCTCTAGAGACACACACATGACAAAGAGGGTTGATGAAATCTCAAAAATAAAATTGTTAGGATTTCTCTCTAACTAGGTTCAAATTGAAGAGTTCATCTCCCTGATCACAATAGTGCCAACGACGCGTCAATCCGAGCTAGTATAATAAAGTTAGAGCAGTTTGATGTTTTGATAAGGCAAGGGAAGTGGGTCCCACTGCATCCCACATGGTGTCCCAGTAAGAATGTGGGACCCAAATTGAAATCCCCTCAGCTGTTGACACATGGCGCTCCTCCATTAGCCCCTTGCCCCTGTAGAAAAGACAAAACAAAATGATATTTAATTTCCCACATAAAAAAAAAAATCATTAAAAAAAATAACTATATATTAAATATAGTTATTAAACAATCAAAATCAATTTAAATATGGTAAATTTTTATGTCATAAAAATCATATTAAATATGGTTAAATTTCATATTAAACAAAACCTCCATTTTGTTTTTGAGTGTTGTTACAATATGGAGATATGAATTCTATATATTATATAGTTTGAAAAAACTATATTAAAACTAAAATTGGGGTTTAAAACAATATTTGGACTCAATAGGATTTGAACTAAAAACCTCCCAACAACAACTATCTTTATATGATTATGCCAACCAATGTGTCAACCTCAAACTTTGTCTTATTCATTCTCACACTTTATTATAAAATACCATTCAAATGGTTCAAGGAAACCATGGAGAATGATGGAGTACATGAGGGATGAGGGCACAGGGAGGCCAATGGAGTCGTGAGAAAAGAGAACGCATGTCAGATGGTAGACAGACACGTAGTTCGAGGTAGGATGGTGCACACAATTCGAGGGAATATTTTTTGATGCCAAGGGAATCTTTTGATTCCAAGGACGTAAAATTTTCCTATGTCATAATGGATTAAAATTTATATGCATTTTAACTAGAATTTCATAGGGAGCACAATGGCGTGCCTAGATTTTCCATTTGAGCAGTCGTTTTGCATATTCCCTATGGAGGAGAATCTTCAAGAATCTTGAGGGAATATTTTAGATTCCTTGGAGGCCAAAATTTGCCCATGTTAGAATGAGGTCAACTTCATACTCATTCTTCTCGAAATCTCACAAGGATCTCAATGGAGAGATCAAGTTCCTATTTTTAGTTGCAAATTTCTAGATTCCCTATGGAGCAACATCTTTGAGGAATTTAAGGGGAATCTAAAAGACTCCCTAAGGCCCAGATTTTCGCTTTGTCAGAATTCAACAAATTGAAAAATAATCCTACACCTCTTGACGACATGATTTCAGCGGTGTTGTCAGATTTTCCATCTGAGCTTTATGATTTTTAACCAATTTTCAAACTGGAGTTGCAGGTGTCAACATTCAGTGAGTGAGAAGTCGATTTTAGGATATTCGACGTCATGATATTGATGGTACAACCAGTAGTTTATCATCATTTTCTTCTGATATCTTCAAGATGTGAGGTATATGCAGTGTGATCATGTACTTCTTTGTCTCTTTTCTATGAGATACATTGTGCTGTATAGATCCCTGTTAATGTTTGATGTGGGATCTTGTTTTTTTCTTGACATGAGATGTAATTTCTATCATGGATTGTTTTATGTTGTTTGAGATCCTTTGTTGCCATGTTGGCGGGATACTCATTGCCACATGTATGTTTTATTGAGATCCCTTTATTGCCATGCTGGCAGGATACTCATAGTAATTATGTGTGAGTTATTGGCATACTGATAGGAGTCCTTTTGTGAATGAGAGTTCCTATAGTGGAACATCTCGTGAAGAGGTCCATCCACTGCTGCGTGAGGGAATTTTCCTTGTACAACAGAGAAAACACCATCCATGTACATCATCACTATTTACAACACTTAATGCAGCGACCTACTCCATCTTGACACCGATTCCTGGAGACGTAGTCCCTCCTAGACGAACTCTGTTATCAATATCATATGTTGCTAATGGTTGTTATGTTCCTCTTCTTCATAGCATGAAGATGTTTATTTATGCTCATTAACGCTTTGATTAAATGCAATTCTAACACATCACCCGAGGTAAAAGGTACAAAATTTACTCAGATCAGGTGCTATCAGAGCGGCCTTCTTTCTTATTTGGATTACAAGCGTGAACCATTAAACGTTCACTGAGTTGAGCAATGGAGGATTTCAAAGACATGTACGAGACCATGCTCAGGGTGTCCGAGAAAGCGGACATGTTATACGAAGCTTATGAGAAACAAGAATCAGAGAACTTTGAGTTGAAGACACTCCTATAGGAGAAGATGGAGGATAAACATTGATTGCAACTTCAGTTGCAAGCCACGACAGAGGCATTGTAGGAATTGAATCGCAACAACGAAAGTCTTCAAGCAGATCATAATGCATCGAAGACACTCCTACATGAAGAGGAGGAGAAGCAACAATTGCAGCATCAACTACAAGCCGTGACAAAGGCCTTGGAGGAAGTGAAGCGCAATGAAGGCTCAAAGAAGCCTTCTTCACCTATTTCAAAATCGACAACTGAGGTAAATAGTGTCAATTTATCTTTAGTATCATCTCCACATGATATCATTTATGTTGGAAGTGTGGAGATACCCATTACAGGAACTAATATGAGACTCCTTACCAAGATTGGGGTACAAAGGAGGAGGACTTGGCATTCGTGGCCAAGGCATAACCCAGCCATTGGAGGTTGTGCAGAGACGTCACTATGTAGGTTTGGGATATATTGAAGGGGGATGTTCGAAGGAAATCAAAGGAAAACAAACATTGTTGAACTCACTAGGGAAGAGGATTTATGGGAACACTTCACCATCATCCCATGGAAGTGCATGTTGCAGTGAAAAAGCTGAGGCAAGCTCTCATCACCTTGATCGCACCAGAAACCACCAGAGAAGGTATAACAAATCTCACTATTACAGAGTTCATTTTGATTATAAGAATGTTTACAATCATGGTCATAAATCATGGCATCGAAAAACTTGTCATTTTTGTGGTTTACATAACCATGCTATTTCTAAGTGTTGGAAATGAATGGAACCACAAAAGAGGATGAGGAATGAAAATCCTTCTCCACAACAGAAAAAGAAACTAGTTAAGAAGGTCTAGGGGAAGAAGACTCATTGCAGTTATTGCGACCGAAGTGGCCATTAAAGAACCATGTGTTGGAGACTCCATCCAGAGCAGTGCCCTAAAGAAAAAGTGCCTGTGCATGAACCAGTCGAAAGAGATGATCGACACATGAATCTCCCATAGGGGGATGTCCCATTCACTTTGCTAAAGATGGGTTTTCTAGATTATTTTTCCTGATGTGTTAGCTCGTCATGGCCTTATTTTTTAAAATTATGTGTTGCATTTCTTCATGTAAAAGTGATGATGTGTTTTTCCATCACTTATGAAGAAACTATGATATTTTGGCCTTGTTTTAAAAGTCATGTGACACATTTATTTCATGTAAAAGTGATGATGTGTTTGCCATCACTTCGAAATGCGACAATGATGTTTTTATTCTTGTAATGATAGTTGGGGTGTGATTTCCATTCTTATGTAAGCTTGACCACCGAGTACATGTTATAAACTCGTGGAAAATATGGAAATGTTTGGGTCATAGTTGGTCAATTTGAGCATGTAATTTGCAGGAGATTGTACTATAGTTTTGCAGAGGATGCATGCATTGATTCATCTCTTAAGGCTCCGAAGAACAAAGGTGAAGGAGATGAAAGGGTGACATTTTGAGGACACTTGTGGTGCAGACATTATACATAGGAGTTGCAGGTTATTATTAATAATTTTGGAGGACCAAAAGCCTCTTAGTCGGGAGGAATGATCCAGGTGTCTCTAGAGACACACATAGGACAAAGAGGGTTGATGAAAGCTCAAAAATAAAATTGTCCAGGCAAGGGATGTGGGGCCCACAACATTCCACATGACGTCCTAGTAAGCACGTGGGACCCACATGGCAAGCCCCTCAGCTGTTGACACATGGCGCTCCTCCATTGGCCCCTTACCCTTGCAGAAAAGACAAAACAAAATGATATTTAATTTCCCACATAAAAACAAAAAAAAAAATCATTAAAAAAATAGCTATATATTAAATACAGTTATTAAACAATCAAAATCAATTTAAATATGGTAAATTGCTATGTAAGAAAAATCATATTAAATATGGTTAAATTCCATATTAAACAAAACCTCCATTTTTGTTTTTGGGAGTCGTTACAATATGGAGATACGATTTCCATCTATTATATAGTTTGGAAAAACTATATTAAAACTAAAATTTGGTTTTAAAACAATATTTGGACTCAATGGAATTTGAACTCAAAACCTTCCAACAACAACTATATTAATATGATTATGACAATCAATGTGCCAACACTCACACTTTATTATAAAATTCCATTCAAATGGTTCAAGGAAACAATGGAGAATCATGGAGAATACATGAAAGATGAGGGCACAGAGATGCCAATGGAGCCTTGAGAAAAGAGAAGGCAGGTCGGACGATAGATGGACACGCAGTTCGAGGAAGGATGGTGCACACAGTTTGAGGGAATATTTTTTTATGCCAAGGGAATCTTTTGATTCCAAGGAGGTAAAATTTTCCTGTGTGAGAATGGATTAAAATTTATATGCATTTTAACCAAAATTTCATAGGGAGCATGATGGTACACCCAGATTTTCCATTTGAGCAGTAGTTTTGAAGATTCCCTATGGAGGAGAATCTTCAAGAATCTTGAGGGAATCTTTCAGGTTCCTTGGATGTCGAAATTCGTTGGTGTCAGAATGAGTCAACTTCATACTCATTCCTCTCGAAATTTCAAAAGGATCTCAATGGTGAGATCAGATTTCTATTTTGAGTTGCCGATTTCTAGATTCCCTATGGAGCAACATCTTTGAGTAATCTAGGGGGAATCTAAAAGATTTCCTAAGGCCCAGATTTTCACTTTGTCAGAATTCAACAAATTGATAGTCGATCCTACACCTCTCGGCGACATGAGTTTAGTGGTGGAGTCAAATTTTCCATCTGAGCTTTATGTCTTTCGACCACTTTTTAAAGTGGAGTTACAGGTGTCAGCATTCATTGAGTGAGAAATTGATTTTAGGATATTTGATGCCACGATATTTATGGTACAACCAACAGTTTATAATTATTTTCTTCAGATAGCTACAGGATGTGAGGCATATGCAGTGTGATCCTGTACTTATTTTTCTCTTTGCTATGAGATGCATTGTGTTGTATAGATCCCTGTTGATGGTTGATGTGGGATCTTATTTTGTTCTTGATGTGAGATGTAATTTCTATCATGGATTTTTTTATGTTGTTTGAGATCCCTTTGTTTCCATGTTGGCGGGATACTCATTGCCACATGTATGTTTGATTGAAATCCCTTTGTTGCCATGCTGGAAAGATACTCATAGTCATTATGTGTGAGTTATTCTCATACTGACAGGAGTCCTTTTGTCAATGCGAGTTCCTGTAGTGAAACATATCGTGGAGAGTTCTAGCCACTCCTATATGAGGGAATTTTCCTTGTACGACAGAGAAAACACTATCCATGTACACCATCACTATCTACAACACTTAATGCAGCGGCCTACACCATCTTGACACCGAGGCCTAAAGATGTAGTCCCTCCAGGACAAACTTGGTTATCAATATCGTATGTTTCTAATGCTTGTTATGTTCCTCTTCTTCACAACATGCAAATGTTCATTAGCGCTTTTATTAAATGAAATTATAACACATAAGCTGAAGTAAAAGGTCTTGGTTTAAAGGGTAGCAAAATTTACTCGGATCACACACACTCCTCTTTCCGTTCAAAATTCTTACCTTTCCTATGTAATGATGTAATAGGAAAATAAATCTGTGAGAAGTTCCTAATGAACCTCATGTAATAAACTGCCAATCCCATGAAGGATCTCACCTCATCCACATTTCTAGCAGCTACCCTCTCCATTACGGCCCTTATATTTTTTGGATCTATTGTGATTCCCTCTTTGGAAACATGTCCCAATTAATGTACCTCAGTCTGAAATAAACTACATTTTCTACTTAGCATAAAACTGATGCTCTCTTAGAAATCTCAACACAGATGCTAAATGTTTAACATGATCTTCCTCATTTTTAGAATATACCATTATATCATTAATGAATACAATAATGAACGCAACATGCTCTTCCAGATAAGGACGCAACACACTATTAATCAAGAACATAAATTTCTGGAGCATCAGTAAAACTGAAAGGAACTACAAAAAACTCATAATTCCCATACCTAGTCTGGAAGGTTGTCTTGTGAATTCCATCCTCTTTGATGCATACCTAATGATATCCTGATATTAGATTAATATTTGAGAACACTGCTACTATCTTCATCTGATCGAATATGTCATCAATCCTCGGAAACATATACCTGCTCTTCATGGCCACTTTGTTCAACTGCCTGTAATCATTGCATAGTCTGAGAGTACCATATTTCTTCTTCCCAAAAAATACCGGTGCACCCTATGGTGATACACTTTTCCTAATGTATTCCTTTTCCAACATTTCCTTCAACTGCAAATTCAACTCTACCAATTATGGTGTGCTCATCCTGTAAGGTTCCTTAAATGATGGCACTACCCCTGGTACCAACTCAATAGAAAAGTATACTTCCTTGTGAGGTGGAAAATCTGAATTATCTGTGGGAAATGCATCCTAAGACTGTTGTATAATTGGGTACCTGCTCAAAACATATACATCCTCAACTTCCTTACCTTTGTCACTAGAAATATGCACTGCAAATAACATAGACCCTTTCCTCCGACTATGCTTGGCCTGCATAGTTGTCACCATCCTAACTGATGTTGCTTTCTTCTTACCATGTAAGATGTTGGGTTCCCCATTTTCTTCCAATAATTCGATAGCCTTATCATAACAATATACCTTGGTCTTGTGAAGATATATCCATTACATACCCAATAGCATATTATATTATCTTGATGGTAATATGTTCAAGTGTGTTGTGGTAGACATGCCATTCAACTCAAATGCACAAGGTCTTACCTAATTATGAAATCTTTTCTTTTTACTTGTAGCTAACTACACTAACTAAGACTCTGCATGCACTTATTTATTCAAAGCACACTTATCCACCAATTCAGGACTAACATAACTATAATCAGATCCAGGGTCAATCAAAATAGAAACAACATGGTCACAAATATTACTTTCCATCTCAATAATAGACGCTCGATGATATTCCTGCCTATTATCCAACATTGCATAGATTCTGGGAATACTATGTCGAACATCTTCCACTGTATGTTACTCTTGCACACTATAGATATGCAGTCTACCAACCTGAAGTTGTGGAAAATCTCTCCTACGATGATCTCCTCCATAAGTCCAACACCGCACAGGCTCCCTATTTTCATTCATATTTTTCTCCTTAGGCCGAAGTCCCTATCCTCTGCCAGATGTATTGAACTTCTTAGGTGGTGAAACATTCTTGTTTTTACCTATATCTTGAGGTATTTCTCGCTTCTTGTCCCATTTTACTTTGTTCCTTGCATTACCTTTCCATTATGTTTGAATATTATATATGTGCTTTATTTCTCATAACAATGTTTTAGTTTCCGAATAGCCTCCTCCAATGATCTAGGCTCATCAAACTTAATCCTATCTTTGAATGCTATTGGAAACCCACTGACGAATATCTAAATCTTGGCCTTTGCCTCCTTGAGGTAAGGCACAAATCTCAACAACTCCAAAAGCCTACTAGTATACTCATCATCTATCACGGAACCCATCTTTAGCTCATAAAACTCTTTTTCCCTATCATCATAGTATATCTTCAATAGATACTTCTTCCAGAATAACCTCTCGAACTCACTCCAAGTTAGTTCCTCCTCATAAATATCTCTGATGTTCTTCACATATTCCCACCAAATATCTACTTTACCTCTGAGGCTGAATGTATCTATTCTGGCTTTCATATTTTCTCAGTAATCATGCAAATTGAATAAATTATTCATACCTAGAAACCATGCCTCTAAATCCTATGGTTTCTTCATCTCTCCGTCAATTGTAGGTGGGTTTTCCTTCATAAACTCATCTAGTAAGTATCCCATGTCACTCCTCCTGTAAGGATGATAATGATGATGATCATGATGCCTGTCAAAACCAAAACTAGAATGATACATTTGTTTGTCACCTCTCCTATCTGGAGTGTCAAAGAACTTGTCATCTCGAATTTTTTCATCTCTATCCAACCTGTGACCACCAGTAGATCCACTTCCATATGCCCCATTAGCTCATCCTCTTGTCCATAGTTGATCCAAAGTGGTTCATGTTTCTGCAAATGTGAAACATTTTGAAGGATTACTGCATTAACCCGTGCTTTATTTTCCTGTGTCTGTATGAGTCTGTCATTATCTTCCTTGAAACTCCTTGTTTATTCCTTTAAAATTCTTAGTGTGTCTTCCAATTTAGATGAGTACCCAACACCATGGTTCTCATCTGATTCATAGGGAGAATATTTTTAGTGTACCATATTGCTATTCATCTTTGATTTCTTTCCTACAATGCATATTATGTCAACTCAACCAAATCACAATAAACCAACATACCTTAGCACAATCTGTGGAGGATATCTCATCTGCAAGATCAACCAATCGGCAGAATTCATTTGCAGATAGAATCATATCAACATATATACATAAGACATAGGTGTACCAATATATAAATGTTGTTCTAGCTAGAGTCCAATCATCAATCCACAACCATATCACTACACATACCATGACCTCATGCATGAAAACATCCACCATACCAATGTACACAGACAATACACAAACATAAACACAGAAAATACACAAGCATAAACATATAAAATGCACATGCATAAACAACATGTAACCCAACGTAAATAGAAAATACCCATAACAACATGTAGCAACATGTAACCAAGCATACATGGACAATACATGTAACAACGTGTAACAAGATGTAACCAAGCAACACAGAAAATACATGTAAGAACTTTACATGTATAAAAAACATGTAACCAGTCATACACTCATGAAGACACATTCCAAAACAACAACATCCTCTTCCACATGGCAACATCACCACAATCATTAATGACACCATGCATATACAAAAAGCATATAGACTGCAAGGGTGATTAACACACATGAAACCTACATGAATGCATGACCAAAACATACCTACCATCCAGTCCAAGGGGTGAACCATGCTCTGATACCACTTTGTAACACCCTCCTCCCACATCTACCCAAGTAACCATCTAACCAGGGTAAACATGTGACGAAGAGTTAATATGATCTTATTCAACCTCCTAGGTGACCTTAACGAAGTGGAACCGATATAAACACATCAAAAAAACCTTCCACATCAGAAATAGAACTCCCAGGAGCCAACCCAACCACTCAGGTATTCGAACCCTGGGTCCCACTGAGTTTTTAGACCTTCAAACCCATGGATGCTCACATAATATAGGCATGGTTGTGTCTGGGAGGCTCTGGAAGCTCCCACAGCATAGGCATGGGTGCATCTTGGAGGATCTGGGCACTCCCACAACATATGCACACATGCATCCAGGTACTCTTTCCCACATACCTATGCCAACGTCCTGAGATTTCAACCAATTTTTCAGGCCTAGAGCCCAGGTCACTACCTAAAACTCAATGAGAAGCTCAAAAATGGAATATAATAGTGAAACAATGGTGCACAAGAAATCATTCGAAGATGGACTTGACTAGACCCCTACTAGCCATGACATGCATTTCGTCAAACATGTCACAAATATTTAATATATAGGTTTAAATAGCATATCTAAATATAGGGGTATGAGACTTATCTTATAATCTCTAAGAATCATTGTTGTCTCATCACATTAACTGCACTATCATATATTTATGCATAGATATATTTTTCATTCAATTACGAATCAAAACATGATGAGATCCATACATTATCACCATCATAAAAATAAATCATAACTATCATATAAGAAATATAAATGACAAGCACATAACAACCATATAATCCAGAAAATAACAAGCATATTTACCCATCAATACAAGTGGAAAAGAGATCTTATTTCCATAAGAAAAATGCAACCAAGTTTGGGACTTCCCCTTTCCACTCGACCATAGACATGGATGAGCCAAATATCTCTTTAACCAGTCACCCCCGTGCCATATTCCAAGCATGAATGTGGATATCATGAACCAAATCCATCAAAAAAAAGCTAGGGCTTCTAGAGGCCAAACCACCTAAACCCTCAACCAGTGATTCCACTTCACAGTTGGAAATCACAACTGTCACCATATTGGTCTCTACCGAAGCTATCAAGGACTCCAAAGAATTTGTTCCAACCAAGGCTCCAAGACTAGTAACTCAACCCCAATTTTTTTCGAGCTCCAAAGAATTTTTCTAACCAAGGTTTCATGACTAGTAACTCAACCCACCTAGGGCTCAAGAGTGTTTGTCTAACCAAGGATCTAGGAATAGTAGCTCAAACCACAGCTGCCCTTCGGGCTCTAGAGTGTTTTTTGAACCAAGGCTTTAGGAACTAGTAACTAAACCCACAACTAAAGAAACATGAGAACCAACTAGGAAAAAAAATGAAATTGAACCTAAAACACCATGGCTATCCAAGAAATGTGAAGACTAGGTAAATCCACTATTAATCGATGCAATCCTCTATGCCAATGAAAAATCTTGACCAAGAAACCACATGCATACACCATGCATACCAAAACTTGTGAGGAAACATACATACATCTTGGTACCTACAATCAAAACCCATTGTAGCTATTGATCCTGATGTCCTATTGCACTTTATTGCTCTTCCTTTTCCTTCTTACTCCAAATATCTAATTATGCCACACCCTCCAATAGTGCTGCAAGAATAATCTAAGTATTGAAGAGTATCAGAGAGAGAGAGAGAGAGAGAGATAATAAGGAGAGCTCCAAAACTGCATTGAACAAAAGCCACAAACTAATCCTCAAAATCCTTTTTATTAATCAAGCCTCTGTTTTGTTCATTTTCCATTATTTTCCTTCATTTTCATCCTCACATGCGTCATGTGACCTTTCACCTCCATTTTCTCCTGTTTTCCATTATTTTCATACATAAATGCCAATAAATGCCACTTTTCCTTTCCAAAGCCTTAGCCATTTCCTTTTCCAATTTCCATAACCATAATAAGACATATGAACACCCACACTAGAATTTTTTCCAAACATCCAACTTGGAATACGTGTCCCATGACCTTGGTTACTATTTATCCTTTATTAACTTTTATTACATGGAATTTTCACTAGGGTTGTTACAATAGATCAACAAAACCAATTAAAACATCCAAGGAGTGCGAGAAATCCATAGAAACATAATCTATAGGACCATTCACTTTCTTGACACTGCTATGCATGCGACTAGAGATATATTCCCCCCCATAGGCTATTCTTCATGTGACTGGGGCTTAAAATTGTTCCCACAGGTTTCCCTCCATGCAACTAGGAAGTGGATGAAGGAGAAACACAATGCCTTCAACTCAAAAATACCTCCAACTTGTTTTAAAACATCTATTGCATTAGTGAATCTTTTTCAACACATGAAAAGTCATAAAAATATCTTTGTAACATCGTGAAGAGTTTATACATGAACTAATCACCATAAATAAAATACCAACACATGAGTGCATAAACTATATCAAGTGGCATCAAACATGAAGCTCAACTATATATGGGGCCATGATAGTCTCTACAACACCTTCAGACATCGTCATAATTCCAAATAATAGCTCAGTAGCATCAAGGAGAGATCTCAAGAGAAACACCTCAAGCATCATGTGCATGGAGACCAAGTTATTCAATCAACCATAAAAAATATCAAAGCCAACATCAAAGGATCTGCACACAAGAATATGTCACAACAACCATAGAGTCCAAAGCAATCATAGCATATGCATACCATCTCCAAACCAAATCTAGGTTGACATCATTGCCAACCATCGCTCACTGCAACACTCATAAGCTATCACCTCAACAAAACATCAATGTATCCTCCAACATTATGCTACTAGGTTGACATAAATTCCAACCAAAAAACTCATCACAACATCAATTCCAAAAGAAGGTTGGAAAAGAAAGGACCCCAATACATTTCAAAACCATCGAGTCAAGATCTTGAGTGAAACATATTTTAAGTTCTATTAATCTAACTCCAAACTGTATTATAGACAACCAAACACTGGAACATTGGGAGTCCAATCTTATTCAATTAAAGAAATATAAAAGCCCACAATTAAGAAAAGAAAAAGGGAAGGAAAATAAGCCAATATATCTTGGAAGAATTGGGAAACATGATGGTAAAATCAAGGTGGATAAAAGAAATTACGGAATTATTTACCACCACCAATATTCCCCCAACTTGAAAATCATCTCTTGGAATAATAGAGGCCTTAATTACAAAGGAAAACAATGGCTCCTTAAATAAAATTGGTTATGTGAAAATCCCTCCTTTATGCTGTTACAAGAAACCAAATATTCAGGTGATATCATTAACAAGATAACCAATAAATGGGGTAGAAATTAAAAATCTAATGGATGCCCAAGGGAAATTGGACAAATTGAAAATTATCTAGAATGGATAAGAGGATCTCATCCTCAACATGCACACTCCATATTGAATTCTCATGATTCAATTTCAACTAATCGGCTCTACTGAAACCTATTAATTATCAAATATTTATTCTCCCCCCCCACCTAAACATAAATCTCTTTTTCTTATATCTCTCACTAATCCCAGTAATATACTATCTCTCCTCCACCTCAATAAGTGGAATAGGACGACTCGATTTTGATTCTGTTAAGTTTCAAGACACATTGGCAACCTCCCTCCTGGTGGATTTGGACACTACAAATGACATTTTTACATCGAATAACCGAAGAGGAGGAACCTAATAAGTGGCCTTCAAAATAGAGAGGTTCCTAGTGTCATAATTAATAATGAACTAGGATATGTTTCTAGAAGAGGATCTTCTCCCTAACCATGGATCATATCATTGCCCTACTTATCTAAGATTTCCATTAAAATCAAGCCTAGCAATAAACCCTCCCCCAGTAATAATTTTCGGTTTTATCATCCTAATTTTTAAGCCAACATCAAGATTTGGTGGAATTAATAGGAAACTCTAGAAGGAACCTCAATGTACATCCTACAATAGAATCTCAAATACATAAAATGGAAACTCAAAGGCTTGAAAAAATAGAAATTTAAGAACATTATAGAAGAAAATTAGAAACTATAAATGGAAATGGAAAAAATCTAACAAGAATTCATCCTCCATGGTATATTAGAGGCTCTAATTAAAGAAGAATCAATTACTCTCATGAAACTTGAGGAACACCAAATGTAAGAAGAAGTACCTTAGTGATAGAAATATAGGATACAATCACTAAAAGAGGGATGATGAAATATGAAAATTTTCCACAAATGCATTTTGCAACATTGCCACCATAATCAGTTCTCCTGTCTAAACAAATATGGCATTAAGGTACATGAGCGTCAAGATATAGCCCAAGATATCAACATAGACAATCAATACCTTCTCATAAAATACATTTCTGTTTTACAATAGTAGATCCACCAAATCATATAGTACATTCATTCATTCGTAACACAATAACATAATGAAGCTCTCCTCAAAGAAATATCCTTTCAAGAATGTAAGCAACTGTCAAAAAAATACCTAGTAACAAAGCTCCTAGCCCAACTATTTTCACTATACAAATCTTTCAGAATTTCTAACACAATGTAGGCCACAATGTCTGGCAAGTGGTGGAAGCATATTGAAAAGAAAATTCCTTCTTACTAGCCATTGATGCCACCTTCCTTAGGTTGGTTCCTAAAAAGAAAAAGTTGGAGGACCCCAGTGGTTAAAAACCAATAGCTCTTTTCAATGTCATTTACTATATCATTACCACAATAATATCCAATCAACTCAAACCACTACTTCCAAATCTCATTTTAATAGAAAAAATGGATATGTTCAAGGTCATTGGATCCTTGACGACAACATGGTTTCTCATGAAACCATCCACTTCTTGAAGCTCTTTGAAAAACTAGGCATGCTGTTAAAATTAGACCTCTCAAAGGCCTTTGACAAAATCAATTAGAAGTACCTTTCCAATATCCTCGAAGCCTTCAAATTTGATCAATATTGGATCATTTGGATCAAAATTTTTTTTCTTGATACTAGTAAACAACTCCCCCACCAGACCATTTAGATATTCCAGAGGAATTAGGCATGGAGACCCACTCTAACCTTTCCTCTTCGTATTAATGTCAAAAGGACTTAGAAGAACTATAAAGGAAGCTACAATGGAGAACAAAATAAAAGTTCTTTGTCTATTTGGTTAAGACCTTTCATTAACAACCAATTGTTTTTTTATAATAATATGGGTATGGTCACTCCCACCATCATAAAGAAAAATCACCTAATGCACATTCTGGATGACTTCACTCAAGCTTTAGGTATGGAAAACAAAAAAAATGAAATATCAAATTTTATTTTTAAATACTTCACCCCCTGTTCAAAGACACAGAAAAATTCCTTGGTTTTTAGGTTATCCAACTCCCCTCTCAATATCCAGGAGATATATTGGCCAATATTTCTCTCACATGGAGTTTGTGGGAGGAACTTATAAACAAAATCAACACAAATCTAACTGTTTGTACCTTTTTATCTCTTGAAATAACTAGATGCTTATTACTTTTAGAAGTAATCCTTCAATCCCTACCCATATACCTATGCTCGACTCTTATGGCACTAGCATCGATTTTATAATAAATCCTTTAGATTCAGTGCTCCTTCCTCTGAGGAGGAACCAAATTGGAAAAAAAAATATCCCTTGTCACATGGGACAAAATTTGTATGCTAAAATTGAAAGGAGGTCTAGTCTTACATGAACCCTGCACTATGGAAACAATTTTAAGAGCCAAAACTTGGCAGAGATGGATCTAGGGAGGATATGATATATGTAAATAAATGTAGCATTGAAAATATTCCCCACACAATCCCCCCCCAATATCTTAAATTATTTCCACCTACCCACTTCGACCCATCCATATGGACCTTCGCCAAAAAATGAATGCATGTAATCCAACAAAGCTATTTCTGAGAAGTAAAGGGAGGACCTGTGGAAACAAAGGAAGATATTCTCTATTTTGGGAGGACCTATGGAAACAAATCCCTAAAATCTAGGAGCCACCGTAACTAGAAAATCTCTTCCTTCAAATGACAGCTAGAGGCCTACTAACAATCAAGGACTACTGTACTAATTCATGCACTACTTGAAAATGGAGAAAATGGCTATTGCAAGAAGACTGGAAACCTAAGCCATAGGGTGAAGCATGGAGTAAATTCTAGGATAACCTCCAAAAAAGTATAATCACACTCTCCTCCCAGCCAAATAGACTATGATGGGGATACAAATTTAAGAGCTCCTTTACCATTCGAGAAGCTTACCACCTAGAAGTAGGGAATTAGGAACAACGAAATATGATCTAGTTGAACATTTTGAAGCACAATTCTTGGCCATATATCTCCTTCTTCTTATGGATGTTGGTGCAAAATCAAACGATAACTTATGATAAAAGTAAAAACGTAGCCATTGTTTTCCCTCTAAATTCCCTTTACGCCTTCTCCACTCTAAAAATCTTGAACACGATTTTAATAGTTGCACCTTCTACACTAGCATCTAGCTTCGACTAGATAATTTCTTTAATTTCTATGACTCAGACCCACTAAGTATTCCCTTACATCATTACTCAATGGGAAAGCTAAGTGTTTTCATATTTATTCCTAAATCACATATGAAAAATCTCTCCCAAATTCCTATTACGGTTCTGTGGAAGGAGCACACCAACCAAATCTTCAAAAGAATCTCTCATCCTCTTAACTGTCTCTAGAACATTATAAAATAGAATATAAAATAAAAAATCAATGTTCTCCCTTGTAACCATAAGTTTAGCAAGCACATGGTTAAGAATCTATATTTCTCAGTAGCTGGAACTTTTCCCCCATACTACCTACCTCTTCCTCCACCCCAATCTGATTGCCTACTCTAGTGATCTCTTCATCCTTGTCCCCTCTACCTCTCTCCATTTTTATTTTTGTTTTTTTTTACGGTGTCTCAAAAGGAAATCACGGGAAAATTGGCGATGGTGCCATATTTAGAAATCATCTTGGCTTACCTCTCTACATACACTCTAAAATATTGGGAATCAACAACAAAAATGCAGTGGAGGTAATTTCTCTCCTTGAAGGCCTAGAAGTAGCACAAAAACAAGGCTACTCCAAACTTTTGTGGAAGGATATTCTCAACTTATTGTTCAGATGCTCTATAAGCTCTAAAATGATACACCTATTCATATAGTATCCAAGAGATGGCATTTGGAAGAATTTATTTAGTGAGTCTCCTCTCAAATCGTGATCAGTCTTTTCATTTTCCCTAACCACATCCTAATATTAGGGAACATGGTGGCAGATATGCTTGCAAATTATGGTTGGCTGGTATCTTCACCGAGGATCTCCTCTACTAAAAATATTTTTTCAGACACTCCCCTCAAGAAGGGTTGCTAGAAGCTCATTCAGAAAAACATGTAGTCCTTGGATGGGGTGTTAGGTATGCGAGATGGTGGTGAAAAACAATAGAGCATTATTATCTTATTTTGAACCTTTTCAAAACATATTTTTTTCAGCCTCTCTTAGAAGAGGGCATTATTGGATATGTTATGGACTTCCTAGTGACCAACGAGTTAGAAATACTACCTCATTATGTAATCTCATGTTTTGAAGGAAATATAAATTTACCAAAAAAAAAATTTGAATCCCAAAAGGTGGCATAGAGACAAAATTTTAAATTACACAACTAAGAATTTAGTGAAGTAATTATTAATAAATGAAATTAAACATAAATGCTTGTGAAATTTGTAGCTAGAAATCATTAAAGATATGAGTGTATGTGACTATTAATACTTTTTAAAACATAGTAAATTTTGGTTTTTTTAAGGAATCTGGTAATACTTTGGGATTAAAATTGGGTAGGGAAGATAATAGTATTTTTGTCCAATCATTAAAGATAAATCCCATTGATGTATATATAGTCAAAATGTAAAATATTTTTTAATATATATATATATAATCCATAATATACTCTATATAATCAATTGGGGTTATCTTGGGTAGTTGGGTGGAATGACTATTATCTTCTCCACCCATGTTCAAATCCTTGCGAGTAGCACGATGAGCTATAATGCCTTGATAATTGTTGTTGTAAAGACTTCGTTTCTATGATAATTGTTGTACTAGATTCAAGACTTGAAAACTCTTGAGTGAGTATACTTGTGAGTTGGCTTGGTACCAACAAACTCACCCCAACCCTTGGGATGAAAGAAAGACTAATTTTGTCTTTTTTGAAAAAAAAACAAAAACACACACACACACACATATATATTAATTAGTTTTGTGATTAATAATTTACATAATTGATAGTATATTTTTAGATGTAGCTATCTAAAACATTATTTTAAATTATAATAATTTATTTTTATATGCAATTATAAATATTGTTTTAAAATATATCCTACAATCGAATAAAGTAGGTAAGGAAGAAAGCGAAATTACTTATTTAAATTTTTTTATATGAGTAATTCATTTATGTTTGGTTGTGATTCGGTTGTTGCTATTGATGTAGAATCTGCTGTATGAAAAAAATAGTAATTTAACGATACACTCTATTGAAAGATATCTCTTAATAATAGTGCGATTTGAATGGTCATGTTATTCCATTCTCTGTGTTCATACTTCTTTTAATAATAATGCGATTTGAATGGTCATGTTATTCCATTCTTTGTGTTCATTCTTTGTGTTCATACTGTGAAGAATATGTATTTAAAAAATTGGATATACAATTTGAATTCATTCTTTGTGTTCATACAGTTATTGTGAGAGTGCCCCACCCGCATTCATAGAATTTTGAAAATTCATTAAATTTTAATGATAAATTGATGTTTCAAAGTCCATTTAAAATGGGCCCTTATGTTAGGTTGTACAAAAAAAACCTTTATTTCTCGATATTTAAATGCATTTCATTTATTAATACATGAAATATCAAATAATTTCCTAAAATGAAAGTCTATAGATGCCACTAATGTCTTAATAATTATGGCGTTCATTGAATTTGTACAATGGTGTATATTGAGTCACCGTCAACTTCTAAGAGTTTGAAATCTCATTCTCTATTCTAGATGTAAAGAGAGTTAGGTAGCGTTGCATTTCTTATTTTTAATAATACTTCTTTTGTTTGCGATTAAAGTAGTTTTCTATAAACTTCATCGAAATTTAATTTGGTCACAAAGATTTTAATATTCACCATATTTAAATTTATAAAAATTACATGTCTTGACCTATTTATGAAAATGGCATGTGTTTACACATTACTAAGGTAAAAGGTAGAATGTACATTGAATTCCCAAAAAATGTAGTTTGGCATAGTTTTGTATATTGTGTATGCATGGTTTAATTAAATTTGTTTGTCCTTTTGATTTATCCAATAAGATTTTGAAATTAATTCTAAGTGCATATTGCATAT
Organism: Pinus albicaulis; assembly: GCA_034641835.2. Lineage (NCBI taxonomy): Eukaryota > Viridiplantae > Streptophyta > Pinopsida > Pinales > Pinaceae > Pinus > Pinus albicaulis. Next base: position 1,019,879,179 of record CM076575.1, on the reverse strand, counting down.
GCACTATGGCATGAGTTTACACATTACTAAGGTAAAATATTGAATGTACATCGAATTCCCATGTAGTGTGGTTTGGCATATTTTGTATATTGTGTATGCATTGTTTAATTAAATTGGTTTGTCCTTTTGATTTATCTAATAATATTTTGAAATTAATTCTAAGTGAATATTGTATATGAACTTGCTAAATTATCATGAAATAATAAATCCACAAAATATAAAATCAATAACTTATTGGTTATGAGAAAATAATTTGAGTTTGTTTTACAAATTTATTTGGTGAAGGGGTATAACTAAAATTTCCTCTATTGAAATGTGTTGAACCAATTATTTTCATTGATATTAAATAGCTTATATCATTCTTATTATATTTAAGCATATTAAAAAGGGGTTCTCGTGAAAAGGAGAATTAAAAAAATGAATTAGTGATATAAAATCCATGGTTTAGGAAATCTAGAGTATTTGTCCATGGTATTTAGAAAAATAAGATAAGAAAAATTGAAGTAACCTTTTGAATTCACATATATTTTCATGAAAGGGTTATGATAATGCATAAAAGGAGAATGCATTTGAATGAAATGGTGTGAGAGAAAACAATGAAAGAGTCATCTTGGAATTTGGGCTATAAATTTTATTTGGGCTTTAAATGATGAAATTTTGATTATATTGAGGAGAGATTGAAGAGAACATATGGTTAAAACTTTAGATCTTCGTTCACTATACTTCCATAGATATACATAGTGGAAGTTAGGGTTTGTGATTGGTCCTAGAATCTACTTTGAACAAATCATATAGGGATTTTGTTATAACTTACTTTCTTGAACATTTCAAACCGTGAAAATTTGACAAGGATAAATCTGTAGGTACATATGATCAAAATTTTAGACATTGGCTTATTATGTTTTACGAGATATGCCCTGTGGAAGTTAGGGTTCTTGAACACCCCTTTAATTAGTTTCAAACACATCAGTTTGGAATTTTCTCTATAACTTATTTTTTGATATGTTTAAGACTATGAAAATTTCATAGATATATTGAGACATATAGAAGTACCTCAAATAAAAAAATTAGACTTTGTTTTCCTATGATTTGGAGATTTCCCTATGGAAGTTAAGGTTTTTTATTTTTCCTAAAATCAGTTTCAAACATGTCAACTTGGAAATTTTGTTTTAACTTATTTTCTAGGATATTTTAAACTATGAAATTTTTAAAGATCCAAGGGTACATATGGAAGTTCCTTAGGTAAAATTTTCATAATCATATTTCAAAATTGGATATATGGTTTGCTATATAAGTTTCTTCCTAGGAAGGGCCAAAAATAACAAGCTTTGGGATATTTACTATAAGTATCATTTGGAGATTCTAATTTTGATCAAACTCGGTGAAGCCAAAATTAGTGAGCATACCTAATGAAGGAAGAAGCAACAATAAAATTTGGTGAAGACACAAATAAAAATCAAGCCTAGTGAAGGAAGAATTAGTAAGAAAACTTGAAGAAGGTAATGTGAGTGTTCTAATTTTTCTAAAAAATTATATGCACTAAAGAAGAGTTGAAATCAAGGGTTGTTTCTCAAAATAAGGAACTTTTGTCCCTTGCTAATTAAATGCTTAGTCTTGGTAATTGATGTCTTAGGCAGGTTGGTGTGTACAAATATTTGAAATAGTAGTTTGTTGTGTACAAATAATTATAAAAATTTTTATACCAATTTTGCAAGAGTTTCGATGTAAATCTTGTGTTCCATGTTTTTCAGATGATAGATGTCATATGTAATTATTTTAATATGGTTCATGGATGTCTGAATAAGTAAAAATTGACTTATATTTACTTCTCAATGTTAGGTCCTATAATAATAGGATTCATAATTTTGAATTGACTATGTTTTAGTCTTGTAATATTGTACATACTTTGCTTTCTAATTTTTTTTTCCCACACTAAAAAAATGTAAAGAGGGTAAGTCCTAAAAGAAAAATCAAAGGACTAAAAGAAAAAGATCAAAAAAGAAGATAAAGTATGAACCCCACCAAAAAAGAGATAAAAATAGATCCTGAAAGTGCTGCAAATTCAAATTCCACTACTTTTACTTTACTTTGCAAAACAAGATTATCTGCAACTTGTCAAAAATTCCACAAATCCATGAGGATCAAATAGTTTAATCTTGATTCATTCATACTTTAAATTTCATGATGATAGTTAGAGAATAAAGATCTAGCCAAAGCATTTAATCTTGGTAGATCAGTAGTTAGGTAGAGAATAATAATGAGCTCATCAGTTTAATATGAGCCATTGGAAGTCATAAGGTTAGAATTAGATAGTTTTCTTATCAAAGAAAAATAAAAGGGTTAGCAAGTTCAAATTCACCTAATAAATGAAGAAAAAATGTTAGGGTAAATGATGGGTAGGAAAATTACTTTCACCAGTAATGGAGAGCATTAATTGATCATTCCATATCACTAATATCCCTCAAAATCCCCTTCCCCTTGCTTAAAATCCTTTTGTCACCTGCAAAAAGGTATTTTCCGTTGTAAAAATATCTCTTTCCCTTTATTTTAACTTTTTCCCTTACTTCACTCATTTTCCCTTACTAAAACCCCTTTTTCCCTAGGTTAAAAATACATTTTCCTTTGAAAAACAATATCCCCTTTACTAATTCCCGGATGCGGGTGGTAGCAGTGTTTAATGCAGAGCAGGGGGTCAGGTGGGTTGGCGCGTGGCTCACCACCACCGCCACCCATCCTCGCATGATCTGGCCCTTTAATGCTGCAGTCAAGCAATTCAATGCTCATTCATGGGAGCTCTCTCCCCGAAACCGGCGCATTTCTTCATTAGCGATGGCGAACTCTGGTAATTTCGTTTTGGTTCATCCCCTCAGCGTCTGTTGCATCCCTGCGGCGGTTGAGCGCAGCTCCCGCACCAGTACTAGGTCTCGCTGTGTGTTAAATTGCTGCATGGAAATTCTGCCCGGCTTTCACATATCCAATTGTGCCTCCTGCACTCTTCCGCGTCCGTCTGTCACTGATTTTGGTTGCCCACAAGCTCACTCTGCCCTCACTATTCTCTCTGATCATCACACCATGCCCCGCTTACGCCCGAGAATGCGCTGCAGGCGAGGGGGTGTCCTTGGGCGCGCTATCAACCGTTCCTCCCCCTCTAACTCTGATTCCTCGTCTTATTCTTCTGAGTTTGGTCCTGTACGTCTTCCTGCACCGCGCAGAGGTCGTGGGAGGGGTCGGAATCGTTTCAATTCTTCTGGGCATTTTCGTTTGTCGTCCAGGGCGAATTCACACCACGCCCGTTTTCACTTCCCCTGCAGCATTGATAACACCTCTCTCCTTGCCACGGTGACCATCGATCTTCGGGCAGCTCCCACTGATCAGGTTTCTTCGGCCCAGGCTTGCGCCACCCCTGTGGCTGCTCGGGAGTTCTTCATGGAGACAGAGCACTGCGTGCCCCAGGCGGACATCGGGAAGCTGGTTTCTTCGGGCATTGAGGCCAACCTGGGAGCTCAGGCGAGTCCTTCGGCTCCCATTGATGGCGGTCCAGAACGCAAAATTGATCCCCCTTCTGATGATGAGGATCCTTATAAATATGCCTGCCTCATTGTCGAGGAAGACCCTCCCTCTGCTCAGTAAGATGGTTCCAGGTTTGCGCGACGGTGTTTTGGTTTTCATTGGCCTACAGGTGCTTATCTACAGTCTTATGTTTCTGCCTAATTCTGCTACTGTTCTCTTGGTATCAGTCCTGCTTTATGGTCGGTCTCCCCTGCGTGGGAGTTACACTCTGTTTTTTGTCCAGGTTCTTGCTCTAACTACAGGTTCCAGAATTGTCATCTTTGTTTTTGCTATGGCTAGAAATTGTAAACATTTAGCTATTCTAGTTCACTCCACTGGAGATATTTGTCTAAGGTCTGTTCATGTTACAGTCTCAGTTACAGTTTTAAGTCATTTGATAGGAACAGACAGTCTTATAGCTCTTCAAATCTTTCATGGTCTCTCTCTCAACTGTAATGATGATCAATTACCTACTGGTAAAGCTAGAATGCCTCAGAACTGGGCTGGAAATCTCGAGGCCACGGCCTCCATGTAACACTATTTTTGTATCAATATAGAAGTAGCCATATTCAGATAAAAAAAAAATATCCCCTTTACTAATTCCCCTTTTTAATTCAAAAATTATCAAAAACCCCCTTATCGTAAGTTTAAATAGTTAAAATGATATGTCGGGCCCCACTATAACAATCCCTTCCCGATATTAGTTTTAACACTAGTTCTTACTGTGTTTTATATTAATTCCTGCATCTATATTACAAACCCTCGTTAATATGTATTTAAACTATTACATATATACCATGCTAACTCCCCTTTATAATATTCCTCGACCCACATATATTAAGATATCCCATTGCATACACATTTTCGACCCCACCTTTCAAAATCCCTGACTCACCCTCCTATTCATCCATCCGTCAGATCTCCATTCTTTTCATCCAACAGCCAATAGAACCTTTTGCAACCTCAAATGCCTGATATTTAAAACTATGGGAGGGTTGCAAAATGAGCAGTTTCGCAACCCCCCCCCACTCTCCTGCTATGTGGCAACACCACAGTTATCATAGTCCCTCTTTAGAAACCATTTACCAGCTTTTCTCGATGTGAAAACCTCGAAGTTGTTTTTCCGCCCATTACGAATACTTCCCTCATTTGAAAGTTAAACCTCCATGCCCATATGATTAATCACAGGTGGTTAAAAACATTAAGACATGACCTTTACAATGTTTTCACCATTTTTTTGTTGAAGTTTGTGCAAGGAAGCCTTTGTCGACCTGTTTTCAAACCAAAGACTGTTTCCGACCCATTTTTAAGCAAATTTCAACTATAATTTAGACCTTTTGCTACCAGAAATGATGCCGACTTTGATTTGAAGCAGTATAAAGACCAGGAAAGCCCCTGTTTCCTCCCAGAGAACCTCTATTGCAACCAGAATCTTTTCCAAAAGACTAAAAGCTTCATTTTTCAAAGTATTCCTAAATGTTGAGGCTTGTACTTAAGCTATAAAAAAAAGTAATAATTTAATCTATTGAATCAGTTTAAAAGCTTTGCAGACCAAAGGAAAGCCACAGTTGCCTCCAAAACCATTTCTGCATACCGAAATCATATTTTCACAGTATTCATGAGGGCCTAAGAATATTTCTTAAGCCAGAGAGTGATAAATTGAATAAAATAAATAAGTCTATGGCTTCCCAAGGCATTGTGACAGTCAATCCCCTGCAACCTCCTGTTATTTATGTTGAACATACCCCCCTTGCAGAGAAAGGCTTAAAAATCAGTGACCCTATCACTGATTTCAACCTCCTTGAGCTCCATTATTGGATCCATGATAAATTCATGGACCGGGCTGATGATATCCACCTTTGGGAGTCAAATTTTCCTAAATATATCTTCCCATAGACCTTTAAATTCCCTGAAATCATCAGACTCTGTCAAGTTAATTATTTTCCCGATGAAAGAGCCCTAGTAACCCACAACAAGGAAATTTTGTTCACCATTACTATTGAATCCATAAACCAAATGTTGCAAATCCAACCTAAGCCTGATGAAGTCCCTTTTCTATTGAAATATTCACTGAATTATACCTGAAGCTTGACTTTCCAAAGAGGTTTCAAATCTTCCAAACATTTTGTCTGCTCAACTTAGTGTTCATAAATTGAGGTCATAAATTTTCAACCAGGGTTAGTAAACTGTTGAAGTGAAGTGCACTATATGTGCCTAGGTATTTGTTTCTCACTACATTGTGTTTAGTGTTTTTCCAATGTTTTTGGTTTTGTGTTTTTATTCTAAGAGGGAAAAGAACTAAGTTTTGGCAAAGAGAAGTTGTTGGTCACACTAAAACAGAGCAAAACCTATTCTAAATTATGTATGACTCTTGAGAACAGAAAATGCAATACTTTAACAAGAAAAATAACTCAGAGAAAGAACTCAATAACTCACAACATGAACTCAATAACTCATAACATGAACTCAATCCCATTCATTCATTAGAAATATGTTGGAATAGATTGGGAAAAGGATAAGTTAGTGCCATGAGGTTCTTCTAAATAAACAACCACCTACAAGATCACAGAGAAAATCTTATCCATGGCTAGAAATTTGTTGGAACATATTTGGAAAAGATAGTCTGCAACAAAGTGAGGAATTCTACTCTAAATTAACCTATGACACTGAGATTAATCCATTCTACAACTTAAATTGTCACTACTAAGCCTTATTCGGAAATTAGAGGTCTTTTGGAATAGTTTTGGGAAAAAGGCTATTTGCACAATTATAAGAGATTGCAGAACAGTCAAGGCCTTAAACTGATATCACTACTTCTTGTCCATATGATGATGTATTGGAAGAGATTAATCACAAGAGTAGTTTGTAAATAATGAAGGCTGTGAAGTCTAATTCAACTAGCTAATCAAACTTGAAATACAGTGACTATAACTGAACTAGAATGCAATTAAACTAACTTGAAACAGAGTGAACAGAAACTGAACTAGGGTGCTATTAACCTCTGGAGTATTACAACTAAACTAAAAATGCAACTAATCACTGAAATGTTTCAGCTCTGTCTCATTCGGGGTTAGCGGTATTTTGGAATAATTCATAGAATAGGACTGGCTGTAACATGTGATGTAAATGAGCATAAAAACATAAAGTTCAACAAAACACAGTAAGCTCTGAAACACCAAAGCTATGTCTCATCCAGAGTTAGTGATATTTTGGAAGAGATTAATAAGAACAAGACTAGCTGTAACAACTGCTGTAATTGAGCACAAAAACATAAAGTTCAAAGAGATGCAACTAACTCCTAAAATACTACAGTTATACCTCATTCAATATTAGTGATATTTTGGAATAATTCGTAAAAAAAAATATGAAACTGTAGCATCCAATGCAAGTGAATATAAAACAAAAAGTTCAGAAAATTGCTTAAACTAGGAATGCAACAAGGCTAAAGTTACTTATCTAAGCAATGTGCATGAAGCCTCTCGGGCAGTAGGGGCCCTCTACCATCGGATCAGCATACAAATATCCTCAATATTGCCTCATATCTTTCAATAAAGTGATGCTTCTTTCATTAAACAAAAAGTATTTCAAAAACAAAGTATCACGGTTTTCTGAGATCTAGCAACAAAACATAAATCTAGCTAGTTGTTTCTCGGTCTCCCGAGTCATTCTTATAAGAAAATTACATAACTTCTCTTGAGATAAAATAGGATTAAATGTCTTTCCCAACTAAAATCAAATTAGAACTCTGGTGGTGGTCTCGTACTATGATTAAAGACATCTGTACAGTCCTTGTCCTATTAGAAGTCTATCTCCTAGTTTCGGTTTCCCACGTGCATAACCACCTGTAGAGTTCTGCTCAGACTTCGTAGGGAGCAAGGAATAATGTGGATGAAGTCTAGAATTCACCCATATGCATGTTTCTTTGAGGTGACACCTGGAACCTGTGAAAACATGAAGACAGCTGCGGAATCGGCAACTAGCTACAGAATGGCTGCATTCTGTAGCTAAATCTAGTCAAAAATTACTACAACAACAAAACCATGAAAGTGTAGCAAGTTAGTCATTATATACATTCTTAAAGAAACTTTAATTAATCCTATTGATCATTTAAGCCTGTAATTGATAAGGAACAAAGGAAATGAAGTGAAATGTGGTGGAAGAAAAGGACATCTTTGGGGCTCAACATACCCCCACTGCAAAGTTTTTGCATGTCCTCATGCAATAAATCCATATATTTTGAGACTTCTGCTAGGAAATATAGGCTCCTTCTTCTGCTTGTCCTGCTAGTTAATGGCCTCCTAGGCTTCTTTATGACCAACTTGAATCTCAAATTTATAAGTTCCCTGCTCAACTTTTTGTTTTTCTTCTTCAATTTCTCACTAGCCTTGTACAAATTTTCCAATTGTAGAGAGAGAGTTGTATTCATATCACTTTTCAAGTTAACCTTCTCCCTTAAAATTTCATTCTCATTCTTGATATGCTTATTGAGTACTTCTAACTCATATTTGTCTCTTCTTAGTACATCAATTGCAGATTTTGGTGGGCTAGGAGTTCTGTCTCTACTTTCTGAGGCTCTCTTCTCTAATGTCTCAATATAATTATAAATTTGTTGTTGATCTGGGTCTATCTCTGGAGTTTCTTCATCAAGATTCTGTTAATATTGGTGCTCAGGTGATATATCAGTTGGTGTCTCTTCATCCTCAATGTTTATGATTCCCGTTTGTCTAATCCCTGTTTTCTTCAATATACCTCTAAGTTTGTGGCTTCGTCTTGGTTGAGATGGTCCTTCACCTCTCTCCTTGGCATACCTTCTTATCATCTTCTCCTTTTTAAGTTTTTTCCTAATTTCATTCAATTTCTCAGAAATTATCTCTTCACTGTCCTCTTGTATAGACTTACCAGTTTTAGTTTCAATAGCTTCGGAAATTTTCCTTCTCCTGCTTCTTCTTGTAGGCTTGCCTTCAGATGGGAGTTCCTTGGGTTCTTCAAAGTGATTCCTTACTAGAAACTCATCCCAATTGTCTCCCACTTTTCTCAAATGATGTTCAATTAGGATTTTAACTAGGTTGTGATGGTACAAAGTGGTTTCCAGGAATTGAACCCTCTTTTGTACATTAGAGGCCATTCTCTTCAGACTATGAAGTAGGAAAAATGGTAAATTAATTTCTTCATATAAGAAATGCATCATTAACCGAATATGATAAACATAGAGGGTACCAAACCTTCCTTCACAAGTTATAATTTTTTGCAAAATGAGCAACATATTCTGCCATTTATTATCTAGTGCTGAGCTAGGAATACCCTTCTTAAAAATGGAAAAATCCATACTTTGTGTTTTAAGCATTTGCCTCCATGCCTCACTATGAAATTCCCTATTTTGAACCACCGTTCTCCTTGCCTGGGTAGTTTCGTTGCTTCTGCAATGAAAGCCTCTGTAATAGTGAATTTAATATCTCCTATTTCGACCTCTGCTCCATTGAAGGACCGTGCAAATGTTTTAGTTACCTCCTTATGAAAACCATTAAATTTTTCCAAGAATTGTAACCACCCAGCCTGCTGTAGCATTTCTTTGATTTGTGGATAACCCTCCAAGTACTTGGTTCCAACTGGTTCAGATCTTACTATGAGACCCATAGCTTCTCTTTTCAACCTTCAATTTACTTCCCTTCTATCCACTGTGGAAATGGCTGTCAAAGAGTTGTTTTTGCCCCCAAAGGTGTTGTTCTCTGTTTATGCAGTATGAATTAGCTGCGGAAGGATGATATGAAGAGATTATAGAACGAGTGAAATGTGGTGAGGGTGATTTACACGAGTTAATGAATTTGAGAACCATCCTGGAAGAAAAGACCACAGAAACATTTCGTGAGCAATTCAAAATCATCACTGAATACTTCGGCTGGTAATGTGACTGATTAGGTCACTTCAATACTTAACCGTTAAGTTTTAAATGATGATTTGAAATGGCAGAGTGCAAGGGATTTTGTCCAAATTTTTTATGATAGGTTTAATAGGCATGATCAACACGAATAATTAAAACAAATTTTTGAATCATACATGACCTAAATATACTATAACTTTCATATTCTGTCATCATAATAATTTTACAACTTTACCTTTGCCTTTCCTTTAATTTTTTTGGTTTTGATATGATTTGTCCTCCTTTGGAAATCATTGATTCTTCAGTCTTCATAATTCCTTTGATTTTTCTTGTTGACATAGGTGTGCAGGGTTGATTTGCTGTTGAACAAGTGTTACTGGATAATTGCCTTTAGGATGTCTGGCTGTAGAATGTCTAGTTGGCTGCAGAATGTACCTGTAGGAACTTTGAAACATGGAATGGAGTGTTGTATGAAATGGATCATGAAATATAGTGAAATGGATCAGGAGTGAGGTGAAATGTAATGGAATGAAATGAATCACCACTGTGAAGTGGAATGAAACATAAAAAGTGGTCTGCAATTCATAACTTGTAACACTCAATCTGTATAAAGAGATCAAATTTAGAAATATGAGATGGAAATAAAATGGACCATGGAATGGAGTGAATGAAGTATGGATGAATGGAATGAATGAAATATGAATGAATGGAGTGAATGAAATATGAATGAAATGAGACATGGTGGAGTGAAACTTATGATTTTGTAATGACTTCTTGCAGAAAAACAAATTTGAAAAGCTAAGTGCCAGAAAGATTTTGATTTTCACTTTATCTTTTCTGTATAAACATGCTAATCAGTGATTAGTTTTCATGTTTATACTTTATTTTTATTTTTATTTTTTTTATTTTTTAATTTTTTTTATGCTTCTAAATTCAGAAAATTCAACTAAGTTGATGAAGAAGAAAAATTCTTCTTCATTAACTTCACATCACTGTTTTCCTGGAATCTCTTGACAAATTCTTCTCTTGAAAGTGGCTTATGATACAGCTTCAATCTATGTCCATTTACAAGAAAAGTGACCTTCTCTTCATCTATTGTCCTGATTTTTATTGCTCCATTGTCAAAAATTCTTATAATTTCATATGGCCCAAGCCAATGTGCTTGGAATTTACCTTGAAAATCATTGAACTTTGAATCAAATAAGAGAGTCCAGTCACCTTCTTTGAACTTCTTTTCCTTGATGTACTTATCATGCCATCTAGTCCTTTGCTGTTGGACTATACTTGTTTTCTGAACTGCATCTTGTTTGATCTCATCCAATTCATTAATCTGCTCTAATCTATGCTTTTGTGCCTCTGTTAGATCAAGTCCTAGTTGAACTTCCATTTTAAAAGTTTGAATCTGAAACTCTATGGGAAACAAAACTTGTTTTCCATAAACAAGTTCATAGGGAGTATGACCTGTTGTGCTTCTCCATGTAGTTCTATAGGCCCAGAAAGTTTTAGGAAGCCTGTCTGCCCAATCTCTTCTATGTAAATGGAAAGTATTTGTTAGGATCCCTTCAATGACTTTATTGGTATATTCCACTTGACCATTTGCTTGTGGATGATAGGGAGTAGATTTTCTGTGTCTGATTTTGTACCTCTCCATCATTTGTTCCACTAGCTTTGATGTAAATTGAGCTCCTTGATCTGTAACAATTTCCCTTGGGACACCAAAACGAGTAAAAATATCCTCAAAAAGAAAATTAATTACAGATGCTTCAGTAGCAAAAAGTAATGGCTTGGCTTCTACCCATTTGGTAACATAATCAGTGCAAACTAATATATATTTCTTTTGTCTTGATGGAGGACTAATAGGTCCTACAAAATCCAAAGCCCATTTTCAAAAGGTTCAATATGTACTTGAGGCTGCAATGGCATCTCACCTGAAGGAGAAGGTTTCCCTACCCTTTGGCAACTGTCACACCTTTTGACATACTCTTTAGCATCTTTAAAAAGGGATAGCCAATAGTATCCTAAATGAAGGATCTTATAAGTTGTTCTTTTATCAGCAAAGTGTCCGCCACAAGGTTCATCATGACATGCCTTGAGGATCTCAGGCATCTCATCTTCCCGAACACATCTCCTAATGATAAAATCTGGACCTGTTTTGTATAACTCATTAGCAACCCATGAATATTTTGCACTGTCATAAATGATCTTTTTTTTGTCTCTTGCATTCATTATTGAAGGAAATTTCCCTGAAACTAAATAATTAGCAATGTCAGCAAACCAAGGAGTTTGAGTAGAAATTGCAAAAAGATATTCATCAGGGAATTGATCTTCAACTGGAGTATTTTCTTTGATGTTTTGGAGTCTAGATAGGAAATTAGCTACTGTGTTTTGTTTTCCAGGCCTATCTAGAATGGTAATGTTGAATTCTTGTAAAAGCAATAACCATATTATGACTCTGCCATTAGTAATTGATTTGTTCATTAAGTATCTAATTGCAGAATGATCAGTGTGAACAAAAGTTTCATAGCCTGTTATATAGTGTCTGAATTTGTTTATGGCATGAACAACAGCTAAAAACTCTTTTTCAGTTACAGTATAGTTTAACTCTGCAGGAGTCAAATTTTTACTGGTATAGTAGATGGCATAAGGAATCAAGTCTTTTTGTCCCAATACTGCTCCTAGAGCTGTATCAGAGGCATCTGTTGAGATATGAAAAGGTAACTTCCAGTTAGGTCGCCTTAAAATAGGTGCTTCAAAAATTTTGGTTTTCAGGGTCTCAAAGGCTAACTGTCAATCATAATTCCACTTGAATTCACAGTCTTTGGTAAGCAATTTGAAGAGTGGAGATGCTATCTTGGTGAATTTTTCAATAAACCTCCGATAATATCCTGTAAATCCTAGAAAACTCCTAACATCTTTTTGACAACTTGGAATAGATAAGTTAGAGATGACTTCAACTTTTGACTCATCAACTCTAATCCCATCCCCTGAAATGTGATGCCCCAAAACAATACCTTCAGTAAACATCATGAAACATTTCTCATGACTAAGGGAAAGATTTGCTTCTTGACATCTCTTTAAAACTTTTTCCAAGTTTGCTAAGGCTTCTTCAAATGTGTTTCCATAAACTATGAAATCATCCATATATACCTCTACACAATCATGTATTAGATCTGAAAAAATTCCTAATACTGCCCTTTGAAATGTTGCAGGTGCATTGCATAATCCAAATGGCAATACTCGATAAGCATAAGTACCCCAAGGAAAGGTAAATGTGGTTTTGTCTTGGTCCTCAAGTGCTACTTGAATTTGATTATAACCACTAAACCCATCTAGAAATGAGAAGTACTTTTTGCCAGCTAAGGTATCTAACACCTGATCTATGAAAGGTAGGGGAAAATGATCTTTAAGAGTAGCTTTGTTTAATTCTCGGTAATCAATACATACCCTCCATTTACCATTTTTCTTTGGCACAATTACCAAAGGAGAAACCCACTGACTATCTGAAATAGGATAGATAAAGTTGACATTCAACAATTTCTGCAATTCTTCTTTAACAATCTCCCTAAGATTTGGATTCATCCATCTTTGAGGTTGTTTGATTGGTTTACAATTTTCCTCTATGTAGATGTGATGAGTGCAAGTCTTGGGGCTTATCCCTTTCATATCAGTGTACTCCCATGCATATGCAGAAGAATGTCTTTGTAAGATCTTGACTAGCTCTTCTTGTTGAGATTTTTCTAGGTTCTTGTTTATGTTTAAAGTTTTTCCTGGAAATATCTCACTTGTAGAGCTGCCAAATTTATCCATAGAATGAAGAGACATATGTCTTGATGATAAAAACTCAATGTTGGATTCTTCTTGAAATTGTTTATGTTTGTATTCCGAAGAGGATTCAAAGTTTTCTAAAGTATTCAGAATTTGACTATCTTCACTAATTTCTGAAATTGTGAAGAGAGGTTGTAAGTCTTCTTCATCCTCTATCCATTGAGTATCATCTAAATCTGTAATTGTCCTTGCTGGAGAATACAAAGTAAATTTTTTAGTTGAACTACCATTAGAGATGTACATATCACCAGATCTAAAACTAATGAAAGCATCAGCTGTAGCTAACCAAGGTCTCTCCAATATAATAGGATGTCCTCCTAGATTATTCTTAGGAGTTAGGATCATAAATCCACTGGGTACTCCCAAGAATCTAGGGACACTGGAATGTCTTCTATTACCCCATCATGTTTGATCACAAATCTGTCTACTAATTGTAATAGTGTGGGTGTAAAGAGAAGATTAGGAAGTTTCAGTTTATCCATGATTTGTCTACTCATGATATTGATTGCTACTCCTAAATCAATGAGTGTGTTTTGGATTTCAATTCCATTGATGTGAATTTTGACAACTGGATTTCCTGGGTCTAGATACTTTGGAATAGCAATCTTACCCATCATGATATCTGCTATTTTTCCTGCCAGTTGAATTTTCTTTATCTCTCTTATTCTTTTTCCTGTTTTATTCATGCTCAACTCCTTTATTGTCTTTGCTAAGATTGGAATTTCCTTGATAGCTTGCAATAATGGGATCTTAATACAAACATTTCTCAGCTCATCTAGGAAATCATAATTAGGTACCATAATTTGTTTTTCTACACCCCTATCAATTTGTAATCTTTCTGGAAAGGGAGGTGTAGAAGTGGATGTTGATGGCTGCTCTAATATAGGAGTTGAAATTATTGGTTCTTTTTGTTTTGATTTTTCAATGTTTGGGTCTTGGAAAGTTCTGTTCTCTTCAAGACTTTTATTTACCCGTAGAGAATCTTCCTCAGAATTTTCTTTCTCTTGTATGATTACAGAAGGTTTCCCTTTTTCAGGTATTCTTCCAGACCTATGTTGAACATCACTAAGGTCTAAAGGAGTGATCAAATAATTTGGAAACTGTTGGCCTTCTATCATGTACGTATTCTGAGGATTTTTATTGTTGGGGTTTGGTATGGGTTGGGCAGGCAACTGATTTGTTTTCTGAGGAAATGGTAATGGAAGTGGTTGATTGTGATGTTGTGGATTTTGAGGATTTGTTGAGGAGTTTGTTGAAAATTTTGTTGAGGAGGGAAATGTGAATATGGTGGATAGGATGGTGGATATTGGTAATACTGAGAGTATATTCCATATGTATTTTGTGATCCTTGTGCCCAATTTTGTGATTTATTTTGAAATTGGGGCCAAGTTTGCTGCCAATAATTCCAATTTAGTGGGGGTTGATTATACAATTGATCATGAAATCCTTGTGTTTGAGGTCCTTGCCAAGGTTTCCTGGAGACAAAATTGAGAGGTTCTGTGGAACTTGTAGGAGTTTCTTCTTGAAAGACAACTTTAAGACCAGGAAGTGAAGGGAAAATCTTGGTCTCATGTTTTTCTGAACAAATTACACAAGTCTCCACAACTTTTGCATCCAAAGGGCACTCTCTCAAGGCATGTTTCTTTCTACATTTGGGACAAAAGATTTCTAAGGCATCAGATTTAGTTTTCTTCTTGTTTTGTAACTTAAGGGTGTCTATTTGTTCACTAAGACTCCCCAAGATATCAGATTTGAATTCATCAAGCATATGTCATATTTCTTCCCTACTTACTGTCCCAGAAGCAGACTTATTTGCCCTTGCAAGAGCAGGGTCTCTTGGTCCTTTTACAGTTTTAGATTTCCCTCTTGAAAGGTTGATACACAATTCATCTATTTTAGGTAATGTGAGCTGAGATATATCCCCTTTGCCCATCATGTTAAGGATATCTAACCATTCATCCCTAATTGTCTTTAACAAGAGAGCTTTCAAGGTGTCTTGGTCTAAGTTTTCCATTTTTTCCCTCTTGATGTTATAGTTAAACCTCTCCAACAAATCTTCCAATTTTCAACTTCTTTTTGTAACATTTTAAACACTTCCTCCTTATGGTTGACTGGTATACAGTAATCCAAATACCTCTCTAGAAATGCTTGTTTCATGTCTTCCCATGTCCTAATAGAACTGTTGATCAAACTCATAAACCATTTTAATGCTGCTCCTTTCAATGTTGAAGGGAACAATTTAAGTTTTTGGGCATCTTGTAAGTAGTCATAGGTTCTACATAGGACTTCAAATTCAAATAGGAAGGTTTCAGGATCTTCAGTTTTAAGTCCATAAAAGTTTGGAAGGATAGAGGGTGAAATTTTTTTCATAGTTGCATTGGTTTCTTCATCTACTATAGGAAACCCAAAAGAGCTTCCCACTTCTCCTCTACCTCTTCCTCTGCCTCCTTCTCCTTCTGCACCTCTACCTCCTTCTCCTCTACCTCTACCTCTACCCCCTCCAAATAGTGTGTGTTCTCCATTAAAAACTCCTCCTCCCCCTTCTTCTGCCATAGTTGATTCTTCTGTGGAAGTTGAAAGGTTTAAGTCCCTAGCATGGGTTCCTGAATCTTCTTCCAAGACAGGTTCAGTGGGTAAAGTGGAAGGTCTTTCTAATGGAATATCTGATCTTAAGTCCTCTGGAAGTATAGGATCAGTAAAGGATGGAATGTGGGTTTGAGTTGGAGGTGTGTTGGCTCTTGGTCTTGGTGAAACAAGTGGTGTTCTAGGAATCAAGCTTCTGCTTCTTATGAATCTACCCCTTGAGTCTCTTTCTCTACGCATATCATTGTTTTTGGGAGGTAAGAAACAAGGCTACCTAGTTACACTTCCCCAGAAACGGTGCCAAAATGTCTACTCAACTTAGTGCTCCCAAAATTAAGGTCATAAATTGTCAGCCAGGGTTAGTAAACTGTTGAAGTGAAGTGCACTATATGTGCCTAGGTATTTGTTTCTCACTACGTTGTGTTTAGTGTTTTTACAATTCTTTTTGGTTTTGTATTTTTATTCTAAGAGGGAAAAGAACTAAGTTTTGGCAAAGAGAAGTTGTTGGTCACACTAAAACAGAGCAAAACCTATTCTAAATTATGTATGACTCTTGAGAATAGAAAATGCAATACTTTAACAAGAAAAATAACTCAGAGCAAGAACTCAATAACTCACAACATGAACTCAATAACTCATAACATGAACTCAATCCCATTCATTCATTAGAAATATGCTGGAATAGCTTGGGAAAAGGATAAGTTAGTGCCATGAGGTTCTTCTAAGTAAACAACCACCTACAAGATCACAGAGAAAATCTTATTCATGGCTAGAAAATTGTTGGAACATATTGGAAAAGATAGTCTGCAACATAGTGAGGAATTCTACTCTAAATTAACCTATGACACTGAGATTAATCCATTCTGCAACTTAAATTGTCACTACTAAGTCTTATTCAGAAATTAGAGGTCTTTTGGAATAGTTTTGGGAAAAATGCTATTTGCACAATTATAAGAGATTGCAGAATAGTCAAGGCCTTAAATTTATATCACTACTTCTTGTCCATATGATGATGTATTGGAAGAGATTAATCACAAGGGTAGTTTGTAAATAATGAAGGTCGTGAAGTCTAATTCAACTAGCTAATCAAACTTGAAATATAGTGACTATAACTGAACTAGAATGCAATTAAACTAACTTGAAACACAGTGAACAAAAACTGAACTAGGGTGCTATTAACCTCCGAAGTATTACAACTAAACTAAAAATGCAACTAATCACTGAAATGTTTCAGCTCTGTCTCATTCGGGGTTAGTGGTATTTTGGAATAATTCATAGAATAGGACTAGATGTAACATGTGATGTAAATGAGCATAAAAACATAAAGTTCAACAAAATGCAGTAAGCTCTGAAACACCACAGCTATGTCTCATCCAGAGTTAGTGATATTTTGGAAGAGATTAATAAGAACAAGACTAGCTGTAACAACTGATGTAATTGATCACAAAAACATAAAGTTCAAAGAGATGCAACTAACTCCTAAAATACTACAGTTATACCTCATTCAATATTAGTGATATTTTGGAATAATTCGTAAGAACAAGACTAAACTGTAGCACCCAATGCAAGTGAATATAAAACACAAAGTTTAGAAAATTGCTTAAACTAGGAATGCAACAAGGCTAAAGTTACTTATCTAAGCAATGTGCACAAATCTTCTCGGTTAGTAGGGGCCCTCTACCACCGGATCAACATACAAATATCCTCAAGATTGCCTTAGATCTTCCAATAAAGCGATGCTTCTTTCATTAAAGGAAAATTATTTCAAAAAAACAGAGTATTACGGTCTTCTGAGATATAGCAACAAAACATAAATCTAGCTAGCTGTTTCTCGGTCTCCTGAGTCATTCTTATAAGAAAATTACATAACTACCCTTGAGATAAAATAGGAATAAATGTCTTTCCCAACTAAAATCAAATTAGAACTCTGGTGGTGGTCTCGTACTATGATTAAAGACATCTGTATAGTCCTTGGCCTATTAGAAGTCTATCTCCTAGTTTTGGTTTCCCACGTGCATAACCACCTGTAGAATTCTGCTCAGAATTCGTAGGGAGAAAAGAATGATGTGGATGAATTCTGGAATTCACCCATATGCATTTTTCTTTGAGGTGACTCCTGGAACCTGTGAAAACATGAAGACAGCTAAGGAATCGGTAACTAGCTACAGAATGGCTGCATTCTGTAGCTATATCTAGTCAAAAATTACTACAACAACAAAACCATGAAAGTGTAGCAAGTTAGTCATTAGACACATTCTTAAAGCAACTTTAATTAATCCTATTGATCATTTAAGCCTGTAATTGATAAGGAACAAAGGAAATGAAGTGAAATGTGGTG
The DNA here is from genome assembly GCA_034641835.2 of Pinus albicaulis. NCBI lineage: Eukaryota > Viridiplantae > Streptophyta > Pinopsida > Pinales > Pinaceae > Pinus > Pinus albicaulis. The sequence continues at coordinate 1,019,861,006 of CM076575.1, read as the reverse complement.
GAAGAAAAGGAAATCTTTGGGGCTCAACAAATTTCTTCCTTTATCACTTGAAACCCTAGAGAGAAACCCTCCATATTAAGCCTCAATTTTCTCAGAAAGAACAAGAAAAATTGTCACAATGTTGTCTTGCATTCTAGGCTATTTTATGGATGAGTATGTATATGCTTCAATACTAGGTTTTCTGTCCATTTTCTGCTTAGGACAACCCCTAGCTTTTACATTTATATTTTCTGAATACTTATCAGATGACATTCATGAGAAACTTGTTAAATTACATGAAGAAGGAGTCTTTAAGTATTCATAAATTTTGTTTCATATCTTCCTGTACTTCAAATCTGAAAGGTTTGTAGTTAGCCTTCAACAACTAGACACTGAGGGTAATCCACAATCATTTGTCTTCTAGACTTCCTTAATCAGGAAATATTCCACAGATTTCACCTACATCAACTTCATTGATTCATTTATTCACCCAATTGTCAATATGCTAAGAAGTAGCAGTGAACCTAGGATCAATGAAGAAATAAATAAAGTATTGCAGTTGTCTGAACATTGTAGAACATGATACTGGTATTTATACGAGAACCACACTGAAATTAGGGTCTATGGATGTCAAATCACTCCATATAAGTTGCCCAAATACCTCCCAATGAGGTTATTTGCACTAGAACATATCAGGCAGATCCTAAACTCTAATGAAGTGAATTTCCTGTCAACGAAGAAGAAAACACAGTTTAAGATAATAAAAAAATAGATTGGTCCTTTCATTTGCAATAGTAGAGGTGTTGGTCAACAAGAAAAAAAGTGTCTTTAGGAATTCAAGTTCAGTGAGAGCTTCAAATGGAATTATGATCCTTTGGGAGTTATCAGCAAACTAAGAATAAAATTCAAATTAAATCCTTTTGTCCATGAGTCCAAACCAGAGATAGAAAAGTACTCTAACTAGTCAAAGCGGTTGGAGAATACTTTGAAATAGGTGGAGAAACTAGTTGAAACTAGTTTGGTCCTACAAACTCCAGCCCTACAAGATAGAAACTCCAAGATAGCAAGAAAATAAGGATCATATTGAGCTCAAACTACCACTGAAACTAAATTCAAATTAATGTATAGGATTAAGCCCAAGATAAATCCTGCAAATGAACAAGTTGAGACTATTGAAATTATTCATAGGGACATAGTGGTTAAATAAAATGCACCTCTAGCAGTTTCAGAGGAAACTCATCAGCCTTCAACATCTAATACTCAAATCATTCATAAACAACATATTGTTGAGGTCTCTTCATCAAGTAAACCAACAGATAAAGAATAGGATATCATGGAGAAGTACAAGGAAATCAAACTTAGGAATGAGGCACTGAAAGCATTCACTTATGCCCAATACTGGAAACAGACACCTAGTGACTAGAACATGTTACTTTTTGCCTATGATTACAAGACCATGAATATGCGGATGACCTTCTTGCAGCCAATAGTGCAGTATCCAAAGTCAGCAGCTGACTACAGGAAGACAACATTTGAAGTCATGGATAAAGATGTTCATCCTATAGACCAAATATAATTTCATAAGAAAGCGGGGGAAATGCTATATTATACTATGACCAATAAAGCTATGAGTGTCCAGAAACTGCAAAATTCTCTAGAAAATATCAAAGAACAATTAAAACTAGAGAAGGATTCCTCACAAGCCAAGGACAACAAAATAAAATCACTAGAAGAATTGATCATAGAGGTAGGATATGATCCCAAAAACATGAAAGTAGCGGAAGGGCTCATCAAGAAAAAGAATGCAGACATTGTTGCATTGAATAAGCAACCAAAATGGCCTCCTACTAAACATCCATAAGAAAAATAAGTTCTAGAGAATGAAGGCCAAAAATATGAAATGATGAATCTCATAATTCAATTGAAAACTCAACTGAAAGAGATGGAGAATGAGATGGATAAATTGGTGCAGGAGAAAAAGGCCAACATGGAAGAAATCCCTGTCACTACTATTCCTACAGTTACTATAGCAGTTCCTTCTACTCCAACAGCTCTAGTGGCAACAACAGTTCCAGTAGCTATAACAATTTCAAAATCAGAAACTACATCAACTACACATTCAACAACAATAGTAGCTCATCCTAGTGATGAAGCAGGTAAACTGGTTAAAGCAATGAAAGACATGTTAATACAAAAAAATGAAATAAATAGACATAAAGAATAGATAAAAAGTCTAGAGGATGAAAAGAAGCTAGTTCAAATCATGCATAAGAATGAAACACAGAAGTCAAATAGATTGAATGACAAAGTACATAAATTAGAGAAAGAATTGACACTAAAAGAACCACTTTCCCAAGCAAAGCAATAGTTGTGGGCCAATATCATTGACTCTGTTAATGATATTTGGCCATCTATCCAAGTTATATTTGAGCAGAACGATTTGATCAAGGAAGCAAGTGAATCCATTTAGAAAGTCAAAGAAAAACTTGGGAAAAAGCCATAAGAGGCCACTAAGATCATTGAGTTTCTTAATTCCAAGAAAAAACAAGAATTGGAAGAAATTGGCATTAGTGATAGAACTGAAACAATCCTTGAGGTAAGAAAGGTAACTTCCAAAAGGAACTTGATGACACAACATGAAGATAAGTTTCAAAACATGGAGCTTGCAATAACCATATTCATGGTTAAATTTGATGTTTTGAGGCAGAAAGGTCTTCCTAATCCTTTGGTGATTAATGAAATATTGATGAAACATGAAGAATATGACAAGAAAATCAGAGAAGTGGCGAAAGAACAGTCCAACAATTCCTCCATGAAAGGAATGCCTACAGGAAAGTACTCTATCAAAGTTTTGAAAATCTCTTTTACCTACAACACGAGGTAAATCATCTCTTCATAAACAAGCCTACTTTTGCAAAATATACAGAAGTTGATGAAATTTTCAGAAGAATGGTAAAAAATAAATTACTAGATGCAGAAGCTTGGGAGAAACTGAATGATTTACTGTGAAAGTCAAAGTTCACAGGTAAAAAGAATTCAAGGTAAAATGGTAAAGAAAACATAGAATTTAAAGAGTATCAGATGAAAGACAGAGTTTAAAGTGAAAAACAGACAGTGTTTAAAGTTTAAATATGAAGACATCATAAAAGACACTCCACATTAAGAGACAACCAACGTAGAGCAACAGTCAAAGAGAGAAAGCAACAAAATATCAAAGAGCAAACATTAAATCCAAATAAAAGAGGGATAACTTGCATTAGTTACATAGGTGTCTCTATCTTCTTACATGAAGACATTTATTTTTCTTTAAATAATTCCTAAGTCAGTTTTAGGATATTTTGTATCAGTTTTTGTATAAATATTTGATAATTCGAAGCATTGACTGTGGATTTCTGAACATTTCTATAGTTGTAATTGATAAAAACCTGAGGGTTTATTGTACATTTTCAAGTCAACAACAGGACTGAGTAATAAAGGCATTGCATTACAGGGTTCATGTGTTGAGCCACTTCAGTGAAGTATCTTTCTATTGTTCATGTTTTTCCTTAAGTTTTCCATAAAATTGCATGTTTTCCAATTTAAATGTTATAACAGGAATACTATTGCATAAATTGTTTAAGTACACTCTATTATGAACTGTTATTCATTTTGATGTTTTCTTCTGATATCCAGATTAGGGAATTCTTCATTGCTCCTTAGTTTCGATTGACCTCTTTCATTTCTTTCATTATTCAGTTTGATGAATAGTTAAATTCTCCTTGATCTCGATCGAAACCATTTCAGCTTCCAGCCTGAAGATCTGAATTCACTCAGCTACCTTGCCTTGTGAACACTTCCTTTAGAACTTGATCCCGCTCTGTTGCTTGATACATTGACTCCATAGCCCAATGGAAAATAGACGTTCACCTATCCATCTGAATCAGCAATTCCACCACCAAACAAAACCAAAATCAAAACCAAATTAATCTTACATAACTAGCCTAAAATCAACTAAAGACAACAAAGTTAAATCATAAAGAGAGAGCCCTCTCTGAGCATTACGAAGGCTGGATCCTAATCTCAAAAGTAGGTTGATAGTTACCTCTAATGTTTCTTTAAAACAGAAAGAGTAACAAACCTAGGAATTATTGGAGTGATAACACTCACCACACCCCGCCCCCCTTTTAGTATAAATGTGTGCTCAACAATCAGTATCAAAGTATGTTCCTTAGGAAAAAAATTGATAAATCAATGATATATATCAAAAGCACACATGACTAGTCATATAGGTTTTCCACAAATTCAAAACCTATGGAAAGTGAAGCAAATATTGATGTCTTTGAAAATTCTAAAACATATTACGAGGTGGATCTTGAAGAATAACTCATATTGTGCCTTAATCAAAATAAATAAGCTTAAGAAAAATAATTTAATGTAAAATGGGTTGTTGAAGAAATATGAATAGGATGATTGCGATGCAAAAGAAAATATGTCATAAATAGAAGCAAGGAACAAGACTATTATCATCCTAAAGTTTAAATTAAAAGAGGAAATAAGGATAAAAAACATTGTGTGAGTCTAGCTGAAGGAGAAAAAATAAACTTTTGATAAGTTGGAAGATAAAATTATTTCCTTAAGAAATAAACTAGATAAGTCAACTTCTCAATTGAATAGAAACTTGAAATTTGAAAAAAACACCGAAAGATTGTATGATATCATCAATTTTCAAGGTTAACCATTCATTAAGATTGATCTTATATAGGATATGAATCAAAATAATCCTAAAAATGATTCAAATTATTAGGGTAGAATTATGTGAAAGAAATTAAATGAAGAAAAATATAAAAACTATGCTAATATTCTCAAAAGATCCATAAAAAAAATTAAGGAAACATGAGGAAAAAAATGCAGTTCTATACAAACCTAAGCTTCCTCACAAGGAAAAAAAAGTATGAATTCAAAATATCTTTTCCATCAAAGTAGCCTCACATAAATTGGTATACATTGGTTACTTTTTTCTTGTAATCACTTTGGTCATAAAGCAATATATTGTGGAGCACATGCAAGAAATAATTTACTTATGGGTTTTCAAATAGAAACTATAATTCATTTCCCCCCTTATTTCATTACAAATGCAAAAACTATAGGAAAATATCATTCTTTTGTAGAATTGGTATTATATAATCTACGAGACAAAATACGAAAGAAGATACCCTTGCCAAAGTATCTACAAAAGTTTGGAAAAAGAATGAGTAAGAAGACCTAAATAAAAAGAAATATATACCTGTATCATGGTACATTGAGAGTCAATTCTCAAGCCACATGACAATTGATAAGACCCAGTTTCTCACTTTGGAAAACATTAATGGATGCAGTGTGACATTTGGAGATGATATTACTGCAAAGATATCTAGAAAAGGTACTCTTAGTATTAATAATTTAAATATTAAAACAAAAATTGTCTCATATGTTGAAGTTTTGAAACATAATATTCTTAGTGTTAATAAGATGTGTGATTAAGGTATCATTCTTACATTTCCTCTTCGAGGTTGTGAGATGATATATATATCCTCTATGAGATCAAGGTAAAAATAATATGTATGGGACAAATATATTAAATTTTATTTTGGCATAGAAGAATGGCTAGTATGAACTTTGATAATCTACTGAAAACAAACACCAAAAAAGCAGTGAGAGACATTCCAAAGATCATAAAAAATTAAAACACTATTTGAAAAAACGTCAGCTTGGGAAGAAAAAACGAAAAACCTTCAAGATAAAGCAGCACTCAACAACAAAGCCATTGGAACTTGTTCATATATATATTTGTTGGACCATAAGAATGAAAAGTCTACAAGGTGAAAATATTACTCAATAATGACATGGGTTGCTTCCTCAATGAAAGATCCAAAACTTTTGAGAAATTTAAATCTTTCAAATACTTTTTTGAAAATGAAACTAACTTAAAAATCAAGTGCTTGAGACTATATTGAGGAGGGGAATTTATCTAAAAATTATTTTAGTTGTTTTTTGAGTCTCAGGGAATAAAGAGACAAATTCTAATTGCAAAAAATTCAAAAAAAAGGGAATAATAGAAAGGAAGAATCAAAATGTACAAGAGATGGATAAAATTATGTTGAATGAAGCAAAGGTATAATATAGGTTATAGGGAGAGGTACTCAACTATGTAATCTACCTTCTGAATAGAGGGAGAATTAGTGTTAATAAAAACAAAACACCTTATGAAGTATGAAAAATAGAAAAACAACAATCAAACACTTCAAAGATTTTGGGAGAAAGTGCTACATAAAGGGAAATGATGAGCATTTGGGAAATTTTGTGTCCAAAGTTGATTAATGTATATTTATTAGTTATTCATCAAGAAGAAAGGTTTAAAGATGTTAAAATAAATAATTTGACAAAATTGTTGAAAGTACAAATGTTAAAGTGGATGAAGCAAGGCCTCAAAAGGAGAAATCACAAATAAATGAACATGTAGAAGATACAATCTACAATAAATAAGAACAATAATAAGAAGAAACATAACATCAATATACTATAAGATGTATTCTAGATTCATCTAGAATAATTATTTAGAAAATGTAATTATTGGTGATAAATATATGCAGTTACATACTAAGCAAATATTAGCAAGTGGTTCAAAACATGGAATTTTCTCCTTGCTATCTAAAATTGAGCCTAAATATCTCATATAAGCTATAAAACACAAAAAAATAATTGATGTTGTTAGTGATCAGTAAATTTTGTCATAGAAAATGATGGCTTAAACAAGTCTGGAGCCTTGAAAAGATTATTTTCATAAGAAAATTACTCATTCTTGAAGTCTGTTGTTCCCTAAAAAGTGTTGTTCCCTCAGTGCTGTTCCCTAGCAGTGATGTCCCCTAAGTGTTGCTCCTTAAGTGATGTCCCCTAAGTGTTTTTCCCTCAGTGTTTTTCACTAACAGTGTTGTTCCCTTCGAAATATTGCTATTCCCTTAGAAGAAATCCACCAAGTTAAGCCTGTTGTTCCCAAAGAAAATTGTTTCCTAAAAAGCCCCATTTTCATCATTTAATTCCCCTCTTTTTTTCCCCCATATCATTGATTTTCCTTGTAAAATTCCCCTTTCCTCTATCATTTATCCTTATTCCCCTTGAAAAAACCCTTTAAAACCACTTAACCCTTTTGTATTTGGTTTTAAAAATCCTTTTACTTCATCTGGAACACCAAAAACCCATTAAAAACACATAAAACCCTCTTATTCCTCTTTTTTATTAACAAACAGGCTTTAGCCCCTTTCGTCTTAGCCCCCTGCTCTTTCTCCATCATATGATCAAGCCCCGTGACTGTGCATTAGCACTCATTGCATCGCAATGTTTTATATCACATCAGTGCTATTACATTTTATTACTTTGCTTCCCTTCACCTCCCCCCCCACCAACCCCCCTCGCTGATGCGATAAGCCCCCTTCTCCTTTGTCCCTGGTTACTTACCCCGCCATACAACCATACTCCAGGGCTTATCTTAAGCCCCATCGCATCAGAGTTTTTATTTTTAAACCTACCTTTCCTTTATATTTTACCTACCCCGATAATGATACCCAATAAGATCTACACTGTAGATCCATAGGATCTGATGGCCCACATTTGACCCATCGATTGCCCAAATCCTGCCATCCATTCACCCTTACAACGAATCCCCGCCGTCGATTTATCAAAATCCAATGGTCCTCACTCATCTCGTCACCCAACTTCCCTCTGAACCCACATTCCCTTACCTAGTCATCTCTTCAAATCATGCCTTGACACTTGTCACCCACTATAGCGCCCGTCGTGCAACTTTCTATCATGCCTCAGTCTGCACTGTCAGATCTATTCCTCATCATCCGACGGTTGACAACGCATATCGAGCAATTTTGCTGTTCGGAGTTTAACGTTCCAAAATCATGTGATACCGGCAGTATTGAAAAGGCCACACAGTGTGATACATTTGGATCGCATTCCCTCTAGGTAAAACCACTTACCGCCGGAGGGTCGCGCGAAAACCACCCGTGGTATTTCGAAAACCACTTTTCCCCTGATTCACGCCAAATACAGTTTTGAACTAGATTTTCGCCTTTTTTCCTCAATAAAACTCCTCCACCTACATATTCACCCCCTCTGCACTGCTCCTCCGCTTCGCCAGCCTCCTAAGCAATTTTTCCAAACACTGCAGGGTTTTTTATAAGGTATTTTGTTGTTTATTGCAGGTTTTTATCATAGTTTTTGGAGCGGAAACCCTGTCCACAACTCACAAAGGGACAGGGCCAATGTCTTCCATGTTTGAAGGCTAAATCACGAAGGGAGAAGGCTGCCTGGTTTCATCCAAGGGTTTGGTCAGTGTTGTGTAAGCACTGGTCATACCCTTAACCCTCCACTGCACTATAAACCACCTGCACATAGCAAAGAAGAATAGTGAGGGTAAAAGTTTGAAGATCAGAGATTAAAGACAAAAGATGGAGATTTGAAGATTTAACTAATGAATTTAAGGTTAAAATAATGGATTAAAGGGAAAGCCATCGAACAAATAAAAGTGAAAAGGATTAATGCATAAAGGTGAAGGTTTTAAGGCTTAATCCTGTGGTTTAATATTTAAACGCAGTTGTAATATGGGTACAAGCAGTTAAAGGAACATGTTTAAAACCACTAAAGCTGACAAGGGCCTTTGAATGCCACATCATCGAAGCTATAACTCCCCAAAACTGCCACCTGTAGGCCAATTTCACCTAAAGAGTGCATATTAATGATACAGTCAGGGATATTTTTAAAATACAGTTCAAAATTAACTACCAACCTACCAAAAGCCCCCAAAGTCAACAAAAGTGACTGAAGATGATGAAATTTAATGTAATAATCAATTAGCAGAGCTAAAAACATTTGAAAACATCTCCATTTTGCCCTTCAAAGGCCAAGAAGCACTTACTCTGCATTAATTGAACAGATAGGCCTTCTTTCACTCCACCTCCTCATTCTTCTATAAATACTTCTGTAGAAGACAATATAGGGGTTGGTCTTTGGATACCTGTTGAATGTAAATAGTTGTTGAAGCTGCTGTAGCTCTGTTTTGTAATTGAAGATACATAAGCTGAGATGAGAAGTTTGAAGTTGTAAAGACCCACTAGACTTTGAAGATTGTAACTGGTTTGAACATCAAATACAAATAGCTGATTATGGGATCATGGTCTATGTCAATGGTGATGTGTTTCTCACTTTAATTGTTATTTTATTTATGTTTTCATTCTATCCACTTTTCTCTAATAAAGAACAACAAATATAGATTAGTATTTACTTCTGAAGTACCCTAAATTTCACTGATAAATCTTTATCCTTTATGTTTTCTTCTGAATGTGTTTTGAAGGTAATTCATTAGAGTATAACCAGTGAAGTTTTGGTAAGCCCATGTTTCCTGAGTAAAACATGAGATATTGTCTTTGAATGTTCTTGAAAACTCTGCTTATTAAATTTTAAGATAGAGAAGTCTATGGTTAGCCCTGTCCTCTAGTTTACCTCCAACAATAACTTTGAAAGGTTCCCTAAGAGTATTGCCAAAAGCAGGATAGGTTAAAAGTCCTTACCTGATCTTAGGCAATTCTTTGTTTATCTTAAATGTTGTCTTGAAAATTCTGCTAAGTAAAGTTGAACTAGGGAATTCTATAGTTAGCCCTGTCCTCTAGTTTACCTCCAACAATAACTTTGAAAGGTTCCCTAAGAGTATTGCCAAAATCAGGATAGGTTCAAAGTCCTTACCTGATCTTAGGTTATTCTTTGTTTATCTTTAATGTTTTCCATTGAGAATATGCTGAAAGCAGGCTAGGTTAAAATTCCTTACTTGATATTAAGATACTCTTTGTTTTCTTATATGTTTGCTTCTTTCACCACCCTTAATGTTTCATACCATAAATCAACTTAAAGAGATCTGTTGACCTAGATGACTTGCCCCATATACCACTCTTGAAACTTTTTGTGCAATTAAATCCTTTATGACTCCACAGCCCAATGGATTGACACTGTTTCTTATCTATCTTATCAACTGAACCATTTTCAACCTACTCACACCTTCACCCTTCATACAGACTTCCTTCATCTTCATGTTATCCTGCCCAACAAAAACAAAAAAAACCCTTGTTCTTCATAACTAGCCTAATATCATACATAAGCCTTAAATATCATATCTTTGAAAACACTTATATAGAGAGATCCCTCTCTGAATCTAGGATGGCTAGGTCCTCAGATTACAAAGTGGTTTTGATGTAGGCTCTGCAGCATTTGTATTTTCCAATCTTTCAAACCACATTTTTGAATTGACCTAACATACTGGCGACCATACTGGGGATCTTCTGAGTAAAAAGCCCTTAAACAAACACTCAGCATTCATTTGAGAAGATCAAATTTCTTTAGGCACTACCAAGCATATTGATAACCATGATAGGACTTGTCTGAATGAATGGCAATCTAAGTACTTCTTAGGATTATAACAGACCCTTATCAAACCTTGGAGAAATCAGCGAGTGAGCCACAGAGTAAACTCTGTTTGTCTCATCTCCGTAGCTAAGTGTTGAAATAGATATAGGACACTCTCATAACCATAGGACTGTGAAAAACTCAGAAAAACCCAAAACATTTCAGATTGGTATTCAGAAAAAATAGTGGTGGTGGACCATAAAAATTTTTACCTCCCAAAGCTAAAAATTTCCACTTGGCGACTCCACATTTCTGAATTGACCTAAAGACTCCATTGGGAAACCCATTTCTATCATAAAATTATACAAACTCAGTTAAGGAAACTTTGATAATTGAGTTTTCTTGTTAAAAGATCAGTTAGCCTATTAAAGATGGTCATACTTGGTTAAAATTTCCTTATCATTTGGGTCTGAAAAAACAACATAGTGGCTTCTAGGAGAATTTATAGTAGAGCCTATCCTGACCCAAATCCTCCTAAGACAGTTGATAATCTAGAAAGTATACTTAGGAAGTCTCCTAAGTATAAAACACCAACTGTTATCAGACCAATTCATAGAGTTAATTATGTCCCTGAAAACCTCTTAGTTCTACAAAATACACAATTTGACTTAAGAAAACCATCTAGAACTAAGTCACTTGGTGATATAGATCAGATAGACTTTGAGTCTCCACACTCACCCCAACATAGTGGTGAACATCCTGGTAGTAGAGAAACGACTCCACCTGACCTTCATTTCATTCATAACTTTGGTTTTTCTCACCCTAGATCTGCTCAACAGTCTTTTGCTGGTCCAAATACTACTGTTACCCATACACCCATTGTTCAAACCACTCCATTCCATTAACCCCCTCCTATCTTACATCCTCCACCTATAAACCCCCCATTTTTTCCACAACCTCCTATCATGGCAACATGGTATGCTCCCCTAGTCCTTCCTTTACCTTTAGTCGATCTACCACAGGAATATCAGTCCCAAATTCCATTATATGATGCCAGTGGTGCTACTACTGCTTCACAACATGTGGAAAAGATGAATGACTATTTTTATAGAAATGAGATCGATGATGAAACTGTCAAACTCAGATTGTTTGCTAAAAGCTTAGGAGGAGAAGCAAGAAAGTGGTTCAAAGGCTTAACCCATCATAGTATTAATGACCTCCAAACTCTCCATCAATCATTCCTAAACAAATGGGAAGTCAGAAAAAACCCTCTCCAAATACTTTCAGATTACAACAACTTCAAAAGAAACACTGGGGAAAGTGTTCAAAATTATTGCACTAAATTCAATAGTGTTTATAATTCCCTACCCCCAAATTTAAAACCTCCACAAGGATTAGCTTTAGCCAAATTCCCTGAAGGATTTGATCCTGAAATGGCCTATCATCTAAGGGAAAGAGATCCCTTAACTTTGGAAGATATGCAGAAGGGAACTCTAGCTGTGGAAGTAAATATAATTGAGAAAAGAGCTAGGATGAGGAATGAAAAGAAAGTATCATTTAGGGAGGAAAGTGCACCTTCCACATCTAGTTCAAATATGGAAAGAATGATGGAGGAAATGATGAAGAAGGTGAGCATACTTGAGAGAGCACAATCTAGAGAAAATCAATCAGCTCCCCAAAACAGAAATCAATCTCAAAGTCAGAATCAGAAATTTAGGAGAAACCAACCTCAAAACAGACAAAGAGAGGATGATCAACAGATCATACCTCCTTTCCAAGAAAATTATTTAAATGAGGATGAAGAAACCAATGAACAAACAGATGATGACAACATAAACATGTTGGGAGTAAGCAATGAGGATTTTGTTTTCCTCCATGAAAGAAAACAAGGTCTATATACACCTTATGATGATAGAAGACCAAAAACTGACTATTATGGACAATACTGTGAAAATTCCATCATAGGCTCACCTAAACAATATGATCTAAGAATTAAAAATAATCAAGAAACTCCCAGGAACAAAACCTCTGATAAATATGCCAAAAACAACCCTGAAAATGTTTCCAAAAAGACAACAGAAATTCATAAAACAGTGGCTGAAATTCTAATCCAAACAAAGGGAAAAACACCCAAGCCAATGTAAAACAGAGTGTTAACCCCAGTAGCACTATCACCTCAGCTAATGCTCCTGAAAAAACTATTTTAGCTGTTGTAAATACTAAAAATCAACAAGCTAATTTTGCTGAACAGGGAGTGACTAACAAGGCTGAATCAAACATTTCAAAAAATCAGATTCCTTTTAGCCTAGAGAATGAAATATCCATAATCAAAATCTTTGTCGCACTTACTGAGTTAGTCACTCAAAATTTATATAGAGGTCAGATTTTGAAAGCTCTGAACATAGAATATGTTCATGACACTTTCAACTTAAATGATGAAACCCTATAGCTCATATTTGGACCAAAAATTAAAGGAAAATTTCAAGAAGGAACCACCCCTCCATTTTGCATCAGTTTGAACATCCATGATAATATTTTACATAATGCCATGCTTGAATCAGGAGCATCACACAACCTCATGCCCAAGGTTATAATGGAAAGATTAGGCCCAGAGGTGACTAGACCCTACAAAGACTTATATTCCTTTGATTCAAGTAGGGTGAGATTCCTAGGCCTAATAAAGGATCTATGTGTTAACTTAGCCCAAATACCAGCCAAGAGCTTAGTAATGGACATGGTAGTGGCTGATATACCCCCCAAATATGGCATGCTCCTTTCAAGATCATGGGGGGCTAAGTTACAAGGTATTATGCAGATGGATATGACTTATGCCACCATCCCTGTCTTCAGTCAACCTAGAAGACTCTATAGGGAAACACACATGAAATACATGGTGAGTAATCAAGAAAGACCAGAGAATTCTCCTCTCTATTCCATACACACTGACCTTGACTCTTTCATTCTGTATAATGATTATATTCTTAATAAGCAAGAGTTATTCAATGAAACATCATCAAAGGTAGTGGTCACTACACTTCCAAACATAGTGGCAGCAAATGATGAAGAGAAATTTAAGGAGGAAACTAAAAAGCAGTTTGCTGATTTAGAAATTTACAGAAAACATATTAAGGATCTTGAGGTCCAAAACAGTCATAAAAATAGTACCAATCATGAAAATCAAAATATGAATCTTCAAAAAATGGAGAATCTTGAAGATAAAACCAAAAAAGGACGTGGTACAGACCTTTGTACAGAACAAAATAATGAAAAAGATAGAGAGGACAACAATAAAATAAATGACAAATCTAAAAACAGTCCTCTTTGGAGCATGAATTTTGATGGGTCATGTACTAAAAATGATGTAGGAGCAGGCATATGGTTACATAACACTGAAAAAAATCATGCTGAGGGGCATTCCTATAGATTAAACTTTCAATGTACAAATAACATAGTTGAGTATGAGGCTCTCCTTTTAGGCCTACATTTATTGAAAAAACTAGGCGCCAAAAGGATAAAATTTCATGGGGATTCAGAGTTGATTATTAGGCAAGTAAATAGGGAGTGCTGTGCTAAACATCCCAGACTTAGAGCCTATAGAGATGATGCCATGGAATTGTTAAAATTTTTTGATGAATTCCAACTTATCTTTGTCCCAAGAAACCAAAATGTCCTTGCCAACGGTTTAGCCTTTGCTGCTAGAACTTGTCTAACACCTTATGAAACCAAGCAATGCACCACCCAAGTCAAATTTAGACCAGCTGTCCTAGATAATGAAAGATATTGACAATTTTTTGATGGAGATAAACAAATATAAGACTTCCTACAGTCCAAAAATGAATTTGAGACATCAAGCTCAGATTCTGAGTATGAACAAGACTGTCCTATTGAAGAAAATCCACTTGTTGAAGAAGAAAAGTCTCCCAAGATTGCTGAAATAAATCTGTTAACCTATGAACCCAATCATAAAACAGAGAAAAGCACAGATTTAGAAAATGAAGACTTAGAAGTGCTGCAATCTAAATACCAAAGCTTGCTAAAAGGACTGGTCCCATTAGAGGAATTATTTGACTTGAATGATGCTGCCAAAAATCCAAAACTGGAACCCAAAGAAACTAAAGTGGAAGAATGTAACATAGGTAGTGAGGAAATGCCCAAAATGATCAAACTATTAAAAACACTGCCAGCTCACATTAAGCTGAAATATATTGAGCTTTTTAAAGAATTTTCTGATGTGTTTGCATGGAGTTATGAAGATCTGACATCATATGATACAGAAATAATTCAGCATAAGATACCCCTCAAAGAAAATGAGAAACCTTTTAAACAAAAATTGCGCAGAATTAACCCTATGCAGTTACCTTTGGTAGAGAAAGAAATAAAAAAAATGTATGATTCAGGAATTATTGTCCCGGTTAGATACTCAGAGTGGGTGTCTAATATTGTATGAGTTAGGAATAAAACATGAGAGATAAGGCTTTGTATTGATTTTAGAAACTTAAACAAAGCCTCACTAAAAAAAAACTATCGTTTTCCTAAAATGGATCATATCTTACAAAGGGTAGTTGGTTCTAGAAGAATTTATTTGCTACATGTCTTCTCAGGTTACAATCAAATATTGGTACATCCTGATGATCAACTTGTTAGTGTTAGTCTAGTCATACTGCCATCAGTGATCAAAACTGCTCTTTTGCATTTTCATATTAGGTGTCTCACACCGAATAAATTTCACCATTCCGCTAGGTCATGGATACATTGATGGTAGTAATTTTTTATCAGTTTTTCCTCATAAGGTACTTGCTGATTTTCCTTTCTATGGTATTTAGTCATTAGTCACTTTCATTATCAAAATCATGTTAGTAGGTCATAGGATGAGTCTCATTAGTTTCTAGGGTCTCACCATGGTCAAATTAATGAGTCAAATGTCAATAATATCAGCAAGGTCATGAGGAAGTCAATAAATTCAAAGTCACAGCACCTGGAAGATCAAAGAGAAATTTTATTCATCTTGATGTAATTTTCACCTCAAAACCATGTTTTGAGGTGAAAACATGATATTTTGCCTTTATTATCATTCATTATGTAATTTCATGTCATTATATGAAATAAGTCACAATTCAAAAGCTGTTATCTCCACAAAGTGATGTCCCTGCCTTCAGAGAAGTTTTCCACAACATGGTCAACACCAAATCATATTCCAAGAAAATCTATCAGAAAGAGCCCGGAAGGAGCTTTCCAACAGTATACTGCACTCTTAAAATTGACTTCTGGATTGAAATTTATGCTTAAGTGAAGTAAAAGTCCTATATCCTCATATACCCCCTATTTCCCATTTTTCCCTTTAAACTTTGTATTATTAAAGTTTAATATTTTTCTTTAATAAAATCCCTTCCCCCCCCCCCTCCTTCAAATACATAGTCGCATGATTAATTTCCCAAAAAATACTTGTGCGATTAAAACCACTTCCCCACCGTTACCCTTTAATAAAGTTCAAGGATTATAATAATTCCCTCCATCCCAAAACCACTTCCCCTCCATTCCCCATTGAAAACCTTATGATAAACATTTCAAAGGTTCATATATATGCCCCCCCGCCGTTCCAAAACCACTTCCCCTTCATACCTTTGAAACTTCATAATAAAATTTAAAGTTTCATATTACATAACCCCGCCGACATTCCCATCGCAAATCGCAACAGTTAATAATGTGCCCCGATTGGCCCTTCGTTAAAAAAACTCTGATGCGATTATGTAAGTCCCTCCGATTGGATCTACCTTATGTTATGTTGGCTATAGATCCGATCAATGATCAGACGACCCATATCCAATCAACGCTCCCATAATTCTTCCTCTGATTGATCGCAACATTCCTCGATCCCATCACTCCGTTCAATCGCAACCTTCCTTCCTCCGATTGATCACAACATTCTCTTATTGACCCATCGCCCAAAACTCCGATGCGATTGCGACTTCCGATACGTATCCCCCAACGGATCCCCTTCGATCATTCCACAATCGTTGATCTGCCCCCGCCGATCGGACAACCCACATCCAATCGCGCCATCGCAATCGGTGATTTCGTATATAACATTGCCTCCGCTCCTTCTCTGATTTCCGATTCCGATTGACCTGTGGGACCACCACATAATATCTCCGCCCATTCATTATAAATAGACCTTGCCCCTTTGTTAAATTAAATTTTGTTTCAAACTTATTTTACAAAGGGCCTTTCTCTCCTCACGTCAGAAATGTTATATTTTGTTATGCGATACACCTCCCCGATCCTCCCGATCCCGATTGCGATTGGCACCAGCGCGATGCATATTTTCAAATGTTTTATTATATGATTGTATTCCCTCTCCCATCCCTTCCGATTCCGATTGCGATGTGGCTCCCGCCTCCTTTCCTTCAATCCTTTCATTTAAAAAATTCCCTTCACCGAAAGCATATAATTTCATTTCACTTTTATTTCAAAGATATTTTTATTAAAAGTTAGTTTTTTCCAAACAAAATAAAGGAAAGCAAAGCGACAGTCAGTTGGTCGAAAGAGCTTAAATTAAAATGAAGATATCTACAGCAGCAAAGAAATAGGATCGGATTGCCTATTTTTTCCTCAGTGACAATTCAAAGGGATCTACGCTACAGGTTTCGCCTCCTCATTGGTTATCATCAAATTTTAAGTGGAATAATGTAACATTGTTCTGTCTTTAGGACATATGGTTGGCCCTTTCCCTATCTTCATGATTTCAGTTGTTAATGCTATTAGAACAATTCCCTTTTTCTGTGGATCTATGTTCCCACATTTCAGCCTATTTATTGTAATTGTAAATCATTTGTAAAAGAGTCTATAATTCAGCAGTAGGGGAAATAGTGTGGAAATAAATGTTTTGTGCTCCATTATATAGTTTGACAGGGAATTAATAAGAGATGCAGCTCTGATTTGTGGGATCCATGTGGTATGAGATTTAGCACTTGTTTCTTCCTTTGTTTCATATGTAAATTGTTATGTTCCATCTCTCATTCATAAACATTTATTTTTGAATGCTTTCAATATAGAAAGGTAGAATCCATTTTATATGCTCTGCCTTGGGAAATCATTCATGCTTTGTGTTTTTCTTCTTTTTGAAAAGGATCCATTTATTGTGCCCTTTTCATCTCCTCACCAGTCTATCCATCCCATCCCTATTTAGTTTTATTTGCTAAGTTTTCCTACCTATCTTGCCCCATGAAATACCCTGTGTCCTGATTTAATTCCCGGTTTCAGCTGTCCCATTTTTGCCCCACACATCCCTGAAATTAATTCACTCATTTTATTAAGGCTTTTTCCCATCATTTTATCTAGCCTAATATTAGTCCATTTATTGTATTCCATTGAATATCATTTTCACGGAGAGAGTCCTCTCCTGTCCTTGTAGGGCTAGCTACAAGGCTAAGCGTGGTTTAGTTGTTACCCTGTTTTGCCCTTTTTAAGCCTGGGGTCCAATTCAGGTGCTAACACAACTCAAAACACCCTTTACTACGCCTTGGGGTACTTTCATGTATTTGAAAATGCCCTTTGGTTTAATGAATGCTGGTGTGACATTTCAGAGAGCCATGGATATTGCATTTTCAGAAGAAATAGGTTACTTCATAGTGATTTACTTAGATGACATCACTGTCTATTCTAAAACAGATGAAGAACACCTAATACAATTGAGAAAAGTCTTTGAAAAATGCAGAAAATTTGGACTGTCCTTAAATCCAAAGAAAACATTGTTTGGTCTCCAAGAAGGTAAAATTATTGGGCATATCATATCTGAAGAGGGTATAAGGATAGATCCAAATAGAATTGATGGTATATTGTAAATCAACCATCCTAGAAACATCAAGGAACTTCAATCTTTCATTGGAAATTTTAACTTCTTGAGAAGGTTCATACCCAGTTTAGCTGAAATCCTTAGAAACATAACAAATATGCTGAAAAAAGAAGGAGTTAAATGGACCTTAGAAGCAAAGAAATCATTTAAACTGGTAAAACAAGCACTTACCAAAACACCAGTTCTTATTAGTCCTGATTTTTCCAAGGATTTCTTCATTTTTTCATTTGCATCAGAACACACAGTAGTTGTTGTCCTATTACATAAGAACTTGAATGGATAAGAGCAGCCCATTGCACTTTTCAGCAAGGCATTGAGAGATGCACCTCTGAAGTACAACATAATGGAAAAACAAGCCCTTTCCTTGGTCAAAGCCCTAAAAGACTTCAGAGTTTATATTTTACACTCCCACATAATATCATTTGTGTCTCATTCAATTATAAAAGACATATTGACCCAAGATCCAGATGGAAAAAGAGGTAAGTGGATTGCTGTGATTTTAGAATATGACTTAGAAATCAAACCCACTAAGCTCATTAAAGGTCAAAGGCTAGCAAAACTTATGGCTGAATCCAACTTTCAAGCTCTTGATATAAACACGTTTAATACTTTAGATGAACATGAGGAGTTTTCAGCTCCAATTATTGAAGATCTTTTTCTGAATTCATCTTGGTATGCTGACATTATGTATGTTTTGCTCAATCTTAATGTTCCTCCTGGTTTGTCTAAAACAAAGGCAAGATTCTTAAAGTTGAAAGCTGTAAATTACTGAATTTTGAATAAATGTTTATATTGGAAAAATGCTAGTGGATTATTGCTTAAATGTTTGCCTGAGAATGATGCAAATAAAATCAAGCGCGAGTTTCATGAAGGAGAATGTGGAGGCCACCTCTACTATAAATCAACTGCCAACAAAATCCTTAGAGCTGGCTATTACTGGCCCACCCTCTTTTAAGATGTCCATAAAATGATTATTGCCTGTCACAAATGCCAAATCTTTGAAGGCAAAAGAAAGATGATTCCCTTACCTCTGCAACCAATCCTGGTTGAAGCTCCTTTTCAGAAGTGGGGTCTAGACTTCATTGGGGAAATCCATCCTCCCTCGTCTGCCCAACATAGATGGATCCTCACAGCAACAAACTATTTTACCAAATGGATAGAATCCATCCAATCTAGGAATGCCACAGACTCAGTCATAATTTCACTCCTTGAAAACCATATATTGTCTAGATTTGGCTGTCCTAGAAATATCATAACTGATAATGATGCTATATTTGGGTCTAAAAATATGGTAGATTTATGTCATAAATATCAGATTATACTAGGCCATTCTACAGCTTATTACCCCCAAGGTAATGGGTTGGCAGAGTCCTCAAATAAAAGTTTTGTGAAAATAATAAAAAAATTGCTGGAAGACAACAAGAAATCATGGCACAATAAGCTAGTACATGAATTATGGGAAGACATATTGACAGTTAAGAAGTCAATTGGAATGCCTCTCTACCAGCTAGTTTATGGAACTGATGCAATATTCCAACCAGCTTGGGAGTGCTAGTCATGAAGTTGATCCAAGAATTACAGTCTGAAGATGATGATGTGACAAGGAGAATAAACCAAAATATACATCTACAACAAACCAGAAAGGAAGTATACATTAGAGCACAACAACTACAAGAGAACATCAAGAAGTTTTTTGACAAAATAACCAAGTCAAGTGATTTTAAAATTGGTGATAAAGTTTTAAAATGGGATTCAAGGAGAGAAGATAAGGGAAACATGGAAAATTTGATAACTTATGGCAGGGCCCTTATCTCATCCAATCTGCTATTGGAAACAATGCATTTTTTCTACAAGAATTGGATGGAGCTGAATACTTTGGAGGTATTTTCAATGGCAGGGTCCTCAAACATTATTTTAGTTGACTAATATTTTGTATTTTCAAAACTTTTGTTCATTGTATATATCACTTTTTTTCAATTTAGAAAAAGAAAAATACAAAAAACAATAGAAAAAGAAAAAGAGGGTAGAGATAAAACAAGAAAGGTACAACCCCGTACCCAAAAGGAGAAATTCTGAAAGTGTGCAAGTTTAAAAGCCACTACCAAAAAACAACACTGTTGTTTTAGTCATACTGTAATGTTCCAAATCTGGAATTTTCTGCAACAAATAGAATACCTTAAGGTATTACAAATTTGGAAAGGAATATATATGTCTGATAACATATGCATAACCACTTTTCCTTCAATATTATGTGCATCAGAAACTTTATACAGTAATTTATAAGCCAAAAAGTGGGGAAAAACAACTATTTCAGCCCTAAAACGCTTAATTCCAAAGATGTGTGTAAAAATAAGCAGAGGAGATGAATGGATCTGATATATTAAGCTAAGAGGAGTCTAAATACTAAATTTCAGCTCAAAAAAATGCTCCTAGCTATGTTAAACAGTTCCTCCATTCCCAACTAGGCTAGAAAACCCTGATTTCCCATGACTTAATATATGCAAAAATTTACTGAAGTTCAGGTAGCATGATTTTCTGAAGGTGTTAGTTGTAATAGGTTAATAAAATTATGAAATCAGTTACACAACATTACCCATACAGTAGAAGAGAGAAAATGAATACTTTTATGAGAAAATCCCTCTTAAAAGAGGTGCTGCAACAATTGTATTTCACTATAAAACCTTGACAACATTATTTTTTGAAGCATACAACAGATGTAGGTTAAAAATCAGATATAGGACAGATAATTGTACAAATTATTATATCTATATGAAATCTATACACTAGATTGTCCCTATTTTACATACCCCTTGGGGTTTTCAGCAAATCATGAAGCATGTGGAGTAGATCTGAAATCTTATGCAGAAAATCTGCAGATTTCTACAGAATTTATGAAGTAAATACACATATGAACAGATCATATCTGGAAGGTACATGGATTGGTTGGCCAATCCATGGATCACCATAGTGAGATAAGGTTCCCAACACCAGAGATCTCTCTCCCAAGAGATAGCTTAATCAACCTACAACTTCTTCCTTGAAGATTTCATAGTTCAAGAAGGGTAAATAAGTATTAGGCTCTAGAATATGATATGGCTTGATTCCAAGATCCGAAATTATGCTCCAACAGGAGAGGCACTCTTCCAGAAGCTTAAAAGACACACTCCTTGAGAAGAGACTCCCCAAAACAATCTAGATCTGAATAGATCTAGAGCTCCACTTGTTGCAGCTTACAAAAGCAATCAAACCCTCAACAGGATTTTCATTACAGTTGGAAGTAGAAGCTTGGCCAATTTCCGGATAGTGGATGAGAAATGCAAAACTCTTCCAAGAGATACTCTATGGAAAGAGGTGGGATTCCCACCCGGGAACACCCAGTCCTAAGCAACACTATTCTTAGGCTAAACAGCCTAGAGAATTAGAATTATTCTAAGGAGACTAATTTCTGAATATCTTGAACAACCCTTTCTTGTTTCTCTCCTCTTTCTTTTATAGGATGAAAGTCTTGCAAAACCCTAAACCATCTCAAAGGTTTATCTCCTTTCACATGTGCATCCTCCTTTTAGATCTGCACTGAGTATTTAGGAGGTACATTGCACCTAGACAACATTATAGATAAGGTCTTGTTGACCTAGTCAATTGTCACAAACCCTTTTCACACATAAGGGGTTTTATCAAAAAATCGTTGATTTAGCCTTGTTCACATTGGACATTGATTTATTACATAGTTTTTAAGAGTTTATTGATCCTCCCTTACAATATTATTCATGAACATGAAAATAAAAATGAAATTGAATATTCCTATTAGCTTGGGCTAATTACGAATATTACGGTCCTCCCCCTTAAAAATGTTGCTTGTCCTCAAGCAACTGCAAGGTAGAGCAAAACTTCTCCTTTCCTCTTCTTGTGGCCTCATCAATGGATCCCACCATGGCTGAAAATAATATGCAATGAATCTTTCCCCAATGATTCCCTCCAAGTGCAATATAGCAAAGTGTATATCATGAGAAAATGGAAGGTACAAGTGGTGATCTCTTTGTTTCTCAATGGCCTCCTCAAGGTAGGAGTGATGATGAACATAGGGAATATTATTCCCAATGAGTGACTTCCATACCCATGCTATCATCCCAATGATGTGAGCCAATCTAGTTAGCTCAAAAATATCCTCAACCCCTAGTTCAGACAATGTGTTGGGGCTACATGGAGAGATTGGATCCTCCCACCCAAGTGGTTTCTCTCTCCATTTATGATAAGTATGGCACCGTTGCTACTCTTGGGCTGAAGTATTATGTCCTTCAAGAGTGGCCCAAGCTACCCCACCAAAAAAATGAACCATGAAGTGCCTCCTCCAAAAACTCAAGTTCTCCAAATGGCTTCTCTCACATAAAGAAAATGGATGTAGTTTGACAATCATGGATTGCCCATTGCTTCTCATGAAACATGCATCATTCAAAGTAAAGAAAATTATACTCCCAATGGGCATCTTCAACTCATAGCCCACTCTCCAAACAAAGCTTCCCATGAGCATAATCATATCAGCAATACATGGAAGCAAAATACAATGAAAGCAAGTTGCCAAATGACAACCGGAGAGTGAATCATAGTTCCTCTCATGTAACCAGTGCAGTGCATCCTTGGCTTGCATCAAATCAAACAAGAACAAGTGATCTTCCAGCCACTTGTTTGCTTCCACAACCGTATTACAAAATATAAACATGAAATTACAAAGTGATGTCAATGGTGCACACCAAAAGTCATGTGGCTTCCCCCACAAACCACCATTAAGGTAGCCAAAATCAATGCTAAAAGTAGCTGCAAGTACATCATCATACATCATACAAGAACGAAAAATCCTCCTTGATACATCATGTTGCTCAAACAAGGAAAAGAAATACAATACAAAATCTGAAATTATACCTCCTCCATCATGTACTTGAGACCTTGAGCTGAAATGGCTCAACTGAAATTTCTCCCTCACCTTCAATGAGTAGGGAAGTGGTTGTGACCTCTTCTCCATCATCATCTGAGATATGCATCTATCCATATGCTGAAATATGTCATGCTGGATTCCCTCCCAAGTGAACTCCTCCATCAAATGGAAATATGCATCAAGGTGCATGGAAGAGAAGTCCTCATGTGCTGCATGTAGCAGCTTCTCCTTGAGACTAGAAGCTCTAGTCAAGAAGATCCTGCCATAGGAATAGATGACCACATCATCCACCATGTATCTATCATCTCCATCCGGGTCATCAAGAATCATGCATGCACCAACATCCTTAGAGTACTCTACCAAAATTTGAGACCTCCAATAGGGATCAATCCTCCCAAGAGACAATGTTGGTGATCTAGCATATGAAGCTCTCCTCATGCTGTTGCCTACTACTTTGACATCCCCCATGCCAAAGTCATCCTCCAAAATCATCACCTCCTTGGAATCCAAGAATGGTGAGCCAAGAGGCAAGATGTGTCTCACCAAATCTAGATCTAGTGGCCTCCCAGGTGGAATGCCTCCATGTAATGAGACATCAAAATTTGAAGTGGGCTGCATGTATGAGTGGACTGATTTGTCCCTCTCTTCTCTGCGCAGTGCAGTCTCCTTCCTTTGTGCAGAAACTTTCTGAAATAGATAAGAGTGAATGCTTATCATCCCCTCATGTTGATCCTTCTGCTCTTCTTCTTCTTCTAATGGTACAACACTGGTATTCCTTCTCTGCTCATCCTCTTCATCAATATGTAAGAATTCCTCATCATCAATGAGAGACCCTAGATCTTGGTCATCTCTTGAAGGAGGTACCTCCATGTCATCGCAAGTGGAAGAGGGCCCTTCATAAGATGG
Source organism: Pinus albicaulis (assembly GCA_034641835.2). NCBI lineage: Eukaryota > Viridiplantae > Streptophyta > Pinopsida > Pinales > Pinaceae > Pinus > Pinus albicaulis. The sequence goes on along the minus strand of CM076575.1, from coordinate 1,019,836,923 downwards.
GGATCTTGCCCTTAGCAAACCATCATACATGTTCTTATCCCCTTTAGAAATAAGGAGTGGAGTTGGTTGCATGGTCTCCTCCAATGCATGCAAAGTGTTTGATGTTTTGATACATGATGGTTCACATTGATTTTCATCAAATTTCTTCCTCAATCCCTTAGTGAATTCATAATATGCTTTCACATTTGCATGATAACAAGAAATATAATTCTGAAACCACCCATCATGAGCCATACCTTTGATTTGCAGTGCTGCTACTCCAATGGCCTCATTTTCTTCCTCCATTCTCCTTGCAGTGAATGTGGGCAATGTACTGCGCTATGGATCTACATGCGTGGCTGAATGATCACACCCCTCATGACAATAGCTAGGGCTTGATTCATCTCCAAAACATTTTATAAATCTTCTGCAATCTTCCCTTTCTATCTCCTTGAGAATTTTTGTGATGGCCTCCATAGTTTGAAAAAGGAGCAGGGAGATCTCCTCTTTCGTCATTCTTCTTCCTTCTCTTTCTCTTGACAAGAAAGGAGGCATGTTCCAACGCTGTAGATTAGATTGTGTGGATGAATGATCACAAAAATTTTAATGAATGCTGGGGATTTTAAGATCAGAGGGATCTGCATGACCTCCCTTCTCCATTCCCCTGGTTTCTTCTTTTAGTACATGAAGAGTTTCTGAAAAACTCTTCTCTCTGCAGTCTTCCATAAAAGGGGGTCAGGCCCTTCTCCTCTGTGTCTCCACTGTAACCAGAATTCTCCATCATATTTTTCTTTCTTCTTCTCTCTATATTCTTGAAATATTGATCTCATAGGCAGAGCCAAAGATCATTCTTTGATACCACTATAATGTTACAAATATGGAATTTTCTGCAACAAATAGAATACCTTAAGGTATTAAAAAGTTGGAGAGGCAGCTATATGTTTTATAAAAGATGTATAACCACTTTTAATTCAATATTATGTGCATAAAAAACTTTATACAGTAATTTATAAGCCAAAAAGTGGGGAAAAACAGTTATTTCAGTCCTAAAACGCTTAATTCCAAGGATGTGCGTAAAAATAAGTAGAGGGGATGACTGGATATGATAGCTTAGGCTAAGAGGAGTCTACATACCGAATTTAATCTCAAAAAAATTCTCCTAGCTATGTTAAATAGTTCCACCATTCCCGACTAGGCTAGAAAAACCTGATTTCCCATGACTTAATGTATGTAGAAATTTATTGAAGCTCAGAAAACGTGATTTTATGATGGTGTTAGTTGTAATAGGTTAATAAAATCATGAAATCAGTTACAAAACACTACTCATACAGTATAAGATAGAAAATGAAGACTTTTATGAGAAAATCCCTCTTAAAAGAGGTGTTGCAACAATTGTATTTCACTGTAAAATCTTGGTAGCGTTATTTTCTGAAGCATACAATATATTTAGGTTAAAAATCAGATCTAGGATATATCAACGTACAAATTATTATATCTATATGAGATCTATACTCTAGATTGTCCCTATTTTACATACCCTTTGGGGTTTTCAGCAAATCATGAAGCATGTGGAGTAGATATGAAATATTATGCAGCAGATATGCAGATTTTTGCAGAATTTATGAAGTAAATAGATATATGAATAGATCATATTTGGAAGGTACATGGATTGGTTGGCCAATCCATGGATCACCACAGTGAGGGAAGATTCCCAACACTGGAGATCTCTCTCCCAAGAGACAGTTGAATCACCCTGAAAATTCTTCCTTGTAGATTGCACAGTTCAAGAAGGGTAACTACATAGTAGGCTCTGGAATATTATACGGCCTGATGCCAAGATCCAAAATTATGCTCCAATAGGAGAGGCACTCTTCTAGGAGGTTAAAAGACACACTCCATGATAAGAGACTCCCCAAAGCAATTGAGATCTGAATAGATCTAGAGCTCCATTTGTTGCAAATTACAAAAGAAATCAAACCCTCAATAGGATTTGCATTGCAGTTAGAAGTAGAAGCTTGGCCAATTTCCGGATAGTGGATGAGAAATGAAAAACTCTTCCAAGAGCTACTCTATGGAAAGACGTGGGATTCCCACCTGGGAACACCCAGTGTTAGGCAGCACCATTCTCAGGCTAAACAACCTAGAGAATTTGAATTAGTCTAAGGAGACTAATTTCCGAATATCTTGAACAACCCCTTATTGTTACTCTCCTCTTTCTTTTATAGGATGAAAGTCTTGCAAAACCCTAAACCATCTCAAAGGTTTAGCTCCTTTCACATGTGCACCCTCCTTCTAGATCTGCGTTGAGTATTTAGGAGGTACATTGCACTTAGACAGTGCTGTAGATAAGGTCTTTTTGACCTAGTCAATTGTCACAAACCCTTTTCACACATAAGGGATTTTATCAAAAAAGCTTCACATTGGGCATTGATTTATTACATAGTTTTTAGGAGTTTATTGATCCTCCCTTAAAATCTTATTCATGAACATGAAAATAAAAATGAAATTAAATATTCCTATTAGCTTGGGCTAATTAGGAATATTACACATACAACCTAATCCTGACTGAGATAGATTTCAATTTTCTGCTGATAGGTTAGTAAAGAAAGATTTTCCAAATTATTTAATCTTGGCTTGTCAGTATATTAGATTAGGATAGAAAGAATGGCTCTAATCAGATCAAAATCTGAGCCAAAAAGAAGAAAAATAATTGGTTCTAATATGCTAAAAACCTGAACCAGGAAAAGAAGAAGACGACTCTAAAAAGATCAAAACCAGAGCTGCAAAAAAGAATGAAGGATGCTTTTTGATTTTCAGATTTTAAGCCTTCACAGTTTTGTTTTAAATTTCTGCAAATAAAGTCTATGTGCAGCTTATACATACAACCATAGAAATCATAGCGAATCAGATAGTCTAATCTTGATTTAACTATGTTTAAATTTCTGTTTTAGAAGATAGAGAATAAAATCTGCCAGATAGTATAATCCTGATAGATAGTAGCTTAGGTAGAGAATTTATGAGTTCAACAGTCTAATCTAAACTCATGGAAGAAATAAGGGTAGATTTAGATTAGTTTTTCCTGCTTTCAAAAGAATAAAATGTTGATGTTTAAGGTCTGGAAGTCCAAATGCACCTTCTGAAGAGAAAATGTTAGGAAGTAGGTTGTGTAGGTAGAAAGATTGGGAGGAATTTATTTGCTGATATGAAATACTGATCATCTTTTCTAAAACAGCAAGACCACAGAAGAAGCAGGTTGTCAGTGGATTAAGCCATAGGTCTACATCCCAAAGATAAAATTCTGAAGTTCTTGACACCTCCAAGGAGTTACCATCCCCAAGTGGAGCCACTGTTAGCCATCAGTAATTTTTTTCATAGAAAATGATGGCTAAAACAGTTCTGGAGCCTTCAAGAGATTATTTTCATAAGAAAATTACTCATTCTTGAAGTCTTTTGTTCCCTAAAAAGTTTTTTTCCCTCAGTGTTGTTCCCTAGCAGTGTTGTCCCTTAAGTGTTGTTCCTTAAGTGTTGTCCCCTAAGTGTTGTTCCCTCAGTGTTGTTCCCTAATACTGTTGTTCCTTAAGTGTTGTTCCCTTCGAAATATTGTTGTTCCCTTAGAAGAAATCCACCATGTTAAGTTTGTTGTTCCCAAAGAAATCTGTTTCCTAAAAAGCCCCATTTTCATCATTTCATTCCCCTTTTTTTGCCCCCATATCATTCATTTTCCTTGTAAAATTCCCCTTTCCTCTCTCATTTATCCTTATTCCCCTCGAAAAAACCTTTTAAAACCACTTAACCCTTTCGTATTTGGTTTTAAAAATACTTTTACTTCATCTGGAACACCAAAAACCCATAAAAAACACGTAAAACCTTCTTATTATGATTTTTTATTGACAAACAGGCTTTAGCCCCTTTCAGCTTAGCCCCTTGCTCTTTCTCCATCATATGATCAAGCCTCGTGACCGGGCGCTAGCGCTCATCGCATCGCAATGTTTTATATCGCATTGGTGCTATTACATTTTATTACTTTGATTTCCTTCCCCCCCACCCCGCCGATGCAATAAGCCCCCTTCTCCTCCGCCCTTGGTTACTTAACCCACCATACAACCATACTCCAGCTCTTATCTTAAGCCCCATCGCATTGGCGTTTTTATTTTTAAACCTGCCTTTCCTTTATATTTTACCCGCTCTGACAACGATACCTAGTGAGATCTACACCGTAGCTTCATAGGATCTGACGACCCACATTTGACCCGTTGATCGCCCAAATCCTCCCATCCATTCACCCTTACAACGAATCCCCACTGTCGATTTATCAAAATCCAACGGTACTCACTCATCCCATCACCCAACTTCCCTCTAGACCCACATTCCATTACCTTTTCATCTCTTCAAATCACGCCCTGACACCTATGTCCCACTACAGTGCTTTCCGTGCAACTTTCTATCGCACGTCGGTCCGCACCGTCAGATCTATTCATCCTCATTCGACTGTTGACATCGCATATCATGTGATTTTGTTGTCCAGAGTTTATCGTTCCAACATCACGTGATACTGGCAGTATTGGAAAGGCCACGCGATGCGATACAATTGAATCGCGTTCCCTCCGAGCAAAAAAACCTACCGCATGAGGGTCGCGCGAAAACCACTCGTGGTATTTTGAAAACCAATTTTTCCCAAATTCACACCAAATATAGTTTTGAACTGTATTTTTTCCTGTTTGCCTCAATAAAACTCCTCCACCTACATATTCACCCCCTCTGCACTACTCCTCCGCTCCGCCAACCTCCTAGGAAATTTTGCCAAACACCACAGGGTTTTTTATAACATATTTTGTTGTTTATTGCAGGTTTTTATCATAGTTTTTGGAGCGAAAACCTTTTCCACAACTCACAAAGGGACAGGGCCAAAGTCTTCCATGTTTGAAGGCTAAATCATGAAGGGAGAAGGCTGACTGGTTTCATCTGAGGGTTTGGTCAGTGCTATGTAAGCACTGGTCATACCCTTAACCCTCCACTGCACTATAAACCACCTGCACACAGCAAAGAAGAACGGTGAGGGTAAAATTTTGAAGATCAGAGATTAAAGACAAAAGCCAAAGATTTGAAGATTTAACCAAAGAATTAAAGGTTAAAATAATGGATTAAAGGGAAATCCATCGAAAAAATCAAAGTGAAAAGAATTAATGCATAAAGGTGAAGGTTTTAAGGCTTAATCCTGTGGTTTAATATTTAAACGTAGTTGTAAGATGGGTACAGGCAGTTAAAAGAACAGGTCAAAAACTACTAAAGCTGACAAGGGCCTCCGAATGCCACATCATCAAGGCTATAACTCCCCGAAACTTCCACCTGTAGGATAATTTCACCTAAATAGTGCATATTAATGACACAGTCAGGGATATTTTTAAAAGACAGCTCAAAATTAACTACCGACCTACCAAAAGTCCCCAAAGTCAATAAACGTGACTGAAAAGGATGAAATTTAATGTAATAATCAATTAGCAGAGTAAAAAACATTGGAAAACTTCTCCATTTGGCCCTTCAAAGGCCAGGAAGCACTTACTCTGCATTAATTGAACATATAGGCCTTCTTTCACTCCACCTCCTCATTCTTCTATAAATACTTCTGTAGAAGACAGTATAGGGGTTGCTCTTTGGATACCTGTCGAATGTAAATAGCTATTGAAGTTGTTGTAGCTCTGTTTTGTAATTGAAGATACATAAGCCGAGATGAGAAGTTTGAAGCTGTAAAGACCCACTGGACTTTGAAGATTGTAATTGGTTTGAACATCAAATACAAATAGCTGATTATGGGATCATGGACTATGTCAATGGTGATGTGTTTCTCATTGTAATTGTTATTTTCTTTATGCTTTCATTCTGTCCACTTTTCTCTGATAAAGAACAACAAATATAGATTAGGATTTACTTCTGAAGTACCATAAATCTCATTGATAAATATTTATCCTTTATGTTTTCTTCTGAATGTGTTTTGAAGGTAATTCAATAGAGTATAACTAGTGAAGTGTTGGTAAGCCCATGTTTCCTGAGTAAAACTTGAGATATTGTCTTTGAATGTTCTTGAAAACTCTGCTTATTAAAGTTTAAGCTAGAGAAGTCTATGTTTAGCCCTGTCCTCTAGTTTAACTCCAACAGTAACTTTGAACGGTTCCCTAAGATTATTTCCAAAAGCAGGATAGGTTAAAAGTCATTACCTAATCTTAGGGTATTCTTTGTTTATCTTAAATGTTGTCTTGAAAAGTCTGCTAAGTGAAGTTGAACTAGGGAAGTCTATGGTTAGTCCAATCCTCTAGTTTACCTCCAACATTAACTTTGAAAGGTTCCCTAAGAGTACTACCAAAAGCAGGATAGGTTCAAAGTCCTTACCTTATCTTAGGTTATTCTTTTTTTATCTTTAATGTTTTCCATTGAGAATATGCTAAAAGAAGGCTAGGTTAAAATTCCTTACTTGATCTTAAGCTACTCTTTGTTTTCTTATATGTTTTCTTCTTTCACCACCCTTAATGTTTCATACCATAAATCAACTTAAAGAGATCTATTGACCTGGATGACTTGCCCCATAGACCACTCTTGAAACTTGTTGTGCAATTAAATCCTTTATGACTCAACAACCCAATGGATTGACACTGTTTCTTATCTATGTTATCAGCTGAACCATTTTCAACCTATTCACACCTTCACCCTTCATACAGACTTCCTTCATCTTCATGTTATCCTGCCCAACCAAAACAAACAAAACCCTTGTTCTTCATAACTAGCCTAATATCATACATAAGCCTTAAAGATAATATCTTTGAAAACACTTATATAGAGAGATCCCTCTCTGAATCTAGGATGGCTAGGTCCTCAGATTCCAAAGTGGTTTTGATGTAGGCTTTGCAGCATTTGTATTTTCCAATCTTGCAAACTATGGAGACCTAATAGATGCTATGGAAGAAGAGCTGAATCAAATTGAGAATAATGAAACATTGGAACTTGTTCCAAGACCAAAAGATAAAAATGTGATTAGCATCAAGTGACCTTTTAGAAACAATTTGAATGAAGATGGTAAAATAATAAGAAACATAGAAATATTATTTTGTAAACATTTTTCTCAAGTTGAAGGTATCGGTCTTGAAGAAATATTTTTCCCCATTGTATTACTAGAAGCTATCAATTTTTTTTTTTTTTTCAGAAACTTCAAAGTGTATTAAATGAATTTTAAGTCATCCTTTCTCAATGGAAATATAGAGGAAGAAATATGCATTGGATAATGAAAAGGATAACTATTATTAGAAGGATGATCTGTGAAAATTGAAGAAAGCACATTATGGGCTAGAGCAAGCTCCAAAAACCTAGTATTCAAGACTTGAAAAATATCTATAAGAAAAAGGATTCAAAATAATAATTGATGATAGGGAAATATACATCAATATAGAATTATAACTCAATATATTGTTGTGGTTTATGTAGATGATATGTCTTTTGCAGGTAGTATGAAAGAAATGTGAAAAGAATTTGAAATAAAAATGAAAAAGGAATTTGAGATGCATGTACTTAGTGAAATATCATTCTTCCTTGATTTGAAAATTTCTCAACCCAAAGAAGGCATATTCATTTCACAAACTGAGTATATCAAAACACCCATAGCCATAAGTAAATAGAGTAAAGAGGATGAATATCTAGAATTAAAACAATATTATATAGTTCAATGATTGGAAAACTAGTATATGTGATAACATTAAGTCTAAAAATTATGGAAATAATAGTGTTGGTTGCATAATTTCAAGCGACCCCAAAAGAAACTAACATGTAAGAAATGCAAAGAGTATTTAGATATATAAATGGAGCATTAGAATTTGGCTTGTGGTACTCAAGAGATGAATATTTTACTCTAACAACGTATACATATGTATATTAAGATGGAAATTTTGACGATAGGAAAAGTACAAGTGGAGGAGAATTCTTTATGGAAAACAATATAGTATATTGGTTAAGCAAAAAAAATTCTTTAGTTTCTCTATCCACTACAAAGGTCAATTATTTATCAACAACATCAGGTTTCACTTATGCCTTTGGATGAAGCAGACATTGGGAGATATTAAGGTAGAAGATTATCATCCAATTTCAATACTTTGTGACAACACAAGTGCAATAAATATTTTAAAAAATCATGTTATAAACTAAAAAACAAAGAATATTTTAATCAAGTATATTTATTAATAGAATAAACCATAAAATAGAATATCAAGCTGGAATACATTGCAGCCAAAAGTAGATTACATATATTTTCACAATGCCTCTTCCAAAATATACATTTGAATGTCATAGACAACAATTAGGAGTAATATCCATATGATCACTAAGTGCTTAAGGAGAAGAACAAATTAGGGGGAAGCATGGCTTTGCCATTTATGTCAAAGGGGAAATTTGTACATAAAGGGATTATCTAAGCAAGGGGGGGAATTCTTTCTATTTTGGGTGGATTATGTGTTTCATTGTAGGATTTCCATCAATGAAAAAGGGGGAGATTGTTGAAAAAAATAGTTTCATTGATGTCAAAGAGATTATATCATTGAAATTATATATAAGTATCATAGTATATTAAAAATGGTTTTATTCTGAAAATGAGAATTCGAAAAGTGATATTTTAATAAGTGAATATTTTCCTGCGAAGTGGAGTTGGGGTTATTGAATGCTCCTAAAATCAGTTTCAAATAGGTCAATTTGGAATGTTTGCTATAACATAGTTTTTAGGATATTTCAAACCGATAAATTTTTATATATCTATGGAAACATATAAGAATACCTCAAGTAATTTTTTTTACTTTGGTTCATATTATTTTGGATCTATGAGATGTGGAATTTAAGGGATTTGAATTGTCCTAAAATAAATTTAAAATAGGTCAAATTAGAATTTTTGTTGTAATTTTTTTTGTGAGACTTTCAAACTATGAAAATTTCAAATATTTGAGGAGGCATATAGAATTAGGTTAGGAAAGATTCTCATAATCAAAATTTTAAAATTGGATACATGACATGTAGTATAAGTTCATTCTTGGGAAGAGGAAAAATAAATAAATTTGGGAGTGTTACCATAAATTTCATTTGGAGATTGAAATTTTGGTGAAGCCTAATGCAAGAAGAAGTAATGAGTAGATACAATGAAGGCAGAAGCAAAAATAAAACCTATTGAAGCTAGAATAAATGAGTATATATAGTCAAAAGTAAAAGTAGGAAGTACACTCATTGACGATATTGTGAATTCCATAATGTTTTGAAGAAGTTATATGCATTAAAGAAGAGTTGTAATTGATGTTTTTTGATTAGCCAATGGAATTGGTGTCTCTTTCTATGTTGGTGATGAGCATTGCAGATTTTTATTGTCAGTATGTTGGTTCCTATAAATATTTTTGGTGGCAGGGACTGTTGTCTCTAGTATTTTGGTGCCTTTGAATACTTATGTTGATACTAATGTTTGGTGGGCTCTAGAAATGACATCATTTTATACCATATTTTCCTTTCTTCTAACTTTGTTTCACTTACCTAGACGTTGTATCAATCCATTATTTTATAATATTTAGACATAATGTGATGTGTGAGATAGTTTTTTGTTCAGGTTGTGATGTTTCCACAGGGGATGTTTTGGTTCGACTTATTGCAACACTAATTTCTAGTTGTTGCAACACCCTTGCTACATCATAATCATTATTACATAGTTTCTACGACAAGCTTGCTACCTCACATAAGATAAATTTCCACACAGAAGTTGTAATATCGAAACTATGAGCCATAAAAATCATGACCCATGTTGTTACAATTACTCTATGTCAATTATCGATCTATGCAACATTAACGTTAATCCAAGAAATCCAAGATATGGAGATAATTTTTCAATTCCAAGGAAAAATATTAGCTGAGTGGTTAACCAAAAATCTTGGAATTCTTTGGAAAAGGATCTTCGAGTTATTTATTATTTGATAATTATTCAAAAAATAGTGTGGAAGTTACTTTTAATTGATATTTTTTAGAAAAGGTCATGGAAACCATTCATTATTTAGGAAATTGTTGCAACCACCATAGATTTATTAAATTCATAAGTGGGTTTGTTTACATATTTATTATTTCTAGTTTCCATTAAATTTATATGTAGAAGAGAGTGTTGTCTCCATTGTTTGGAGGGGGGGGTGTGGGGGGTGGGGGGTGGGGGGGTCTAAGAGCACATGTTTGAGTGATAATGGAATGATTTATAATTATTGAGCTTTTATTTTAATTGTACCTTTTATAGTTTCCATAGTCTACAATTTAATTAATTAATTGAATTATTTTCAGTTTACATATTTATAGTAGATTTATTTCTTTAATTAGCTTAATTAATTTAATTAATTTATGTTGTCAATGTACTGAGTTTTGATATAGAATAATAACATCTATGTTTTATGAATGCAATACCAACTTCAATAGAATAGTTTGTTCTTTAGTTTGGATAGCTTCTTTAATTTCTTATTGCATAATTTAATTATGTAATTATTTATTCATGTAAGATTTCTTTGATTTATTTCCATAACTAGTTTCTTGTTATATGATTCAATTTGTTCATGCAATTTGATTACTCATGGAGATTGTTTTTATTTATTTATTTATGCAGTTGATTATCCATGTCAAACTTAATTTATTTACAATTCTTTCCTCCTTTATGTTTTTCGAATTAACGACTTTAAATACAATGATTCCATCTGTTAGTCTAAGTAGAACATGGAAAGTATTAGGTGATTATATCTGCTAGGAGATGAGAGCGAGAGTCACCTATTTATTTTTTCAAGTGTGTTTCCTCTATTTCCAGCATGAGATCATTTTATTTCCAAAAAAAAAAATGTTCTCCTTCCTGCAAGCATGTTTACTTTCCTACAAGAAACATTAATCACTTTACTTTCAAATTTATAGAACCTTTCCAAGCATGTGAACTGTATATACTCCCTGTGAAGAAATAATTATTGATACTACAACAATAAAAAAACCAAAAAAAGTGGAAAGTGTGATCTATATATACAATGCATGGTAACTCAATGTTCCATATGAGCCATGAACTGATAATTAAATGCACAATATTTTGATTGTATTTATAAACAAATTAGGAAGGTGATTAGAATTCTCATAATTTTTGGATCCATTTTCATGGAGTTACCAAAGGCACATGTTATTCTTCCATAAGAGATTTTTATCTTTTGTTGTTTTTAGAGCAGATGATATAGGTCATTTAAACATGTTAATTGAATAGTTTTGTGGTGCAGTAAGGGCCACCCATAGTACTGGCCTATATTTTGTAGGAATATTGGAAAGAGGTAATAAAAAAATTGGTGAATCAAGATTTATTATGGCTTGATTATCAAGACATGTGATACATCATTTATTTCATGGTTTTGGTAACATTTCAAATAACAATTTATTTGTTGGAAAATCCCTATATTCTTCTCTTTTGAAAATTTTCTTTCTCATTCTCCCCCTAGCTCTCTCCCTTGTTCCCTTTTCCATCTTCTAACCTATGGTTATTTTATGCAATGCACCTATGCTCTTTGTTTTAATTAAAATGTGGGCTAATCGATGAGTCATTTTTTACGAAGTTAATGGTTTAAATGATATATGAGTTCACAATTAGTAAAAAATTATTACATGTATCAATTCCATTATTTTCTTGGTGACATATTTTTGCACTATAAGTCCTCAGGGGAAAGTGCGCAAAATAAAATAATGTAGAATTAACATTGGTAAATCTTGTATCTAGATCATTCTCCTATAAAACTGGTGAGAAACATAGTTTTGTACCTAGGTGTCTTGGTAGATGGGAAGGTGTTCATAGGACGACCAGCCATTCAAGAATTACATTAAGGTTGATGTTTGGCCTTCAAGTAAAATAGGTTCCTAGTAAACCTATACTAGTATTTGACCTATAGAATTGGTTCCCCACTAGTATAGTGCTCATGTTCGTAGTCTTACAAGTGAACAAAGAAGTGTCATCATCTCATTTATTTAATCAAAGCTCTCTCCATATAATTTCATGTATCATCTTCCCTAATGTTGCCATGGTGAATGATTGTTACTATATATAAAATGTAGGATTGACATCGATGTATCCCATATCCATACCATTCCCCTAGAGAACAAAAAAGGATCATGGTTTGGTACATAATTTTATCAATATAGTAGAGTGTATCCATAGGATGATCAATTATTAAATATTTATATCAAAGTTGATGTTTGACCCTATAACATAATTGGTTTCTAGTTAACTTATATTAGTCCTTGGGAGAAAAGCATAATCGGTACCATAATAGGATATTAATTTGAATCTAAGTCTTAAAGGTACATTATAGGGAAATCATCCTTCTAGAAAAACTTCATACCTAGGTGAAAAATTAAGCAAAACCTTGTTCTGCAACATTTCTTTCTGAAAATTCCCTAAAAACATAGTTCAAAATCATAATCACCTTCATATTCCAAGTAATGAGAACTCCATGGAGTTTCATAATGGTTATGTAAATATAGGATTCCTATCATTTCAAAACTTCCATAACATATTTTGAAAAGAAAATGATCTGAATTATTTTAGCATGTTTTCTTGAAAATTTTACTAGAATAGAGTTGGTATAGTCCTATTATAAGAGATCATATGGGCATGTTTTCAAAAAATATCTCTACTTGAAATATAAATTGAATTATTTTTTCTAATCCTAATTGAATTTCTGAATTTATGTATCCAATGAAAAATATATGTTTAAAATAATCACCCAGTTCCAAATAGCAGATCCATGAAAAGAGTTGAGACAAATTTAGGACAGAGTTGGGATAGTCAATTTTTGGATGCCTAAATGGATAGATATTTCAAATTATTTTTATGATCCATTATCCTACGAATTTAGTCTATAATTCAATTTTATTCACTCAATTTAATGTCATAATAGAAAGTTATGCCTAAAATACTATATGTTCTAAATTTTCACTGCTTGAACATTGTTTCCTAGTATGTTCACTTGCATGTTTGACCCCAAATTATTATTATTTTTTAAGCTTGTATTTATTGGAGATGAATCAATGAATGTAATTTAATATACTATATAAATGATTTAAATCTATCAATAAACTAAAATGTTACAATAAAATAGTATTTTTCTGTCTATGTGGGATTTTGGAAACAACTTTGTCATGCTGGTTATTCCTAAGCAAATTTGACATAGCATATAATCAAATTTTCAAAACCTATTTCTACTAGAGATAGCTATATGAATCATTTTTTTTTCTTTGGAATAAATATAATTAAACATCATACAAATAATTTACTGGTAAAACATTGTTCGGTGGTCTAGCTAACTATCACTCCTCAATAGATAAAAAATTGAATGTCTCTTTTTGTATTTATTTGGATATATTTTATTAGAACCATTCATGCATTTTATTTTGAAATTTATTGTGTGAATGAAGACTAATCACCTTTATTCTCCAAATATCTCATGTTTTATTGCAAATAAGTACTATTTTTTTCAGGTCTTGAGAGGAACAATAAAGTCAATCCATATATAAAATGATTTTTGGAGAAATAATTTCACACAAAAGGGCATACTATTTGGAAACTCTAGAAGATGAGTTTGAGTCATTTTATTCACCTTTATTCAAATCTTAACATCTTAGAATATTGCTCCAAATGTGTCTCAACCAAAGACAACAACACAAATACTTTCTAATCAAATTTGTGAATAAATCAAGGAATAAAAGAAAAATTGGTTTGAAGATAAAGTAAATATTAGTGTTTGAATTCCTATCAACCCATTGCTACATGTTAACACCAGAAAATCATACACCGCAAAATAAATTTAACGTTGTCTAACAAAAGTTACAGATTAAGATTTTCTAGTTGGAGACATCATGGAAATAATAAAAATTAAACTTTTCCTAAGGTCGTGGAAGGAAATTTTGGACTGCGCACTAGAAGAAAGGAAGAAATGTGTAGTCACCTGTATTTTTCTTCGAAAGACCCGCAATTGAAAGAAAGGAGAACCCAATAGCTCGGGACCACTTCCCATAATTGGGGGGAGGATTCCCTGACCTGGAGAGTCAAGGACATCTGACTTGGATTTGCCCTAAATATATGTATCCCTCAATGGAATCATCTTGTCCTACTCCTTAGTCACTATCACTCTTGAACCAAGAGGGGGAAGACAGGTTCAAAATTTTCTTTATAAACAAGACATGGGAAGAGGAAAATATGAGAAATTGTTATGCTAGCCAAATTTCTCTTAGAGCAACACCAAATTTCATTTTTGAAGCAAAGGAAGTGAGAACACTAGCATATTGGCCATATTTCTTCTTAGCAATCCAACATCTTAGTGAGAGCAGAAGAGTCCACCATTGGAAAGTCTTCATATTTATTTTGAGAGAGAGGAGAAGCTTGCAAAGAGATTGAGGAAAGGGACCTACTTGCTGAGTATATTTGAGCACCATAGCTCAAAGGATTATCTGCAAGTTTTTTGAGTATTCTATTGTATTCTTCTACCACCAACAGTAAATAAAGGGAGTATTTTTACATTATTGTGTTTACTTGTTTCTCCATTGAGAATTGTTTTGTATTTGTCTCTTTTGTTTAAGTTTATATTTTTAGATGCATTGTTTTCACTATTTAAAATACTTTGTTTTGTTTAAGTTTTTCCACTAACATCACCAACTATCTTTGTGATCCTTTGTAGGGAACAACCAATTGTTAAGCAGGTGTTATTTGATACTCCATTTCCACAAAAAACACTAACACAGAATTGGCGACTCCATTGGTTTCTTTTCTTTGTTCTAATGGATGTTTTACAGGACCTCCTCTCTGAATAACCACCCTACAAGGTGATCAATACCTATCTGGAATTTTTGTAGGACCTCTGGGACCTATTCTAAGCCTTAGACTTTTATTTTTCATTCTTTGTTCTCGCCCATGTGGTTTTTCTTCTAACAGAAGCATCACTACATGTCTGTCTTGGATATACATGCGCAGTCACTAGAAAGAAAGAAAAAAGCCTTGCATTTTATTTTTTTTCATGTGATTGGAAGCCTTTAGTGATTTTCCTTCACCTCTGAATTTTCTTATTCTCTATCTAGTTTTCCTGATTGTTGTGATAACCTTAATTTGTGGATAAATTAGAGAAATTTTATTTTTAAATTTGCAAAAACACATAGATTAATTAGGGAGAAGAGCAAGTGGCCAGATTCCACACATTTTTTTCAAGCTATTATGGATGAATTTTTCTGCAAAATCACATAGTTTAATTAGTAAAGTGGTAAGTGGCCCATCATTCGAAAATCTTGTTACTAAAAAATTATATTTTTCTTTTCATTCATTTTGGGACTGGGCCAAGTGTTAATACATAAAGCGAGTAATGTCTACTTCCCTTGATATTTTTAAGCGAACCTAGGTTTTCATATGAAATCTTTCTCAAATAATTTGAGATTCCCATCTCCCTTTAGTTCCACATAGTTTAATAGGAAGGAGTGTAAGTGGGCCATTATCTACACATAATTTCTCTTTTAATGTAAGGAACAACCAAATCTTAGTGTAATTAGAGGGATATAGTAATGGATCATCGCATATCCACATATTACCACACTTTGTATGTTAATTTCACCACAAACTAAGCATTTTTAAGCTTTTTATAAGAAGGCATCTAGTGCACAAAGATTTTTGTACTTACATTACCTTTTCTTACCAATTCACACCCTAAGAAAAGTCAAGATAACTAAAAACAACCATAACTTGAACCAACTAACTCTCCCACAAGGGTCACAGAATAATTAATAGTTAAAGTTAGGACCATTGGGGTTAGGCATCTCATAAGGCACCACGGTCATTTTACATCTATAAAACATAGAATTCGACTTCTAGTGTTCCTAAAATCCTTCATTGATCCCACAGGAAAAGAATACCTGAGCATAACAGAGACCCCATTTAAAGGGGGTTCGGCTTAGGTCCAGTGCACACATTACTCTTTGGGGCCACCTGACCCATCTAGTGCTTCGTACTTGTAAATGAATACCAAGAGCTAAAGAATCAAATGCTCACGTCGGACGAAGGTAATTTAGTGAAAAATATCTAGGGAATCATTTCCCTATAGGTGACGGTGCAGAAAACACTTTATCCTCATTTCCATTAACTTGATTGATTCTTCAGCTACTGGAAGGTGTCAATAGTTCTTTTGGTATGTTTCCCCAGAACCCATTAGAAGAAATATCCACAAGGCCCAGTTCCTTTTAGAGTGACGAAATATCAGGTTTACGTAGGATTTTTTATCATACGGAAACAAACAAAAAATATTTTTTCACTTGATTGATCACATAGCTTAAATATAAAGGAAAATCACCTTTCCATTTTCTCTTTGTTTTATGCATGTGATTATATTACATTAATATGGATCTCCTTCCATAAAAAATACAAAGTAATTTACACACTAATTGGCATCATAGGGGACCCCATGGCTCTCTATCGATCTAGAAATTTTTTAAACCTCCCCCCATTCTCGGGAGGTGTGCCAGGACTCCTTCCATTTAGGTATAGAGGATGTCATGCTGCCACCGATATAGGATATTCCTTTATCGGGGAAACTTTTCTTGGGACCCCTCCCTAAAAAAATACATCTTTCATGACTCTGCAATGGTCACCAATCACTACCCCTTCAGGGGGCCCACATACCACTCCTCAGGATAGCCCTTGGAGTGCCCACCAGGGAAGTATTCCTTTGGCCTCCCCATAGAGGACCCCTTTGCATATATGTGTTCAAAATCATTTTGTGATGGTAGATAACCCACAAATATCTTCATTAGCATCTTTAAATCTACCAAATTTAAGCAAGCTAATGAATGATCCAATTACGCATGGCCTTAATTGGCCATATATGCCCACCAAACTCCCTTTTGACATTCTAAAATTTTAAGGAAATCAAGGGGAAGACCCAGGAAACCATGACATGACTTTTCACCTGTGGTGTTTGTTGAATAGTATTACAAATTATACTATTCATCTATGACTATTTCAACGCACCCTTATAGGGCATGAAGAGAAATGATACATTGACCAACCTTCTAGGTCATATGGAAGATTTAGTTCTATAGCTACAACATTTCTCACATTCTTCGAGCTCCCGACTTGGCATGAATCTAGACTGGAAAATTTAAAACAATTCAAGAAAACACCTTCTATACACATATTATACTATATCCATGAATGGTAGAAACATCATAGCTTGTGTAAAGCACATTTTAAAGATAGAGTCCTCTTGGATTTATTTTTGAGATCTCTGACATCAGAAATTTCAAAATATGTGGAAAATTAATTCCCACGTAACAAGGAAGAGACCATTAGAAAAGCTCAAAAACTAGATCTTATATACACCCAGTCTAGATATAACTATCATGTTCGACTAGATGAATTATGTCTGCAAACTTATAAAAAGATACCAGGTGCATCTAATGTTCCTGATGGATTGATAGGGTCCTTAACCCAAACTCAACCCAGCAATACCTACTAATATCCTGGTTACTCGTTTAGTAGCCAATCACTTGATAATAGGTAAAACACACAATATACAGGATACCACCCAGGTCAACTCACACCGTTGCAGAATGCGGCTAATAGGGTTAACCCATATCATACCCCACAGGTAGGACCATAACATCCCTCGTAGAGAAACCAATACTTGTCTAGGAACATGAACATAATGTCCTCATATGAAAATTAATATGCCAATCAGGGACAAGGAAACTTGTATTATCCTTTCCCCACACAAAAACAAAATGTCCTGCCATGTAATGTTCCTACTTAGCCTTAGCTAAGAGGAAACATTCAATTTTGATTTAATTTGTGTTTTATGAATGAATGAATAAAGGAGGACATTTAAAACTCCTAAAAAGTCTGAATAAATCAATGCCCATGTGAACAAAGACAAATTATGGCTATGTAAATAATCACTTGCAAGTGTGAAAGAGGTTTGAGCCAAAGACTGGGTCCACCTTGACCAAATCAACTGTGCTGTCTAGGCTCATTACATCTCCAAAAGGGACTGCGCAGTTCTAGAAGGGAGCCTCTAATGTGAAAAGGGCCAACTCATCCAAGTGGTTTAGGGTTTGCAAGATCTTTCTCATGTTATAAAAAGGAGGAGAAGACACATGAAGAGGTTGTTGATAGATCATATTTCTGAAGTATTTTTGTGCTTGCAAAAATACCATTCTCTGTTGTTTAGTGGAGGATTGTGATTGGAATTCCTGTTTAGGGGTTTCATATCTTCCCTTGAGGATCATTGGAGGAGTTCTTTGCTGAAGTGAACCACTATATGGTTTTATACCAAGCTCTATTTCCATGAGCACCACTGGCCCATTGAGGGTTTTGCAGCTGTTGTCATTTGTAGCAAGTGGTGTTCTAGATCTGCTTAGATCTAGCTTGTTTTGGGAGGCTTTTTCTGTTGGAGAGTGTTTCTCAACCTCTAAATAGAGAGTCTATCCATATTTTGTATCTGATATATAATTTCATTCAAGTTTATTCAGTCACCTTCACCCTTAGTGCAGTTTCTACTCTATACTGCGTTATTTTTGTAAGAGGGTTCCTTGTTTTAGTTTGCTATTAGATTGGAGGGAGATCTCTTGGTGTTAGGCTTGCCTTCCCTTGGTGATCCATATATTGGGTTGCTGATCCATGTCTCTATATATCTGATCTCTTATAGCAATAAACTTATCTTTAGAAATTTCTGGGTTTTCTGCAGCACTGCAATTTGTAATTCAGATCTACAGCTTATTATGTAATATTTTGATGTAATTCCAATTGGATCTTGTTCTTAAAGTAATATAGTTTCCAGATCTGTATTAGATCTAAATTTTCATCCATACATATTTCAGAGATATGAAATTTAATGTAGAACAACTGAACCATCTGAAAAATAACGTTGTCTATGTATTTTTGTAGTTTATTTCTAGTTGCAGCTCTAATTTCTGAAGGGATTTTGCCCTAGTTCTCTTTGTAATCTGTTGTAGAGGAAATAAGCTCAGATATAAATATGATTTACTATTATATCTCGGAATTATCAGATCCTTGGCTGTCCTCCTCTGAGCTTTAGCCAAAACTACACAATTCTGGTTGCTGGGGTTTTCATGTTGCAACAACCTTTCTCTTGGGCTGATTTCTAGCTAGTCTTGACTTTGGGAGATCTGTTTAATGTGCTTAAAATTATTTTTTTCTAATGAAAGTCCATATATGAGTCACATACAGCATAAATAAGGGGATCCTAGCTTGATCTACATTGTTATTGCTCAAATTTCCTTATAAAGTGTTTTGCTTGAATACCTTGTTGAGATTCCTGAAAGGGATTATTCCAAGTTCTATAGATAGAGTCTACAGTTGGCCAGATAGCCTCTAGATATCACCCTTTCTTTGAAGGGTGAAATATCCAGTAAATTCCTCTGTAGTCCATCTTTGAAATAGAATCTTGAGAATCCCCAAAAATGTTCATTACAGTGGTATCAGAGATCCACTCTTGGCACAGCCTGTGCTAGCATTGGAGCCTCAGTCATGCTGAATTCCAAAGATGAAGATTCTCTTTCTGAGAGGGAGAGGAGATACCATAATATAATTCATAGAAAGTATGACTATACTACTATTGACCTTGACAAGGGTCAAGACAAGGGGAAAGCCCCTGAATTGGTGAATGATAAAGATAAGGAAGCAGAGGAGTTTGCAAAAAATCTATTGGAATCTATGCAAGATCTGTCCAGGGAGATAAAGGAGATGAGGATAGATAGAATAAGGGAGTCCCTTGGGATATTCCATCAAGGAGAAAGTTCTGATATGTCTCAGTTTGGGATTGGTCAACTTGTGAGCTTGCCTCAAGTTCCACAGACCTCACAACACTCTACAATGCCTACCTTCTTGGTTGTAGAGAGTGAAGGGCTGCAAGAGCCAACCTCTTTGGAAGGCTACTTTGTAGAATATGACTCACAAATCCAAAGGTTCAAGGATAACTTGAGCTTTCAAGACTTCTGCCATCTCAAGGACCGAAGGAGGCCATGGAAGCAGTACAGAGATGGAGGTTTCCTTCATGGGAGGCACCACACCATGGGCAGATTCTTCTTGCCTAAGTTTGATGGATCACCCTCTTTTTCTGCTAAAGCATGGGTGGAGAATTTGGACATCTATTTCCAGCTGAATAAAGTGCCTGAAGTAGAAGCCATCAAGATTTCTGCGCTGCATTTTGAGGGAGAAGCCCACAACTGGTGGTTTCATGGAATTTCTACATTGGGGCACAACAATGTGTCCACTTATGCTGATTTCACTAGGAGACTAGTGGAGAGATTCGATCGGAAAGATCTGGATGCCCCTTTCATAAGCTTGGAAAAGCTTAAGCAGACATGAGATGTTGAGGCCTATATCTCTGAATTCCTGAGGTTGTCTGTTATGGTTCCTGATCTTTCAGTAGCAAGGAGAGTCTACATGTTCATTGATGGCTTGGAATAACCTTTGCATGGGTTGGTTAAGTCCACCAAGCCCATCACTCTGCATGATGCCATTGAAAGAACTAGATATCTCCAAGATGCCTTGCCAAGGGCAAAGGAAACCTTCCCAAGCAAAGCCACTCACTATTCCAAGGGGAAGGAGGGGAAAGCTGCTCCACCCAAGGAGAGCTCACTAAAGAATCTTCTTGGCAATTATCTTTGGAGAGAGTTGAGGAAAAATAAATTATGTTTCACTTGTCAAGAGCCATGGGTACCGGGACATAGATGTGCTGCTGGAAGAGCACATTATATTGAAGTCTTCTCTGATTGTGAGGAGGAAGAGGGAAATGATGGACCTAGGAGAGGTCACAGCGCTGGTGATGATGAGGAGGAGGATCCATCATCATCCAGAGAAGAAGAAGGAGAATTTTCTCCAACCAGTGGGACTCTTGCTTCTTTGAGACGAGTGCCCAAGTATTTGACTCTTAGAGTGCAAGGTTCAGTTATGAACCAAAGAGTGTCTATTCTAATTGACAGTGGGGCAACCCACAACTTTATTTATGATCACTTTTTGCAGAGGAGATGGATCCCTACTGATACTTTTGACGGGTTCTCTATTTTGGTTCCGGGAGATAGAACTATGTAGTGCATGCAGTATGTTCCATCACTTTCTGTGACTATGGGAACCTACACTTTGGAGGACCATTTATTTGTAGTGGATATACCAAACACCAACATCATATTGGGTTTCCAGTGGTTGATTAATTTGGGAAAATTCACCACTGATTGGAAGGCCTTGTAGATGGAATGGGTGGATTTGAAGAGTGGGAAACAACAAATCATTCAAGTCATGCACACCTACCCTTCACTTGATGTTTCCACCCACACAAAAAAGATTGAATTGTGCAGTCGGCGCAGGGACCTCACAGTTCCTTCTCTCATTTTTATGAGAATGATGCAAAGAAAATTTCTACATCACGGCAAGCCACTTGGGGTGCCATCAGATTCTTTGGGGGAAGCCTCACCAAGTGTTGAAATAATGGAATAGAGAGTCACAGCATTGTGGGAGGAAGCAAGGGGGAGGATCAGCTTTCCCACAAACAATTTTGGCATGCATAGTGCCAAAGAAACAAGCAGAAACAAGGCAAGCACCACCATATATGCATCAACAACACTATCTTTTTTGAGAAGTATAGATCCATATTAGAGGTCTCAACTCCTTATGGAGTACTCCAAAGATCTACACACCGGGATGATATTAGATGGCATGAAGCAAGGAGGAGGCTATTTGGTCCATGAAGGGGTCATATATCATCTTGGTAAAGTATTCTTGTCTCAAGCCTCCAAGCTTAAGAAATAGATACTACAAAGAGCACACAAAGAGTTCCTTTCCAGCTACATGCAGTCGGCAAAAATCTACTCCCTAATCTTGCAAAGTTTTGATTGGGAGGGTATGGAGGAAGAACTACATCAGCATTATGATTGGGAGGAACTATATCAGCACTTACAAGAGTGAAATAGTTATGTGGATATGGGGCAGCCAAGGGATCCTATGCAGGAGACATTTCAGCCATCTCTTTGTTCTCTTAACAGAGGAGAAAAGCTCATGCCTAACTCTATGTGTATGGGAGACTTGTGTGATAAGGAATCTGATCTTATGGAGCAAGTTTATTTTTCTGATTTAGCACATTCTGTTCCCATATGTATGCAGGCCATGGCTCCTAAAAGGAGTGATATT
Source organism: Pinus albicaulis (assembly GCA_034641835.2). Taxonomy (NCBI): domain Eukaryota; kingdom Viridiplantae; phylum Streptophyta; class Pinopsida; order Pinales; family Pinaceae; genus Pinus; species Pinus albicaulis. The sequence continues at coordinate 1,019,814,707 of CM076575.1, read as the reverse complement.
ACATGCAGATCTCATGGCATTGATGAGGCCAATAAAAATTCCAAAGCTGGCCACTCCCTTGAGGTGCAAAGGGATATTATCTATCATGATGGGTGCTTCCTAAAGGCACCTAATGAGGGCTTCAATTTCAGCCATATCAAAGTGACCCATGAAGCAAATATGTGGTAGGAGTACCACCTATCACAATCAAATCTACTCAAAACAAGGAGTACACTACACTGGTACCTTATGTGGGATTGTGACCCACCTCCTCAAGTGCATATTTCAGTTTTCCTATATGTGATTTTTCTTCCATACATAGATGACATATTGGTATTTTTTATGGGTTTGTATGGACAAAAAGTAGGTAGTGTGTATGTACCACATGGGATGGAACTTTATCATGTACTTCATGATACATGTTTTATATGTGACATTGCTTCACCCATGTATATTTCTGTCGAGTTTTACACTCCTGAAGGGGTAGACTATGCCCTTATCATGTTAGCATTGGAGGAGAAGTTTCTGATGTATTTTCTTGGTGATAACTTAATCCATGATAAAAGCTTGATTCTTGATTGTGCCATCAATGGAGAAGGTGAAGAACTACAACTCTTACCCTGTCAGTTGCTTGAGGACAAGCAACATTTTGGAGGGGAGGACTGTAATGTTCCTACTTAGCCTTAGCTAAGAGGAAACATTCAATTTTGATTTAATTTGTGTTTTATGAATAAATTAATAAAGGAGGACATGTAAATCTCCTAAAAAGTCTGAATAAATCAATGCCCATGTGAACAAAGACAAATCAGGGCTATGTAAATAATCACTTGTAGGTGTGAAAGAAGTTTGAGCCAAAGACTGGGTCCACCTTGACTAAATCAACTGCGTTGTCTAGGTTCATTGCATCTCCAAAAGGGACTGCGCAGTTCTAGAAGGGAGCCTCTAATGTGAAAAGGGCCAACTCATCAAAGTGGTTTAGGTTTTGCAAGAGCTTTCTCATGCTATAAAAAGGATGAGAAGACACATGAAGAGGTTGTTCATAGATCATATTTCTAAAGTATTTGTCTGCTTAGACAAATACCATTCTCTGATGTTTAGTCGAGGATTGTGATTGGAATTCTTGTTTAGGGGTTTCATATCTTCCCTTGAGGATCATTGGAGGATTTATTTGCTGAAGTGAGGCACTGTCTGGTTTGAGACCAAGCTCTATTTTCATGAGCAGCGCTGGCCCATTGAGGGTTTTGCAGCTGCTGTCATTTGTAGCAAGTGGTGTTCTAGATCTGCTTAGATCTAGCTTGTTTTGGGAGGATTTTTCTGTTGGAGAGTGTTTCTCAGCCTCCAAATACAGATTCTATCCATATTTTGTATCTGATCTATAATTTCATTCAAGTTTATTCAGTCTCCTTCACCCTCAGTGCAGTTTCTGCTCTATACTGCGTTATTTTTGTAAGAGGGTTCCTTGTTTCAGTTTGCTATCAGATTGGAGGGAAATCTCTTGGTGTTAGGCTTTCCTTCCCTTGGTGATTCATGGATTGGGTTGCTGATCCAAGTCTCTATATATCTGATCTCTTTCAGCAATAAAGTTATCTTCACAAATTTCTAGGTTTCTGCAGCACTGCAATTTGTAATTTAGATCTACAGCTTATTATGCAATATTTTGATGTAATTCCAATTGGATATTGTTCTTAAAATAATATAGTTTCCAGATATTTATTGGATCTGAAGTTTCATCTATGCATATGTCAGAGATCTGAAATGTAATGTACATCAGCTGAACCATCTGAAAAATAAAGCTGTCTATGTATTTCTGCAGTTTATTTCTAGTTGCAGCTCTAATTTCTGAAGGGATTTTGCCCTAGTTCTCTTTGTAATAATCTATAGAGGAAATAAGCTCAAATATAAATCTGATTTACTATTATATATCTGAATTATCAGATCCTTGGCTATCCTCCTCTGAGATTCAGCCAAAACTGTGCAATTCTAGTTGCTGGGGTTTTCATGTTGCAACAACCTTTCTCTTTGGCTGATTTCTAGCTAGTCTTGACTTTGGGAGCTTTGTTTAATGTTCTTAAACTTATTTTTTTCTTATGAAATTCCATGTATGAGTCACATATAGCATAAATTAAGGGATCTCAACCCTGATCTGCATTATTCTTGCTCATATTTCCTTATATAACATTTTTCTTGAAGACCTTGTTGAGATTCCTGAAAGGGATTATTCCAAGTTCTATAGACAGAGTCTATAGTTGGCTAGGTAGCCTTTGGATCTCACCCTTTCTTTGAAGGGTGACATATCCATTAAATTCCTCTGTATTCCATCTCTGAAATAGAATCTTGAGAATCCCCAAAAAGGTTCATTACACACCAGTGCAAAACAATGCAGGGGTTAATTTAGTTCAACCCTCCCATGCTAAAAAAAAATTTCATTTGACTAGGGGAATAAAAACAATCCACCTAACTTTTCTAAGAAAAAAAAAAGAAAAAACCAAAGGGAGAACCTGGACAAGGGTGAAACAATTAGCAACGCCCCCCGAAAATATAGGCCAGGGGAAACCCCAACCAGAATCAGAATATGGAATAAGCCAAAAAAAACTCGCAAAGGAAAAACAAGACCAGTAGTCTTAGTAAAAATAATTCTTGTGCCATATGTTGGGAATACGATCAATATACCCACTATTGTCCTCAGCTTCGTGAGTTGAAAATGATTCAGGAAAATATGACACAAGGAGGGAAAAACCAATAAACTGTAGTAATTCAGGAACCTTTCCCCCATCAGGGAGTGGTTAATACTCAACAACATCAGCCACCCCAGCAAAATAACCCTGAAGGGAACCCCCATAACAACTTTAATAATGATATTTTCATGGCAGGAGAAGACTTTCTCCTGCAAACACGAAATAGAAATTATGAAGATCCCCCAGAAACCAACCCATATACCTGAAGAGAAACCATGCCTATAGCACCATTTAAAATTTCCTGGATTCCTATAGAACCTATGAAAAAAAAGGTAAAAGGTTCCTCGAGGCATACAAGACATAATTCGAAGTTTGATCATAGCTACAACATATTCGATTACTTGGATCAATATGCTTCATCTATGTCAGCATTAGAATTCCTCCAATCATACCTATTGCAATGAAAAGACCTACTTTCTGCATTAGGCACAATCAAACATTCTGATTCTCTCTTAATGCTTTTCTACCTAGATAAAACAAGCCCATGAATCCATTCTCTAGTAACCTTTCAGATTTTGGTTTCAATCCAGAACATCAACATTCCTCATTGCATCGTGAAAGAAGGAGCATCCACATGTATCATGTCCATGAAATTTTGGTAGAAGTTAGGATTCTAAAAACTCAAACCATCTAAAATCATGCTTAGAGAATATGATGTGCACCCTTCCGTCCTTGCAGGTCTATTTTAAGATGTACCAGTAAATCTCATCGACAAGAATTTTATCATTGACATTGAAGTCTTAAATGCACAATTGGATTATAAAATCCTTCTTGGACGGAGCTATGTGTATGAAATTACTGCAATGGAATCCTCCGTATTCAAAGTAATGATGTTTCCCCATGAATGGAAAGTCATTACTATCAACCAACTCAGATAGTACGAGAAGAAGCTAGTAACTTCCCTTGACAGTGTTCTACCATATGCAAAGTCTTCTATCAAGTTGGTTATAACATATACTGAGTTCACTCACGGTCAATTCAAACCATCCACCCTCCTTGGAACATACCATGGAGAACCCCCTGCATTGAGAGGGGAAACTCCAGCAACTACGGGAGTTGCGGTGTGCATAATGAGTTCATCAAACATCCAACCGAGTTAGGAACCAATGCCAGATACCACAAGTGTTTCTGCTATCGGCCTATAATTTCTTCCATATTCTATTACCCAAACCCCCTTTTTATACCCCTCGCCTAGTTTTGTCTCACACAAAGTCATGGCAACACTTACATTACCAAATACGGCTCTCGCGATATTGGTCTAGTATTTTTCCCCTATGACCATGTCAGGAAACTCAGGTATCACCTCTACAGGTTTCATTCCTGTTACCTCCTAGGAGGCCATCATAACTCAAGATGCCCCTGTATCAACACCATCTCTTGCCACTAAAAAGGAGAATAAAAAAGGGAATAAGGTGGACACTCCAAATATTCCTAGGACTCCTCCACCTCGTGCTTTATGTAGTGTAGTTGGTAATCCTACCAAAACTTTCCCAAAGTTAAAGGAGTTTAAAGAACTCCTAAATAATGAAAATGCGACCGTAACTCCAAATCCATCTACTAAATAAAATGTCACAAATGTACAAAGTAAGGAATTGTGTACCAAGCATGCATGTTCCATATGCGTAGAATACAAACATTATACACACCATTGCCCCAAAATCCCTCTGTATTGAGATGCATTACACACACTTGTGCAATCCAATTCTGAGGATCCATCTGCAACGCCCATGAAAATAGAAAGGGATGGATGCAATAAAATATTATATCTATGAGAGGAACGAACTTCATGCTCGTACCCACCACGCACAACCACGAAGAAAACAAGAAGGTGAATTGAGTCTAGACCTCCTGCCCCTGTCTGTGCCTTATGTGATGAACCTAACCATTTGATCACCCAATACCCAGAATTAAGGGCATTTAATTGATGGTAGCCAGTCAACCATTTTTCTAGAAGAAAATTATCTAGACAAATGTCATACCTATCATATCTATTCCAGTAACCACCATGTGCGACATTTTCCCCATGTTTTCTGATTTTTCTCTATGTTAGATTTCATGTGTCGGTTCATCGCTAAAAACTTTAAGATACTCAACTTGGACTCAGAATATTTAGAAAATACCATAACCCAATGGGATGAAGCATCTAGGTCCATAGTATGTGTGTTTGAGGAGAAAGGACCAGCAGGAACTATGCCAACCTCCTCACACCATCACTAACCTAGATATGGGAAAACGACCAAATGCCCCAAAACCGCTTGGTCCAAACCAACCCTCCCATGTGCCCTATGCGATAAACCCAATCACCTGGTTAATAAATTCCTTAAATTGGCCAAGTTTACTAATATTATTTTAATAGTAACACATATCCCCAAAATTCATCTCTCTAACCAAGAGAAAATCACACACTTTTATTGTCGTGTATGCTCTCAGTTTCATCACACAAAGGATTCTCAATACCTTCCATGATTGAGATCATACGGAGTAGAATTAAACTAAAACCACCCTAGGAATCCAAATCACATTAAAACTAAGACCCAGAGATGGAAATCACACTGAAATTCTCCATCTCGCGACTCCAACCAAGCATTGTTGTCTTACGCTATGAGTAGTACTGGATCACATACCATTACTCATTAGTACTTTCCATGTGTGCAACATTTGCACCAGTAGCTCTCATAGTATAGAAGCATTCCCTATGTTACAAAAAAAATTGTATCTTAGAATTCAACACCAAATTTCTATGGGAGAGAACATATTTTACCCTTGTACACCAAGAAGGTCACAAGAACTCCCTCCCACTCGTTATAAACCAACTGGTATGGAAATGATTCCACCACCTAATGATGAAGACACACGACATCACATATGATTCATCCCATCATCTGAAGGAACCATGATTCATGTTTTCTTCTCATCATTTTTTGGTGTCAATACCACTAAAACTACTTTACCAGTAGTCATACCACTGACAGTGAAGAGCCATACTATTTGTGCTTTGTCAACTTTTCTTGGTTCTATGACATCAACCGTAGAATCATATTCTTTCTTTTCAACCAGCACTGCGAGGCCCGAACTCCCTCCTCATGGCCTCACACAAACTAATTCAAATTTAGATAATTGTTTTCACTCATATGAATATATTCTAGATGTCATGATAAAACCTAAATTTCAATAGGACACCATGAAACATCGCTCATTTTTCTACCTGAAAAGTCATTTGTTCCTAGAAACACACAAACCCATGATATTTACACCATAGAATCTAAATATTTCTTACCATCAAGAAAAATATATTATTTCAAAAATCCTCTCCTAGTGCCCAATGCATTTTAGGAAGGAAACATGAAAAATATTTAACCTACCATTAAGGTGAATATTTCGAGAAAACCTGGCAAGGTTGAAGAAATCTCCCTAGGGGAAGAATGCCCTCTAGAGGAAGTAACTTCATACACCTCCCTATTGCAAGAATATAGGGATATGTTTTGCATGGATTACTCAGAGATGGCAAGCATCTGTCCCACCATTGTGGAGCACCATATCGACACATGGCCTGACGCCCATCCCATATGGAAAAAACAATGCCAGTTACAACCCTCTTAGGCATAAACAATCAAACAAGAAATAGATAAAATCCACCAACTAGGATTTATATATCCGATTAGTTACACATCTTGGATTGATAACCATGTATTCATCATGAAAAATAGGGCACCATCCAAATTTGTATCGATTTTTGAGATTTAAACAAAGATTGTCCCAAAGAAAATTATCCCACACCGTTCATCGACCAAGTCATAGATGCTTGCACTAATCATGAGGCCCTATCCTTTATGGATGGATTATCTTGGTAAAATTAGACCTATATTCACCACATAGATTGATACAAAATCAAATTTACCACCCTTTGGGGTACCTTAGCATAGCAAGTTATGCCATTTGGCCTTAAAAACATTGGTGCCACCTTCTAGCGGGCCATGAACTACATCTTTCATGAATTGGATAATCTCACCCTCGCCTATTTGAATGATCTTATAGTACAATCCAAGATGCATACTCAACATTTGGAAGACCTCCACCTAGTATTGCAATGATGTCAAAAATAAATATAACCTATGCTTAAACCCTCTCAAGTTTATTTTTTATTTTTTTCCTTTTATGCATCAACCCTAAAATATTATTAGGATTCATAGTCTCCCAACAAGGTATTAGATTCAACCCTCTCAAATTCTCCAAAAACATTGAAGCAGTTACAAAGTCTGCAGGGCAAGTCCAACTTCTTACGATGCTTTGTCCCCAACTATGCTACTTGTGCGCAGGGATTCCTATGTTTGCTTCATCAAGAAATGCCTTTCCAATGGGATGAAAAAGCTCAAAAATCATTGGAAGATTTAAAATATACATTATCTTCAGGTCCTTTATTATGCCACTCGACCATAATAAAGGCTATAACCTAAATCTATTTGCATCAAATGTAGCCATTACTGGGGTGCTAGTCCATGACGAACCTGACAATAGGAAACACGTAATTTATTATGTAAGCAAGAATTTATCCGGTCCTGCATTAAAGTATGAGCATGAAGAAAAAAAAACCTTAACCCTAGTACATGCAGTACAAAATCTTTGACAATACATCATCCTTCAAACCACCATTATCGTAGTAGCTATCAATTCCATGCAATATTTTCTCACTCGTCATATGATGAATCACATATACGTCCAATGGGTAGTTATACTACAAGATTTTGATCTATATTTTAGCTCCCCTAAAGAAAAAAGGCACTCATCCTTGCTGAATTCATCACGAATCTCCCAACAGAGACCCAAGGGTTTCCCATTAATGATGCATTACCAGATGAACATATTTTATTATTATAAAGGATGACCCTTGGTACAATGATATCCTACTCTTCTTATGAATTGAAAAGTTCAAACCTCAGCTCACTCATGAAGACCAAAGGTTCATATGCCTTTACGCCCCCTGATACCTTATTTTAGGGACGTCCTTTATCGACGAGGCATTAACATCATCCTCCGTAGATGCCTCATTCATGACCAAACCGAGTAGGTCCTGAATGAATTTCACAATGAGGCTTGTGACAACCACCTCTCGTGGATGGCCATGCTAAAAAATTCCTATGTTCTGATTACTTCTAGCCCACCATATTTCATGACTACATCCAAGCTGTTAAGAGATGTGAGTGATGCCAACACTACACTCACAAGGAACGAGCCCCTCGAGCTCCACCACACCCCATCATTGTTGTGAACCCCTTCTACAAATGGGGAATATATTTTATGATAGGAAACCCTCCATCATCTGTCAACCACAAATGCATAGTTGTGACTCGTTATTGTTTCACCAAGTGAGAAAAATCCATGCCTACGTACAACAACACCACATTAATTTCTACATGGTTTTTCTTCAACCATGTCATCACATGGTTCGGTCTCCCCAAGGAATTGGTATTAGATTACGGGAAACATTTCAAAAATGAAATATTCCAGGAATTATCCCAACACCTTTTTATTTTTCATGATTTTGCATCACCATACTACACCTATTCTAACGTTTAGGTATATGTTGTCAAAAAAATTCCTCAAAATAATGTTACAACGCATGGTGAACAATCACAAAACCAATTGGCACTTCATGATATTCTCATCCCTATGGGTGTATGCACAATGGTAAAATCATACAAAAGGTTCACCGTCTTCCAATTAGTGTATGGGGTGGAGGTTGTTCTTCCCATTGAACATGAAACCCCCACCCTACATTCGGTTATCAAACTTCTCACCGATATTGAACCCCGAGAGAAAAGGTTTTTATAGTTAGAACTGAGCGACGAAAGTCAATGGGAGTATCTCCAACATATTTAAGCCCACAAAAAGAGATTCAAATCATCATTTGATCACAACATCACCCCTCAATTATTCATTGAGGGAGAATTAGTCCTACGCTATGATATCTCCCAAGAAGCTTTAGTACCTATGAAATTCAAGAAATTTTGGAAGGGTCCATATATTTTCAAACATTTCCACCTAAATGGGGAATACATTTTATCAGAGGCTGATGGGACATGCCTATAAAATCTTATCAATGGACTCTACCTCAAAAAATTCCACCCATGGAGAAAGTTACTCACAACCTTAGAGTAAATATGTATGCACCACAACTTATTTTTAATGATGATTACCTCATCATCAACTTTCTTTAAAAATTTATCTCTCATCCCGTGTCGTAGATGGATCATCCACCAATCTATCATTACAGATTTTCTGATGGAACCTCTCGATGGTCACAAAACCTCATTGTTGCCACCCGAGCCATAAGATCTCCTGATTGGTCACCTCGCCTCCCTAAAAAACTTAATATCAGGTCAACCACCACCAATAAAGAAAAATATGATGTCTTCATAGGCCTTTTATCCAATTCCTCCCTCCAAGGTATCTGCCATCTACATGTCTTCCTTGATTACCAGCTGCTTGTATGAAATTTAAATCAAACCTTTCAAATGCATGATCTAGGCATCTTTAGGAGAACCCTGCATGAAAAAATATTAGATTGAAGTTTTGATCACATCATATTTATGCATATACGAAGAGATTAAAATAATATAGATGATCACATAAATAACCAAATCCTAGCCTAGAATGCATCACATGTATATCATCAACCATAAAAGCATTAATGTCCATCATATATAAAAAAAATACATAAATAATAAAACAAGAAATACACCATAAAGGTATCAACATGTAGACATTAGGAGAGATGCCAAAATACATCACCCACACACACACATACACAGATGTGTGTGTGTGTGTGTGTGTGTGTGTGTGTGTGTGTGTGTGTGTGTGTGTGTTCCAGTATAAAAAAAATGAGTCCAGTAGCCCATATACAGGAAAAAAATATGTCATCAAAAAGGGAGGGGAGCATCGTCATACTGGGTGCGTGTGTTGGTACATACATAAAACCAAGTCTAGGTTAGAGCCTCTCCCTCTCAGTCTCCTGGACCGATATCAACACTAGGAGCCAAAATGGGGCCAGTGGTGGCCACCATCAAAGCTATGTGGCGCAATGCACGATGATGCGCTTTCTCACATGCCATCACTGTAATGCCCCACTTGATCCCATAGGAAAATTTTGATTAGCTTTTATTTAATCTGTAAATAATTACTTATAATCTTTGAGTAATATCTACACTTGTGAAATTGTAATTTTATTTTATTTTTACTGGTATGACCTTTATTATTTATTTCATTTCTAATATGTCTTCTCAAATCAAATCTTATATGAGGTATGGTCTTCCCTCATTTAATTCTAAAATCAAATATCTAGATTTTTGTACATCCAATATGTCATCTCAATTCAACTTGTAGATAAGGTATGGCCTTCCCTAATTTAATTCTAAAATCAAATATCTAGATTTTGCACATCCAATATGCCATCTCAATTTACATCTTGTTCTTCTCATTTATTTTTGAATAAAATATCTATATATGGTAGAAAATTCAATGTTAATAAATGAGAAGGATGGGGGGGGGGTAGTCATGAAATTAATGGAAAATAGTTGAAGTAGATGAGAGGAAAAGATATAAAAGGGAAGGAGGATGAGAGGAAATGGGAAGGATTTTTGATCTTGTTTGGTATTCTGGAGGATTTTGGCCTTGTTTGGCCTTGTTTGGCATTGTGGAACATTTTGGTCCTGTTGTGGCATTAAGGAGGATTTTGGCCTTGTTGTGACATTGTGGAAGATTTTGTTCATATTGTGGCATTGAGGAAGGATTCTTGGCCTTGTTTGGCATGGTGGAGGATTTTGGTCCTGTTGTGGCATTGAGGAGGATTCTTAGCCTTGTTTTGGCATTGAGGAGGGTTCTCAGTCATGTTTTGAGTGGGAGGGTGTTGATTCCCACTTGAACACACTAGAGCTGGTTGGACTTGGGCTTGGAGGGCTAGGGGGCCTGTGGAGGTTCCCTGGGCTAGGAATTCGTTCCTAGTTGGCTGGGAGGTAAATCTAGTCGGGTAGCCTAGCAGGAGCGTCTCAAAAAAATTCAAGTGCACCTCAACCAAGTGAGTGATACATGTATTATTCAATTGCTAATTACTTATATAAATCGTTGGAAAAATAAAATAAATGAATTTGTTTAATATGTTGTAAAAAAAGTTTACTTGTAAATTGTCATCAAATAAATGTTGAAGATAGAAATATTTTATTCTCCTTCATGTTGTGTTTAATTTCAATGGTATATTTGGTTTAGTATGAATACCTAGGGTAGGTCTTCACATATGGTATCAGAGTAGGAGGCCTATTGTCCAGAGAAAACAAAACATGTCAATCAGTATGGCCTAATCGACCACATCTTTATTCCCACTAGGGACATCAATGAGATTGATCTTGGTCTTCTGGAAACCCTGTCTGATTTCCTTGGACAGATGGTTGTAGTCACCATAGGTTGAGAAGGTAACATCGGCTCTCTTCACTCCGCCATGATACATTTGTGTGATGCCCTAATTCCATGCCGAAAGCGAATTCACTAGCCACCAATAATAGGCCACAATCACTCATAGAAGATAGAGGAAGTAAATTGGGGTTGATCTCAAGGTTTGTAACCACATTTTAGCGCAACGAATTCATCATTCCAGCCGTAGTTCCAGGGCTTAGGGATTTCCACCATAATATTATTTTGACGCCAAACTATGTTTAAATGCCATATCCATGTCAAGACTGGTACGTAGGCTTTAAAGACTCACCCAAACTTATCTAGGTGGACATACAACAGTAATACACAGAGGAAATAACTTTGAGAATGTAGGTATAGATATCTTCATAATTAAAATGTTGAAGATGTTAAGCATTCATTCAACAAAGAGGGTCACAGATGCTTCAATTTCCTCAGTTGGCCAAAGTAAAGCCTGGATGGGTACATCCACACATCTATCACTTGCAAGGTAATCTAAAAAAAGGTGAAAAATCCAACACACTAGCCACAAAATTACATCTTTGTAGAGTGTAGATTTTGTTGGGATATTTTGTAACCTTGCATATTTATGATATTCCAGTTCTCGATCATTTTGAATCATATGCCTTGGGATACTTTCTTATCATTGTTCTCGTTAAGTAAACACTCTAAGATTTTTTTTTTTTGGCAATACATAGAAGGTAAGGTCTTATGTGAATGAAATTATTCCAAGCTGCTAACAGATCCATAACAAAAGGGTTCAAAGGAATACACCCTAACTTTAATTAGAGTGGATGTACTGAACCGAGAGGAGAATCCTTCCATGTAATTGATTTTATCAATGCATTTCTATCCATATGAAGACGATTGAGTCATGAAAAATTGTAGCACCCTTCCTCTACTGGAAATATCGTTGCAGCCATAAGGATTCAAGGTCCTCTGAACCATGGAAACAAGTTTTGGCCCTTATATATATTCATAAATATAAAATACTTGTAAACGGAAGAATTGCGAAGGAAGTCCCTATCAGACTTTTAGTCTTACAACCTACAGGAATGACCTCCAATAGGGCCTATGAATCACAACCCATTTTGATTTTACTTTTTGTATGGTAAAGAATTTGCGTAGGCCCTTTATGGAATACCATTCCAGTTGATTAGCTTGAGATCATCTCTCCTTCCTTGGTTACTCTACCAAGCCCATTGTCAATTAAAAAAATTCATATATTGAGTTTGGAAAATCCAACCATTGGATAAGGTGGTAGACAGTACATTCATCGTCAATGATACAATTTTTACAGGACCAGAAATTAGCCTTATAAATCATTTATTTTCTGCCAGAGGTATATTTTTCCCAAGAACAAAAGAGATTGTAAATCTGGTTGTAGAGGGCTTGGTTAGTTTATATGATCAATTTTACTATATGCATCAGTACCAAGGCCCAAGAGGCAGAGTAGGAGGCTTCCATAGCCCCAATGTCATTGAAATTTCAATACTAGGCAAGGTCCCCAATTGTTGGCTAACAGAAAAAGGGAAGATCATGTTATTAGGGACAAAGGATGAGCAACAAATTCAGGAATATTTTTTTTTTTTGGAACCTAAACAATATATTTGTGGATATATAAATATTCTTAGTTAACATTTGGGTATAGTGACTGGTAGGAAAGAAGTTAGAGGAAGCATGGAGTGTACAAATAGTGGCCTTGGAGAGAAGCTCAAGGAATAATATAGACCCAAGTTTCAATATAAAAGGGTAACGTAGCTTTCCTTTTAATTACCAATAGTTAAGTTTCCTCATAAGATAGATAGCTGATCTATCTTGAACGACCTGGTTGGCATTGGAAATATTGTGTAGAAAAATTTTGTGGCAGGATGCTAAACCCTCCTCTTCCTTGATTAATTTCTTGCATTAGTCATAAATTAATAAGATAAATCCTGTAAATGAGATATTTTGGTTTTAACATTAAATTAAACCATAGGATCTCCACTTAATTCTTGCAAAAAAAAGAGTCAATAAATTTGGGATTGATAAGCTATTCGTAGGGGTCATAATTGATGCTGGACAAAAGTTCCACTTCTATCAATTTGACAAAACCAAGGTCTTCATCTATGGCAGGTGACGATCATATCAAATAAAGTTCCTTTGAACAAGCTTGATATATTACATATGGATGGAATTTTATAAAACACGCCTCATTAGACAACCAAATAAATTTTTCTTATATAATGAGGCTATTATTAATCATCAAGATTCAAAATACTCTTGCCCTACAAGTTTATTCCAATTGCAAATCAAATTGACTTTGTTTGAAGTTTCAATCAACCTTCAACTTGTTAAGCATATAATGTGCCTAGGGATCTACTTAAAGGGCAGCTATAATTTTGGTATCTTGTTGTGCATAGTGCCAGGTTAGCTTTATGATAGATCATGTCTTGACCATTACCATTAGCGATAAGCTAATTTCCTTGATTATCATCCCCATCATCACCATCATCTAATTTGAAGCTTTGATCTATCCAAACACTAAATTGATGTACGAGGCTCTTTTATTTGTAGGACAATGGACCCCCTCTGTTCAACGATCATATCCTAACCCACTGTCGGATTCAAATATGTGACTTCCTAGGAAGAAACACATGTTATTAACTATTAGGCCCCCCAAGAGGTATTATAAAGGCTCTGTTATTGGCATGCCTTATGTTTATTCATCAATGAAATTGATAGGCTATGATGTGGTTGTAATATAAATTTTTTGGTCTATATGGTTTTCAGTTCTCACAATAATGTAGAAGTTTCTAGTGGTGGGTTTTAGTTGTTGCAATACTTTAGAAGTTATGGAGTTGTTGAAGGGAGGCCCATGTTGTTAATCATGCATGCTCATGCATGCTTTCTACCTTGTTAATCTCATGGTGATCTTGGGATCATAATAGTATTAATGAAATATATCTACACTTCAATCTTTAACATTGTGCCCTGAAAGCCAAAAGTTTTAGATGACAAGGTGGAAGCAGATAGGGGCTAAAATTCACTTAATCATTATGTATTTTATTTTCAATTGTTTTTTATCCAATGAAGTTGCTATCCTAATATCATTGTTGTCAATGTAATGAATGTGAAATTATTATTACACAATAAAAACAAGAAAATAAATGTAAAATTATCATTGTTGACTTATCATATCTTTTGTCAGTTAGAACTTAGAAGGCAATAGTTGCACAGGGATGAAAGAAAGACATCATAATATTAACAATTCTAAGCTTCCATTTGATCAGTTACATGTCAAATTGATGGTTTTATGTAAAACATAGCTTTAAAAGCATTCAAAACAACAGTTGTAAGCATATTTGTATGACAAATCTAGGTGGTTATATAAATTGCTGAACATGCACAATGTTGGTTGTAATTGTATAAAACTTCAATGCTTGGGGACGAAGCATTGTTTGAGGGTGAAAACTAGAAACAAAAAGAGAATAAGCATATCAAATATAAAGCAATAATTGATTGATTGATGAAGTTAAATATATTGCATCTAATGGAACATGTGCTACCGGGACACATGGGAATTAGAGAGTTGCTATTTGATTTTCTTGTCATCTCAACTAAATGTTTATCGTAAGAGAATAAATCTATTATATGCCTGTGAGACAGATAGATGGAATAACAATGAACACAATTCTGATAGCATATTAGGGGTAGCTTTAGGCATGTTTTGGGGCTTGGCAGAGTGGGGCTGGTGAGGCATATGCTACTAATAAAAAAAAATTTGCCGAGATGTGGGACCTAGTAAGAAAGTGGAGTAAAAATAGCTTCATATGTTTGGAGTGCTTAGAAAAAAAAACTTGTCTTCAAATCCCAAGTACCATATCTTAGACCTGAGCACATGCCTTTATTACAACTTATGAAACAACTCAGATATTTTTTAATGTGGGCTATAGTGGACACTGAATAGTGATTACTTATCTTAGAAATTTGAAAAGGAATGAAATTCATAAGCAATTCATGCATGCTTACATATACTGGAAAAACAATGTATTTGTATCAGCAATGAATGTTAAGTTGTTGAAACGAAAGCAAAAATTTAGGTTGGATTGTTAGTTTACGTAATTCTTCATACACGATGCACAAAAGTTCTTTGACCACAAAGTTCAATTTGTGATAGATGAAACCAACAAAGTAGAAAAACTTCTCAAGATAGTTATTAACATCTTATCACAATAAGCATCAATATGGAAATTATGCGACACATTCTAGGATAATAAGAAGGAAGATGTAATAAGGTGTATTAAGGAGAGAAAAGTAAATAGATTGAAATTTATATGAATAAGTATGAGGATCATGAATAAAGAGTTGGTACTTAGTTAAATGGAAAGATAATTTTAGTTCTATACCAATGATTAAATGAGATTGAAAAACTCATGTGTGAACCTAATAAGGATTATATTATTTAAGAAACTGAGTAGCATTTCTACAAGATGGAAATTTGAAAAAACAAATAGTAATAAAATGGACTCGAGAAGGACCATTTATGAGAAAAGATTGAATATATGATAATTAGTGAATTATATAGTCTCTAAAATTCAACATGACATAGAGTATGAGAATCATGACCTTTTCAAGGTAACATTAATGCAAAGAAATACTACAAATGAAATGAAATAAAACAAGCTAATTGAATCAATTAAAAATTGTAGAAGATAAATAAATTGAGAATATGTGATGCCACAATCAATCTACATAATGTTATATGAATTTGAATGGACAACTACGTTAAATGGTTAGAAAGGGGAAAATATGCCAGTCATAGCAAGGGATGGTAAACATAAGTTATGTAGTCATTTACCCACTTCACCCTTCACCCTTCTCACTTCATAGGATGAATTGGTGATGATGCTTATATTGGAAAACTATGATTGGGCGGTGAATAACTCTAATGCAAAAATTACTATAGACAGTCTTGAATAAGATAAGTGTTCTTACTATTTACTTTGTTATGTTAGGCTATGCTATTTCCTTACATAATTTCTATTCTTGTTCATATAATGGCTACTTGATTTCCATTCCTATGACCATTATTGGTTGTTAAAGGAAAAATTGTATATGTTATATTAGGAATTATTTAAAAGGAAACTAAGGTTGTTCTGAGAAAGGTATTTATGGAACTAATAAGCTTCATAAAAAAAGTTGAGAAAAAGGTTAGGTATCACACCAAAGTGGTTGTGTTTGTTGAGTTAACAATTATTCTTTAGAGCAAGTTGAAGTGAAAAAATAATAAAAATAAAAATAAAAAAACCAAAAAATATTACAAGTTAAAAATATAATGGACTAGTTCTTCAAGTTGGATGGAGCAAGAAGTTATGGCTATTCATACAGAGTATTGGTACATTTATTATTGCACGATAAGATCCAAATGATGCCAATTATGGCAGACATCAATGCAAATAATTGATGATCAATACAAATGATTTATGGAATATAAATGACAATTGAAACTCTAAAGAACCCAAATAAAATATTAAGGAATACGTTTCACAAGCTATTACAATCATGTAAGTTCATGAATATTATTTTCATATTTTTTCACATCCTAGTCTTTAATTATGATTCACTTCACAAAAAAAGGGCGGTATTCTTTAACAATATTAAAATTTCTTTACTTGGTGTTTAATTATGATTCATCAAGTCTCTAAATGTGCTCCACTTAATATTACAAGTCCATGGACACAATTTCTCACTTTTTAGAGTCCATTTGTGCTTCACTTATCAATCTCTAGTTGTCTTTTTCATAGAGCATTTACTTCTTAGAAATTAAGAAAACACTCAAGCTCTTAGCATAGTGGCCATTTATAAAATGCCAATCTAATTTGTATATGGATAAATATATACACTTGTGATACTCCCATTCGAATTAGCTCCACTTTTCAAGACTTCTATATATAATATTTAACATAATATTTTAAATATTTAATATTTCTCAAACAATCTTCGTGTCATTTGATAATTGGAGTCTACAAGAATAAAATTTAGGTCCAAAAGACGTGAGGTCCTTGAATATAGGAACTGAACGACCTAGTCATAAATAAAACTCCCCATCACATAACATAAATTCTCTATAATACCATACAAAGTACTCATAAGATATAGTGGGACAAGTATAGCCCAGGATCTGCTACCAGGGAGGATGCAAAGACTATACGTCGTGACTACCCCTCACTTTTCGAGCATCTGTGATGCCCATTTTGACTTAGATAACTACCTATACTAAGAATCTATTTGGTAGTTCCATGTTATTTTATGAACACTATGTAATATTGTTGCATTTAGTTGGATAGATGAAACAACTTATATAAACCAATATATATATATTAGGTATTGTTGATTAAAATATTGTTGTATGACTTATTTGATTGAATGAATTAACTGATGTATGACCTACTTGGTTATGATTTATCTAATTTATGACTTCTCAGAGTTATTGATGTTTGACATATGAATTACGGGGATATGATTTATCTAATGAATGGCTTATCAAAATTTTGGTTTAGCTAATGTAAGATTTATTCTAGTATGTCTTATGAAGTACAAATTGGGACATGGATGTTGAACTTCATAACATGAGGATTAAGATCGCTTATCTATATATGTTTCGGTTGTTATGTATGTACATGAATGAGAAATAACCTACAGATTGCAAGGAACTATATGATAACCAAGATATATACTCCCGATGGGGAACGTTGACATATCCGATGAGGAATGGTATGATGTAAATTGTTCTATTACATTCTGTATCTACTTGATATGCACTATTATGATATGGGTAACGTGTAATTGATATAGGTGACAAGACTACCTGACTGGATTATTCGATGACAGGTATCCAACCAGCTTCGTAGTGTGATCCATGTTAGGGTGTTGACCCTAGTTTTGAGGAGGGTTTGATGTATTTCCCACCATGTAACCTCCAAACATGGAATTGTGGGAGGGTAGTGATGGACATGCTCCCCTAGACGTGTGATGTTGGAACAGGGTCTCCTAACAAGTTGCGAAACTAGTCCATTTTGGATATTTTTGATTAGATTTAATCTAGCACAGGGGTTTTGGGGTGGGACAAAGTCCTGAAAGCATTGTATTGGGTAAAAGGGTAAACCAGGGGTCCGAAAACCATGGTTTGCGGACCATAGGAAAGATTAGGCTAGATTGTTATAAATAGAGGACCATTTTTGTATTGTAAGGTAGAATATGATGAGCTATTGATGCGAATTGTGATTCAAGCTATCTGTTTGGGTTTTGGGGAACAGACTCCTGCTAGCTGTGTGCGCAGAGATCCAAGTCCAGCTGTGTGTGTGCCCTTCTGCTGTGTGTGTAGGTTGGGAAGGGAATTGTAAGGAAGGATTGATGAAGAATAAATAAGAAGGATTAATAGAGAACTGAATCTATGAGTAATCTGGTGTGAATTTTTAGTAATTGTTGTATTGTGTATTTTCTTTCTTTAAGCTATGAAGATATGCGTAAGTGTGTTTCTGGATCTGGATCTATTTTTTTATGTTTATATATTGTTGTGTTATTTTCATAAAACCATATAACTATAGATCTAGCACATGTGGATGCAAACAAAGACCTGATTAACCCTGTGCATAATAAGGTAATTAGGGATTATAGGACCTAGCGCAGCTTTTCTTGCTTTACCCATCCTTTCTTAGGGTGCAGAAACCTGGTTCCAACACCCACCCATACTACTTCGGGTGAGACTTTGACCTATGCAAGCAGGTCACTGCTGAAAGGGCCAATAGTATAGGGGTTTGTGGGAAAACCTCGCACACCGAACCTGGGTCAGGACCCCTCGAGCCAACAAATGGTTCCGTTGTTGGGACCTAGAACAATTATGAGGAAGTGATCTAGTACTGACAAGAAAATACTGGAGATATGACGTGAAAGTGAATGAGCACTACTCTGGAGGAGAGTACAACACAGAGCAGTAGGTATTATCAAACCAATCCAAAAAAGAATCACTCTATCTGTAGCCCGTCGAGGAGAGAAACGATGCAAGGTTCGTCAAGCTCGCAGGAGGGAAAGCCCTCAAACAGAGCCTTGTTAGAGGGAGACATGGCAGTACACCTGAAATTACCTACCTTTAAAGGCACGACCTATGAAGACATGGATCATTTTTGGTTCATGACCGACTCGGTATGGACAGCACAGGGGGTGGTGAGCGATATTGTGAAAAGAGCATAGTTGTCCTTGGCCTTTGAAGATAGAGCGCTAGATTGGTATATGCGGTACATATCTCAAAATGGAATCACATCCCTTCAAAATATTAAGGATGCCCTAAAATAATAGTTCCGGAAGCCAAAGTCATACTCTCATTTGGTAGCTAAAGTAAAAGACTTCAAGCAAGGTACGTCTGAGTCGGTGTGGGAGGTCGATCAGTGATTGAAGAAATCAATTAGGGAAGGAGGGTTCAAGTATGACGACAGACAACACATGGAATGGTTCATCGCCATGTTGCTACCTCACTTACGCATACCAATGGGCCAAAAAACCTTCGAGTCGCAGGAAAAAGACCTGGAAGCTACCATGAATCTCGAAGTCGCACCCAAGGATGATGCGTTGGTGGGAGTATAGCAAATTCAGGAGTAGCTCGAAGCCATGCACATGGAAATTCATAGCTTGCAGACAGAACAGGGAAAAGGAGTTAGCACAGACCTCTGGTGCATACGATATCGGGTGTCTGGCCATATTAAGGACCATTGTCCCCTATTGGTGGATTATCTATAGACAGGGGGACCTAGTCCATCGTGCCCCGGATTCGGCGGACCTGCGCTCTAGTGCGATGACTGTTGGGTAGTGGGACTACATGATATGACCTAGTCCCGGCTAAGTATGGGTGATCTGAATCAATAATGGTGCATGTTTTGCTGATCAGTAGGGCACGATGAGCAGAATTGTCGCACATATGAACTATTGGTAGATTGGTGAAACCTATATAGGGTATTGTTAGATCCCGCGTCACCGAGATCCCCCACGACTTTTGGTGGCTCCCTAGCAAGGGGTAGGGGAGGTCGGGGAGGAAGCGCGGGATGGGGTCAAGGGCAGCTGATCTGCTATAACTGTGGAGAGATTAGGCACTTCGCAAGGGACTACCCAAATCCCACCAGGAAATCCTACAAATATTACTAGCAGCTGGACCGTGAGATTGAATATTTCCCAATTTTAATAGCCAAGATGCAGGAAAAACAACCCACCCCTACGTAGAACGTAAAAAGAGTTAAAACCGAGCTAAGGAATGTGAATCCAAGTGTAAACATCATGACACGTAGCAGGATGGTCACTCAGGGATGAAAGGAGTAGCTTGCCCCTCAGGAAGGAGTGAATCTTAAAGAAAAGGTACCATTGGCAGGCCCCAAGCAGCAACCGATGCACCTCCAGATAGAAGAAGGAGTTGAGCCCTTTTTGAAGGCATGTCTAAAGTTGCTACGAAATGAGCTGGCCATAGGAAATCTCCAAGAACTATTGAATTCGTGCGTATCATGACCCAATTTGATCACTGGGACCAAGGATGTACATAAAATATACAACCATAAGAAATGCACTGGAAGAGAAATGCGGTTGACTGCACAGATCGGTGACTACAAAATGGATCAAGTCATCTTAGATCTTGGATCATATGCGAATGTATTACCAAGAAAAATATGGAAACAAATGGGAGAGCCTAAATTAGAATGGTCCACCATCCAGCTGCACATGGAAAATCAACAAAAAATAATCCGTCTAGGAAGGCTACCAAAAGTCATGGTTGACATCGCAGGGGTAGGGTCCTAGCCAACTTTGAAGTAATAGAAATTGTAGAAGATGTGGATCCCTATCTTACACTTCTCGGATTGGACTAGGTTATGGATATGGGGGGTGTCATCAATCTTAAGAAGTGCAGCATGGTGTTTGAAAATAAAGGTACGCACATCATAATACCACTAGACCCGGCAGAAGGTGCGCGGTATACAGAGCCAACTTCTGAGGAGGAGGAGATAGATCATATTTATAAATTGAATGCACGGGATGAAGATCGAGTTAACCCCACAGATGAAGGAGTACTCTGTTGGGAAAAGGACAGTGAATTTTTTTCTGACTCTGATGAGGAGCTGGAAAACTGGCAAGGTTAGTTTCACGAGGTTTCAATGCTACGATGTCTTTAGACCATTGGAAATTTCTGACCCATCTCTACCAAGGAAAGAGACTTTCCTTTCCATGATGATGCATGATATAGTACAAATATTATTGAACCTAAGATTCCCACGAAACGTAGGCAAGGAGCCCTACCACTAACACTACGCGGAGCACCTATGCAAGGGCCGGTATTCTTCACTTAGGAGAAGTATTGGAATATGGTGATCCTGCGCTTAGGGATCCCAGCTGCTGGATGGGCCCCGCGGTTAGTTTACCTACGCAGATACTTGCTGACATATAACACTCAAGGGAGTGATCGAACCCTGCCTGGACAGGCTCGCCTGGCTACCGCTGCCCTAAGTGTGCGTTCGATTATGGACCCACCTGAACCCATGTGTAATTGGGAGAATCGGCACTCACTTCAAGTAACATATGGCATGATGATGCTTGATGCAACTCTACTAGACCAGGACGTCCCACCTGATGATGAAGAGCACGACTCGAAAATATTGGTGGCCAACTAGCCACTCTGGTACCTGAGCCCTATTATGGAACACCTCACATCAACCTTAATTCAGGGTACGTGAATGGCATGCAGGCATCATTCGGCATCTGAAATTCTGTGGAAGAGACATCAGGTACGAATAATGACCATCAGTACAACCCATTTGGATAAGAAAGGAACCTTACAGTTACGCAAAATAGGTGGCAGACCATCAATGTAGCCATTTATGGTACGTTTAATCCGAATTTTCGATGATAAGTGTCCCGTCTGGGCTACTCCACCATTAAATGGCTCCGGACAATGTGCGGTTGGCAAAATAACTTCACACCAGGCTATTTATTGTTTCTGCAACATGCTCCTATTATCGGCCTACTGGTTTTCTGCGATCATTAACAGTCTCTAGAACACCTGTTCTCTTATTGCTATGATAGAACCTAACTCGCTGAATGATCCGTTCCCGAGCTACTCAGTACCCATAGACATCGTCTTGAGAGGGCTTGGGACTGCTGAGTGTAGCCAAAGGATCGAGCAGTGGCTTCCTGTAGACATAATTGGCTGTGAGCCACGCACAGAAGGGCACCAGTACTGCGCAATTAGCATAACTGAGCTTCGCACCCTAGGGATAATAGGGGGACACCGCACTCCAGCTGGCCCACGATGTTCAGTACACAATCGGGCGCCTCCACCGGCTACTTGAATGACTTATTATGGCTCCAGATGGTCCTGCCTCCCTGACACTTGTCAACATTGCACAACACGTTGCATCCTAGAGTCAGGAAGTGTTCCCTCCACTCGTCCGCTCTCTTGATACCTTGCACACATAGATCGAAGCCACACCACTACAGTGACTCGGGACGAGTCACAAGATTGTGTTGGGGGACTATTGGAACAGGGTCTCCTAAAAAGCTACGAAACTGGTCCATTTTGGATATTTTTTATTAGATTTAATCTAGCAGAGGGGTTTGGGGTGGGTCAAAGCCCTGAAAGCATTATATTGGGTAAAAGGGTAAACCAGGGGTCCGAAAACCACGGTTTCCGAACCATAGGAAAGATTAGGCTAGATTGTTATAAATAGAGGACCATTTTTGTATTTTAAGGTAGGATATGATGAGTTATTGATGCGAAATGTGATTTAAGCTATCTATTTGGGTTTTGGGGAACGGACTCCTGCTGCCTGTGTGCACAAAGATCCAAGTCCAACTGTGTGCGGACCCTGCTGCTGTGTGTGCAGGTTGGGAAGGGAATTTTAAGGAAGGATTGATGAATGAATGAATAAGAAGGATTAATAGAGAACTGAATTTGTGAGTAATCTAGTGTGAATTGTTGGTAATTGTTGTATTGTGTATTTTCTGTATTTAAGCTATGAAGATCTGCATAAGTGTGTTTCTGGATCTGGATCTATTCTGTTATGTTTATATATTGTTGTGTTCTTGTCATAAAACCATATAACTATAGATCTAGCACACATGGATGCAAACAGAGACCTAATTAAACCTACGCAGAACAAGGTAATCAGGGATTACAGGACCTAACGCAGCTTTGCTTTCTTTACCAATGCTTTCTCAGGGTGTGGAAACGTGGTTCCAACACCCACCCATACTACTTCGAGTGAGACTTTGACCTGCGCAAGTAGATCACTGCTGAGAGGGCCAGTAGTATAGGGGTTTGTTGGCAAACCTTGCACACCGAACCTGGGTCAGGACCCCTCGAGGCAACATGTGATGACGATTGTTAGTTTCTTGCTGGGGAAGTTAGGTCGATATAGTCGACGCTTCTTCCATATTGGTTTTATCAGTGATTAGATCGGTATAGACAATGCCATAATATATTACAGCAGAGGACAAATAGGATGGAGACGAAAGTAGGTTAGGAAGGATAGAAGGTTATAAGTTAGATTGGAGACTCTTGATGGAGGTGGTATCATTGCTTGACTTAATTTGACTACTATATCTATCTCTATTTTGTTATGCCTTATTTTCAAAATCGTTGTGCCATTTTCACTCTAACTTCGAGATGAATTTTTCTGAACAAGGGGCATATGTAATGCCCCACTTGATCCCATAAGGAAAATTTTGATTAGCTTTTATTTAATTTGTAAATAATGACTTATAATCTTTGAGTAATATCTACACTTGTGAAATTGTAATTTTATTTTATTTTTACTGGTATGACCTTTATTATTTATTTCATTTCTAATATGTCTTCTCAAATCAAATCTTAGATGAGGCATGGTCTTCCCTCATTTAATTATAAAATAAAATATCTAGATTTTTGTACATCCAATATGTCATCTCAATTTAATTGTAGATAAGGTATGGCCTTCCCTCATTTAATTCTAAAATAAAATACCTAGGTTTTGTACATCCAATATGTCATCTCAATTTACATCTTGGTATTCTCATTTATTTTTGAATAAAATATCTATATATGGTAGAAAATTCAATGTTAATAAATGAGAAGGATGGGCGGTGGTAGTCATGAAATTAATGGCAAGTAGTTGAAGTGGATGAGAGGAAAAGATATAAAAGGGAAGGAGGATGAGAGGAAAGGGGAAGGATTTTTAATCTTGTTTGGTATTGTGGAGGATTTTGGCCTTGTTTGGCATTGTGGAAGATTTTGGTCCTGTTGTGGCATTCAGGAGGATTTTGGCCTTGTTGTGGCATTGTGGAAGATTTTGTCCCTATTGTGGCATTGAGGAAGGATTCTTGGCCTTGTTTGGCATGGTGGAGGATTTTGGTCCTGTTGTGGCATTGAGGAGGATTATTAGCCTTGTTTTGGCATTGAGGAGGATTCTCGGTCATGTTAGGAGTGGTAGGGTGTTCATTCCCACTTGGACACACTAGATATGGTTGGACTTGGGCTCGAAGGGTTAGAGAGCCTGTGGAGGTTCCTAGGCTAGGAATTCATTCCTAGTTGGTTGGGAGGTAAATCTAGTCGGGTAGCCCAGCAGGAGCGTCTCAAAAAAATTCAAATGCACATAAAACAAGTGAATGATACATGTATTCTTCGATTGCTAATTACTTATATAAATTGCTGGAAAAATAAAAGAAATGAATTTGTTTAATATGTTGTAAATAAATTTCACTTGTAAATTGTCATCAAATAAATGTTGAAGATAGAAATATTTTATTCTCCTTCATGTTGTTTTTAATTTCAATGATATATTTGGTTTAGTATGAAGACCTAGGGTAGGTCTTCACAATCACCGTCTCCACAACGACCTCCACCAAATCATCTTATGTAATATTCCCATTTTAGCACATAGCTAAATGTAATATTAAAGTTTTTTTTTATCACCTAGAAGCTAAATAAATGGGTAAGGAAGCCCATGCTTATTGAAAACCTGAATAAAATCCCTCATAATGTGAAAGGGATCATCATAGTAGCTCTATTTTGCAACCTTAAGTGTGAAAAGGGGAAAATGCATGAAGACAAGGTCAGGTTTGACCAAGTCAACAACGCTGCCATAGGAGGAGTTGATCACTTTAGAAGATAGCATAGTGTGAATGAGGAACAGGAAATTTGGTGGAGGAAACCCTAATGAGTGGGACCCATGGAGAGAGATCTTTCACTTGTTTAAAAGGAGGGCAAGGTATCCATTGTTATTCATGATTTGGATTATTGATTTCATTGTCTATTCAGACGTTGTGCATTCTCCTAATGTTTAGCAGAGTTGCCGGGGAATTCTTGTTTAGGATTCCTTCTCCTTCTTGAGAGGCCTCTTGAGGGATTTTTCTTCATTCTCCACATTTCTTGTCTCAAGGCCAAAGCCACCTCCTTCAGTCACAATGTTATTCCTGAAGCAGGATAACTTTGTGTTGCAGGGTGTTGCAGTGGGGGACTCCACGCACCATTTCCTTGGCTCATCTTTCAGAGGAGGGAGCTTCTATTCCTCTGGGAGGTTAGTGAGGGAAATTCCTAAGCTTATTGTAGATCACTAGCATCAGGCCAAGCACTTCCCTTCACCAACAGCGTAGTCCCTTCTCTAGACTGCGTTATTTCTGAGTGCAATTGCAGTGGGGACTTGCTCCACTATTTTGGAGGGTGAAATCTTCAGGGATTGAATCAGCCTTTCACCTGAGAGATCCTTTGGATGTGATTCAGCCATCATTTTCAGCATCATCAGCTATCTTCATCCATTTTCAGTTTCTGAGTTGCAGCTAGCTACACTGCTACTCCGAGATTTCTGCAGAATTGCCATTTTGTGTATATTTCAGTCAATCCTTCTAAGGATTGTGTATTGTTGTTTACATGGGTTGAGATCTTTCTCCCCCATATTTGTTTGATCTCTACACTGTTATATTCATGTATTGAAATTATTTTGTAGTAGTTGTACTCCATATACTGCGCAGTCATAGCCATGACTTCTTTCATATCACAGTATTTCTCCATTATCATGTATATGTTTTATTGAGGCTGCATTGCCTAGATTGAGAGATCATTTCCTCAAGATCTTGTATACATTGTTGCTGATATAATCTAATGTAATTTTTATGTGAATATTCTGGTATTCTTGGTATTAATGTATCGCTGCTACTCCATTAGCATGTTTATGTATTGCTGAATCTCCAACTTTAGAATATCTTAAGATATTCTCGTTGTTGTAGAAATTCCCTAATTTGGGATATTACATCGTAGCCCCTAGTGGGAATACCTCTATTCAGGGACTCCACCATATCCAAAATATCACGATAGTCACAGAGTTGGGCCTCCACTGTTTCCAATCGAGCCTCTGCTGCCTCAGCATGCTCATTCTGTCGCTCATCATCCCCGACCACTCTTGCACTGCCACCATCCTCGGAGGGTGCACCAATATGTAATTGGTGATTCAACACTGATTTCATAGGCCTAGGATGAGGTCTCACATATTTTTTTAGGCTAACAGAAATCCCCAAAGCACCGCATATTCAAGTAAACAAGCATGGTATCTGTTTCATCATATAAAACACATACACATATGCATGTAAAATATATTGAAATGCAGAAAACGCAACTATCATACTTGTTGGTCCCCATGCATCACAAGGAAGTAGATCCATTTCTAGATCCCCCCCATAAGTTCATGCCATAGTATGGAAACTCTAAAATAAACTGAGGGTTTGAGTTAAACCAATACTCCATGGTGACGTTCTAGTAACGTCCCGTAGCTCCACCACCAAATCGTGGCATAACTGACTCCCAACGTCGTTTTGGTGGGTCCTTAGGAGACCCAAATGACATCACTATAAATGGGTGGAGCATAACCACCCTCTCATACATAATTATACACAAGATGGTCACATAGAAAAATCAACAAATCATGCCCTACTTCACCTGTGTGAGCTAAAATGTCATCCCATTGTGCACAAAACGAGCCCAACGAATGAAACGACCTACTTGCAACAACTGGAGGACTGCTATATGAGGCCCTGATACTCTATGGGGTGAAGCCAACCCCACCAACTGTACAATAATGGAAAAAAAATTTCACTCTGTCAAGTCCAAAATAGAGGCTAATTTGACGCAACCCTCCTCAATAACATTCGAATCGTAGTGGCTATCACCCTCAGCCAATCGTAAAATGTCCACATGGCAAGCCAAAAATGGATAAGGTAATGCCTCCCCATGAGGAAAAAACCCAGTAACAAAGTAAATATAAATATGGTTCGATATGGGAGAATTGGCCCGCGTCACAACCACCACCTTCTAGTCATCATCCTAGCAGCAGATCAAGAATCACAAGAACCTATCCTCTGACCTCAAGATGGGGTTTTGAGGAAACTTTCGTAAACCCCATCGAGGCAAGGCCTAACCCACTATTGGATCCTCCACCACAATAGCACACAAGGCCATACAATCTATCTCCCTCCAAATCATCTTACCATTAAGGATATAAAAAATAAACAATTTTCAGCCCCCCTAGGCTAGAAAAAATGAAAAATCCATCTTCTTTACCAATGAGCGCCTTTGGCCTTCATAGGTGTATGCATCACACATCTATGTTATAAACATACGCACGTATCACACGTCTATTTTTCTAGAGGCCACGTCGAACTTCTTTAATAGTGTGTGCATCTATGTTTCACACATACGGATGGTCCATGTGTCTGAATCAAAATCAAACACATGGATGACGTGTCTGAGAGGAAATTATGCACAGTGTTTCCGCATGAACCTCATGGCTTCACACAGCGACTACATAATTCATTTTGAGTCACCCACATGAACCCTAAAAGGTTTTAGAGGGGACCCCTGTACATCCTACCTACCCTACATCTATCAAAAATAGAAATATTAGGGAAACAAATCCTACCTATCTCTCACCGCACCCATCCCATGTACCATGGAAAATTTTAGGGGCTAATATTCGCAGTTGGGCTAATTTTTCATGGTTTTTCCAAAAAAAAGATTCTCCAATTTCCATTTTTTTATAAAAATTATTCGCCTAAATTTTACAATATAAAATTATTTTACATTAAAAATCTCCAACAATATATAGAAAATATATATAATATCATTATAAATGTGATAATTTTACAAATACATAAATAAAAATTTTATAGTTTGCATATTAGGGACCAGTGATATTCGCTAAATTTTTAAACTTCAAGATAATTTTCCATCCTTAAAATTTTCCCTACCAGGTACTTTGGCTGATCGCAACGGCAAGAAATTCTCTAGAATAAGTCTCTGATCTCTTGATCTCAGCAGTACAAATGAAATGAAATTGGGCCCTTTGGCCCTATATATTTCCCTTTTTGCCATTTTATGGATCCCATAATAGGAGCTAAGGACCTCGTTCTCAAAACCATGAGAGACACCGGGATCAGTACCACATCATATTCATCATGGAACTGTTCATTCTAGTTATTATGAAAAATATTTTCTTATTGGGAAAAATACTGAGAGGGGGGGTGAATCAATATTTTTAATAATCACAATAATTTTCCTTTTCCCTTTATTGATTTATATACGTGACTTCGATTAGCTCAACTGGCGTATGTACGCGATTTTCCAAAAAGATAATAGTGTATAGCACATATATCTTTACTGTTTAGGTAAAAATTCAGAATCAACTTTTATCCCAGACCATCATTTATGCATCAGATATTTATCCAGAAAATAAGTGCAGTAATAACAAAAAAATCATCACATAAGAGCATCAGACATGAACACCAAGATTTAAGGTGGAATCCTAATTAGGGAGAAAACCACCATTGTTGTCGTCTCTATCTTCAATATTTATTACATGGAAAAATTCTTAAAATATTGTACTGATGCAGACTCATATTAGTACATATGTATCTACCCACAGAAGGCTGCAACCTTCTCTCGTTCTTCAGCTACTACTAGAAGGGAGCTTCAACTCCCTGAACTTTTTTACCAGCCACTAATGGAAGGGAGCTTCAACCCCCTTATCAAAACACCAAATTCTACTGGCAGGAATCTTCTACTTCCACACTAAAGGCTTCAACCCTCAGACCCACTACAGACCATGTTTCATCAATTTTCACACTGGATCCCACAACTTTAACACAACTTAGCATAAAGATAAACACCAATAAACTTAACCCAAACTTCATTCAGAATAGTGAGATCATTGTAACCATAACATAGTAATAAGCCCATATTTCAAAATCAACATGCAGAATCAATCTCAACCTTGGTCATTCATTATCTTAAAATGCATACAATACTTCACTTTACTGAACCCACATGTATACATGCTTTCTTTCACACCAACTTGTATATAGATGTGAGAATACTGAATTTCCAAAATATGAAAAGTCTCAGAACTAGATCTGAGGATTTCAATCAGATATATTTTTAGATTTGTAGAACGCTTATTCATTCAACATAATTATTCATATTTAATCACTAATTGATTATATTTGTGCATATTCAACTTAGAATTACATATAGTATTCAAACAACCCAGATCTACATGAAGATGTCATTAACAGACAATAGAAATATAATAGTATTAAACAAATAACCTCTCCACCAAGCTTCAGAAAATCCTAAATTCCATATGCGCTTTATCTTGGAAAAAGCCATGTATATACGCGCTTTCACCGAGAGGAACTAACGTATAGATCTGTAAATATTATTACTGCATAAATATTCACATCTATAGACTTACCCAGATTTCTTCACTTCACTTCAGCAAACATGCGCCAGGTAACAGATCCAAACATCTCATAAATAGATCATGCATGTACATATTCATTTCAGGTCTAGAGATCCTGATCCATCATTGTATCCAAGGGTGCATCATAGATTCAGATCTACCAATAAAAGAGAGTCCATCCCATGCAGATATACTTTAGAGAGAAGTATTTAGTAACAACCCTTCCAGAACACATACTTACACTATGATCTTCTTCTCCTTATTTAGGTTTATCCTTTTCTAATACCATTAACCAAAACCACACGTGTCAATGGTATTCTTGGACGGAATCAAATAGATGACACAACACTCTATATTGTGGGCTAAAACCATGGTAATTCCCCCTGGTATTATAATTTTAGAGCACAAAAAGCATACATGACTTGGATCATTCTTATCTGTATGCATACGCGACATGGATTGTACTAATCCACTTATAGAATCTTCAATTATTAATATTAACCAACTTCTGTTGGACTTTACACATTTATTCTGTTAGACCTTCTGCAAACTACTGAGCTTCTCCAGAGGACGTATAATCCATTATTTTCCAGGGTGTTGCCATCGAGGACAACATATTAAGACATAAGAATCATATTTCCAACAACCTCCCCCTTTGGAATTGATGGCAACCATGATGGAGTTTGATCACCACATCCTATAGATATATTTTCTCCCCCTGAGCATATGCGGTCATAATTTTAATGAAATACATGACTCTTTAACTCAATCGAGTATGACCAATCCTATCACCAAGGACTCATACTTACATATTTGACTCAACTACCCAATAAAGTGGGTTTACAAAATTAAACAAGTATTTACATGACTGAATCTAACAATTTTACACCATAGGTCTTAGCATGACCTTTTCATCAAATAACAGATATGACTCTTTATATCCAAGACCAAAGAATCTCAAACAGGAGATCATAACAACAACGAACATAGTGCCAACAATGCACTCATTTTCAGCAAGGGAAGTACTCCCCCTAAACCTATGCATCCTAAACACCTTCAAAAAATAATTTTTCAAGGAATCTTCATCAAGGAGATAAATATCAAGGAAAGGTACTGTAAGAAAAATAGTAGAACAACAAAGTTTACCCAACTGCACTATAGACTATTCTGAAAGCAAATCCATAGAATTTTTGTAAGCAAAAACCATACACGATTTTATGCAAAAAAACTTGTGTATATACGTGATTTGCCTTAATGCAACCAGCGTACCAAATTTAATCTTCTGATATTACGCAGAATTGATAAGAGATGCAGAGACAACTCCCAACTTTTGTCTGAGATATTCGAATACTTCCCTAGGAAGAGGTTTAGTAAATATATCAACAACTTGTTCTTTAGAGGGAAAATATTCCAATTTAACCTTTTTTCTCAAGCACTTGTTTGCGTAAGAAGTGATACTTGATAGGAATGTGCTTGGTCTTGGAATGCATAACAGTATTTTTTGAGATGCTGATGGCACTTGTATT